>JAQFVV010000036.1:395000-817926 GCA_028023455.1 Epiperipatus broadwayi | reverse complement strand
TAAATTTAAAATTTTCTACTAGATTAGCACAAAACTTAAATGGTGACCCATACAAAAGGGCACAATATATATATATATATATATATATATATATATATATATATATATATATATTTATATATATAATAACTCTTCAGGTCTATAAAATGAAACAATTCAAGATTCACCCAGCCTGAAGTATTTGCTAAATTAAAGTAACATAAAAAAGCTATGATATTATTAAAATTTTTAAATTCCATTTTATGGTAGAAATAACCTTGTAGAATTACAGCAATTATTTATTGTTTGGTTTACCAGTTTCATAAAAATATATTTAAAAAAATATTTTTGCGACAGTTTATAAAATTTATTTAGGTTTCTGCACTTTAAAAATTAGATTATCACTTTATTATGCATTTCTTAATACCACAATAATGTTATTATTTCATGAAGGTAGCTACTGGAATTACAATATCTTTTATACATATAATCATTTATTTTAATCTTATAATTTTATGTAGTACATACAAACATACAAAGCATTGAGATTATTACCATATTAATGTGACTCAGAATTAAAATTGTATATTTTATAAAAAAGCTCATAATATTGATTTAGTACAATTTTTATACCAAAATTATAACTGATATTATAGTTCAGATGAGGTAAAATTCAATTTTCTTTCAAACCACAAGTAGATTATTTATTTTCCTCAAAATTGGGAGTTCATAATCATTGTGAATAACAAATCAAATGGAATTGTATAATGGTCATCTACACATTAGCTTTATCTTGAAAAAGTTCATAGCATCTCAGAATGGCATTGCCAGACTTCCAGTTCAGATAGCTTACATTGATATATGTTTACTAATAATTTTATGCTGAATGGTTCCACTAAAATATAAATGAATATTGTTTCTAGGTGGTAGGATTTATTAATAAAAAAATTTATAATACAAAGATAAAATTGCAGAATTCAAACTGCACCAATATAGCACATGTTTACATTGTATTTGTAAACAGAAAACAATCTAAAGTTTTTATTTTATAAATAGAAAATATACTTTTAGAAAGAATTAAAGTTATGCTATAAGGAACAAGTTGAAAAAGTGCATTATTCATTGTAATGTAACAAGTAAGCTTTGTTTATTTTTTACTTCTTTAAATTAATTTATAGCTTTCACTACTTTTTCATTTCTTTAATATTAATTTTACTAATAATTATATTAATACATGTGTTATTTTGCATAAATTCTATTTAAAATGAAAACAATATATATATAATTGAAATAATAAATTTAATGGTTTACAAACTATTACAAACAATCCTTAACTGTCATTAATTTAATTAAATTAATTAAATTAATGGCAGTTGAGGCAGGTTTAAGAAATTAACCGAAAGTACTTCTGAGGATTTAAGGATTGTTTGTAATAGTTTTTAAATAGTTAAATTTATTATTTCAATTATATTACAATTTTGTTTTTAAGTAACAGACATTTTATTTATTTTTCATATATATATATACAAAGTTAAACTTTGTAAAGTTAACCAGTGTTAATTATATTACATAGTTTCAAGAGGATTAGTAGATAAGATGAAGTAGAAACACAAACTGATTAACAAAATAAGAGTGATTGCAAATGTGATGAACTCATCCTAATTTGTAGGAACATATCACACATTGACAATTACATAGGTGAAGTTTAAATATATCAAATTTAAGCGGAAACAGATAATATTATAATAACGTGAAAGCTAAACACCTTCAAACAGATACGCTTTAAACATGCTTACGTGACAGCCAATCAGATGAAATAATGACATCACATGGGACTCTAAATTCTAAAACACAAGCCAGAACTGTTTGTTTTTATTTTAAGAATAAATCTTGCTAAAAATGAAAAACCAGGATCTTATATTTTTATTTGGTCATAGTAGTTTTTAAATATTACTCAGTCTGTCTTTGAGTAAAACTAAACATTCATTCTACTTAAAAAATAATAAAAATATTTTGGAGTAAATACTCAAAGCAATATACAATTCTACAATTATATTCAAGGATGAAATTTTTATGTTACAATTCAATATTTTTAAACATTACGATTCCAATGTGCATAACACTAAATTGAAATAAATATATTAATCAATTTGCTGATACTGTTTAACGAAAAAAACATGATTGAAAAATTATTCAGTAATGTTTATTATACAGAAATGTAACCTAAATTCTAACATAAAAGAAAAAATATTGAAATCATCAAAATAAATTTACTTAAAAATGATCCTCCAAGTAACCTTCAATTATCCTCACTATCTCATACTACTGACAACAAAATTGGCATCAGCATGAGATGTGGGTATTCTATCATCATATTTTTCAATGGTATGGGTGGCTGAAGAGTTGGAGTAGATTGAAGCCTGTACATTAAAGTATAAAGATATACTAACTTATTATAAACTGAGCACTGATTATATATATATATATATATATATATATATATATATGTGTGTGTGTGTGTGTGTGTGTGTGTGTGTGTGTGTGTGTGTGGGAGATGATAATCTGGACCAAACTGATGAGTGCTGGTTCAGCATAAAATATGTATATTGATGATTGTTTATGTTTTCCACATGTGTGTGGTCATGTGTTTCAGTAGTATGAGATAGTTGAAGGTTCCTTGAAGGTCTGAGTTCAAATCCCCTATATTTATAGTTAAGTTCCAGGTATAAAAAATGCCTGTATTTCAAATCTTAGAAATAATCCAAAAATATTGTTCAATATAATTTTTCTAAATTTATTATAAGATTTATAATATAGGGTATATGAGCACAGACTTTCAGATGACCCATCACTCTCCACTCTATCTAATAACACTGATACACTCAAGCACAAATATGCTGAAAAGATAAATAATCACCAATATACATATTTCATGCTAAACCAGCAATCATCAGTTGGTCCAGATTATCATCTCCCACACATATATACTATAAGTGTTCAGATATATATTAAGATAGACAATCTTCATACTTTAATGGACAGGCTCCAATCTATTACACACTCCAACCGTCTATCCAATTGAAAATCTGATGATGGAATGCTCGAAGGCCACACTGAGGCCGAGATTCTTGTCAGGTCAATCTGAACTCCACATGTACAAGACATAATCCATATAATACATATGCAAGGATGGGCAGACATCTCTACAATGTAATATCTGAGCACTTATAGTATATAGGTGTGTCAGATGATAATCTGGACCAACTGATGATTGCTAGTTTAGCATGAAATACGTATATTGGTGATTATTTATCTTTTCAGCATATATGTGCTTGAGTGTATCAGTGTTATTAGATAGAGTGGAAAGTGATGGGTGATCTGAAAGTCTGCGCTCATATACCCTATATTACATATATAGACACAGGTATATAATAAGCCTGTTTTTCAGTTATTATAAGATTTATATTGACAAATGTTTGCCAATATTTGAGAGCATTCTATTATCTATGGTGCTGTCTAGTTTTAATCCAAGATGAAGATACTTTGGACACGTTTTGCTTTTTAACAACTCATACTAAAATAGCATAACAAATTTAAAACTCATGTGATCTTTATTGTTCTAATTCTGGCTTATGATTTTATCTGGAAAAAATAGTATTCTACAAGATTTTAAAATTCTCAAATTCAGGAAAATCACTAATTTCTTTAACAAAATGTGTTCCAATAAAAAATAGTATGTATTTTTTTTAATTTAATAATGATTTTATATAAACAGTACTAGACAACTAAAATGTGGAAAAAGAAGAAAGTAATCTGATTAAAAAGTAAAAAAAAATCTAAATCTTGGTTAATTTGCCAACCTTGAAAATATCAGAAAACTTAAAAATCTAGAAGACTTATAAAACAATTGGAAATTGCAGGAATATTATTTCAAAACATAATTTCAGGCTGAAATAAATAATAAAAATCAAAAAGACCTCAAATGCTTTTATAAAATAACAATATTCTCACAATTTCCAATTGTTTTACAACAAGTGTAGAACCTTAAGATCTCTCATATTTTCTAAGAAAGGCAAATTAACTGAGATTCATTTTTTTTTTTTTTACTTTTTCATTGGCTAGTACTGTTTGCATAAAAGCATTATCTTAAAAAAAATGTTCACGTATTATTTTGTTAAAAGAAAAAAAAATCATCCGGAAGAAAATTTCAAAAATGTAGACATACAGACAGATACACACACAGATGACAAGTTAATAAAAAAGTATATAAAATTAAGTGGTATTAAATAATAAATGAAGTAGATAGAAAACTTTTCAAAATGGTTTTCCAAATAATTTCATCAACTTTATTTAATATAATTATGAATTATATTCTCAAAACTTTATTCAGGAAAATCATTTATGCTGATATTATTTTTTTAACTGTTCAAAAGAGATGCTATCCTGAAGTAGAAATATATCTTAATAAAAATATAACTTTGAAAATCTGTTTTCAAAGAATAAGTATTTTTTAATGTTGTAGGAAACAATTTCTTAATATGAATTTAATCTCTTATAATAATAGACTAAAAGACAATTTTATTCCATACTATTTATAAATATACTTATGACAACTTATTTTCCTAATTTAACTAAGGTTAGATTAAAAATAATTTCTAAAAATAACCTCCTTAAAAACTGTCTTGCTTTCCTTGGGGTTGTAATGAAAATGATTTATAAGCAGTTGTTTTAGCAATAACTTATTCTGCCTGATGAAGACTATGCCTCTTTTAGCAGAAAAGTTTGCAAATTGAACATCTGGGTATTCATTTAAATATTGCAATAAGGTATATTCATTGTAGACACAAATCTACTCCTATGCAGTGACTTCCTATTTTTTCACATATTATGCCAACAGATATCAGAAGAGAAATTGCTTCACAAGAATATGAATAAAAACTCTTAAGCAGATTAGAATTTCCAAATATTCAAGATATGGTGTCATCACCTAAGACTCATTTCAAATCAAAATCCCTTTTTTAGATGTTTAGCCAAGAATCTATAAGCAAAGAATTATGGTGTGAAAATTGGAATTCTTGTGATATTTCAAACAACTTTTTTTTCTACATTAAAAATAAAAAACAATTGGATTGCTCTGTCTAGGTATATGTGGAGTCTCCATAATAGATTCAGAACACCATGGTGAATTAAATTTATCAGAGATTGACCCTTGTAAAATTCCATGAATTAAATTCACAGCTTAAATAGTATTACTATACTATCCAACTGTAGACTATTAAAACTAAAAATAAATTTGAAAATTATAGTAGAGAAAATCATATTGCTGAAAATAAATAAAGAAAGAACATTTGTTATAACATTAATATTCAAATTGGAAAAGAATAAATATCTTTATGCTGTTCCTCCATAAAATAATAATCAGAAAATAATAAATTGTTACAACCGCTATATAAATATCAATTTTTTTATATACATAAAAAACCTCTTTCAGCACCTAATTTGGCATCAAATTTGGTATCAAATTAGGTGCTGAAAAAGGCTTTTTATGTATATAAAAATTTTGATATTTATATAGATGTTGTAAGAATTTAAAATTAATATTCTATTTTCCGTATCAAATTGAATATCTTATAAAAGTTATCTTAATACATAGAATGCAGAATGTTATTTATTTATTTATTTATTTTTTTAAAACATCTCTTTTCCAACGGATAAATGTTATATTCATCTATTCACAGTATTTCAAATTTCTCAAGAGTCTTTTATATATAGCAAACCATTAATTACTAATAAAAAAATCATAAACGAAAGCCGCAAGGTATTTAGGTGAATCCTGAAATATTTCCGCACTTAGACTAAATATAAAAGCAAAATTCATTATTATTAATTCTTTAACAAAAAGCAAAAATCTTCTACCTATCAAAATAACAGTTGTTTGTAGCTGCTAACTGAACAAAATATATACATTATCATTTTATTAAAAATGTAAATATATATATATATATATATATATATATATATATATATATATATATATATATATATCATAAAGTGAAAATTTCCACTTGTAAAAATGTAAACCTATATTTGGGTTATTATTTTTATATATTTTCTTATTGTTATTATTAACATTATATTATATTTTAGTAGGTTTGCAATTTCCATACTTCATTTAAAAGAGATTATTCAAAGGTGTTGCAGTTTATCTTATGTAGGATTACACCTGCCATTGTGGCAATTTCTTTGATTGTAACAGTGCACCATCTTTAAATGAATCTTACTAATGGTTATTGTCAATATACCTGGATCTTGTTTTATGCGGTAGATAGGTTCCTCAGAAAATGCGCACAAAGGATAGACTTAACTTACCTTGAAAAATGGGGGATACATACTGTAATTTTTAAAAATTGCATAAAAGCAAAGCAACCATGTAAAATTATGGTAAAATTCGCATTAAAAAAGGATATAAAATATGACTAATAAAAAATTTCAAATTTGAAAAAAATTGATACAAGACAAACTTTTTATTAACTACAGTATTTAATTTTATTCAAAACAATATATTTTTATGTGTAATTTACAGTATTTTGCATTTTTTCATACATGTACAGTATTTTAATCACTATCACTATTTGGCAATATGCAGTTTTATTTGTGAACTGGTAAGACATCAGATTCATCACAAGAAGAAATACAACTTGTGCCAACTTGATTTTTTTAAATTGCTCTCATAGTGGACTTGCCCAAACTAAAATGTCTTTCTATTGCTGTCGATCCTTCCCATTTCACCAAGTGATCGAAATTTGAAATTTTTGTTTCCAAAGAAATTAATTTTCTTGGATGTTTTTTTTCCCTCTCCATTAGGGTAAGCTAAAAGTTTAAAATAAAAATAAGAACTTAGACTTATGATAATAAAAAGTCATCTACTCATCACTGTTAGGCAAAATTTAATTAAAACTAAAAATTAAATTCTTATTTTTGTCTTTAATTTTTTAATTTTCAATTTCGTTTAAAAATCAAATTTCATTGTTTCACATCACATTAATTTCAGATCACATTACATAATTTTTAAATTGCTAATTACAATTAAATTCAGATTTTAATTGTCAAATTTAATTGTACTCACCACTGTTACTCACCTTTTACAAATAAACTTGCTGACACTAAATGATTAATTGATTACATACTCTTTTTTTAAAAAGCAAAAATAAAATGTGCTTTAAAATGCAAAAATAACAACATGCATAATATAGGCATCTATAACGTTTGAACAGATTTACATTATAATCTTATAGAATTTAATGTGATATATAAAATAGGAAAATCCTGATTTTAAGTGAATTATGAACTTCTTTATTGCATAAAATCTATTACAGTACTATTATAAAGTGCTGAAAATATTGAAATTATTAGATGGAAGTCGAATTCCAATAATGCACTATTATTTTAAATATGAAGTGTGAGTGTGTGACATTTATAATATTTAAAGTAATAGCACATTATTGGAACTTGACTTCTGATCTAAAATTTTTTATTACATAAAAAACTGCATACAAACATATTAAGAAGCAACATGAATTGCATAACTTCAAAATTGCATTAAAAATCCACATGAAATGAGACCCAGATGTATAAATAATTTTCAAACAAGAAAATGCATTATTGTTGAGATAAAACAATTTATAGATTACATCTCAAATGTTGTTGGTATTCAATACATTAGATAAATTTTTGCATGTATGCATTATATTTAGTATTGTTTGTTGACATTTCTATAGCATCAGTTATTATTTTTGTAAAACAATAGTGGCCATATTTCAAAGATAAAACTGGAATTCATTCCTAATTACCTGAACAAAATAAATGCATTCACAATTACCTGAACAAAATAATTAACCATTAATGTTGCAATTTATTTGGTATTACCATTAATACTATGGTATTATTAGGATAATAAACTTACTAAATTTATGCCATAGTAACTGATTCATAGAAAAAATCTACAAAGAATATGCAAAATGGTATATATTACCAATGCCCAATTAAGTATTCTTAATGTTTTTAGATTAAAGAAGTTCAGATGTATAGCAATTTTAATATAGACCTTATTAAATTGATAAATCATATTATGAGATAAACGATTATGAAAAATGTTTTTATAGACTTTATATTCAATTATTTAATGCATTCAGATATAATTATATCAGCAATAACAATAATTGTTTTTTTTTAATATCAAACACTACAAAGTTCACACATTCTTTGCATTCATTGAAAATTATAAAATACCTATAATCAGCATTAAAAATTAAGATAAATACTGAAGGAGAAAATAGTCGGTATTTAATTTTAAATAATTTTAGGAGCTCACATGCATTGGCTGTACTCATTTCGAAGTTGAAATTAATCTTAGCAATAGAACAGAATAGTAAAGAACAAATATCTCTCCAATATAGACTGTAAAAATTTGAGCAATTTTTATTCTTCTTTTATGATTGTATTCTTTATCTATAACATTTGCATGTTCCAGCTATCTATAAAAAGTAAAAGCCTGACTGGAACTTACAAATATACAGGAAGTCCTCTAGTTATGGGACGTTCGAGTTACAAACATTTCGCTAATACATAATTGCTTTTGGATGTTAGATCTTTATCTATGCATATGATAAAAAAAAAAATTATTTACATACATTCATAACTGAATTTTTTCTAAAAAAAAGATAAACTTTGGAATTTAAAAAATAATTAAAAGTATATTTTAGAGAATAAGAAAAACCTATATAAAATACAGTAAATCTTCCCATGTCTCTGACATTTATTACTTTTATTTTTAGCATCATCACATACTGTCTTGATTACTGTCTATTTTTAAAAGTAGTTTGTGGACGATTACGTTACATATACACGGTATATATTTATGTTTTGGTAAATTTTTTCATTCTTATTAGTTAAAAACATGAGTGTGAAACAAAAAAACAGCATTGTTGATACAACTAAAAAGTAAAAAGATATTAAGATCTCATAAACCCCAAATAGTCGAGACAAAAATGGATATGATTTGACATTCTGAAAATGGTGAATATTTTGCTTCAATTGCATGCTCATATAATTTAAACCAATCAACAATATATACAATTGTAAAAAAAAAAAAAATTAAGAAATATGTTAAAAATTGTGGAAATATTTATTCAAAGATTGTTTCAAAAAGACATGGCAGAGTAATGAATAAAATGGAGAAATCTTTGGCTTTATGGATTGAAGATCAACATTAAAAAGGCATCCCAGTGAGTTTATCAATTATTCAAGCTAAGACACTTAGTTTGCATGAATATTGCAAGAAAGAATTAAAAGAAGCCTCTGCTGTTGATTATGCAGCAATCACTTACTGGATTCACAAATTTAAAATGAGATATTCTTTACATAATTTTAAATGTACTGAAGAAGGTGCCAGTGCAGATAATAAAGCTGCCAGTGAATTTATTTCCACTTTATCTAATATCATTACATATAGAGCTTATTTTCCATGCCTAGTCTTTAATATAGATGAGACAGTATTATTTTGGAAAAAGATGCCTGCATGTACATATTTAGCAATGGAGGAATCAGTCCCACCTGGGCATAAACCTTCTAAAAACAGATTAACATTGCTTTTTGGAGGTAATTTATTTAGTGATTTTAAATTGAAGCAAATGCTAATTTATCAGACAGAGAATCCTATAGTATTGAAAGGAAAACATAAAAGAATGCCTCCAGTCATTTGGAAATCAAATCCTAAAGCCTATGCTATTAAACAGGTTTTTCAAAATCGGTTCTCACATCATTTTGTGTTTTCTGTTAGGCAGTATTGCAGTGAGAATAATTTATCATTTAAAAACATAATTGGTCATAGACAATTCTCCTGGACATCCAAAATCTCTGCAAAATTTATATCCAGAAGTTAATGTTGTGTTTACCCCCCCCCCCCAATACCAGAAGTGAAATACAACCTATGGACCAAACTGTGATAGCTACTTTTAAGCACTATTGTATGAGAAGATTAATGACTCAAGCAATCAAGGCAATTGACAAGGAAGATGGAGCTACACTAAAAGATTTAAAAAAGTTATAATTTATGGAATGCAATAAATATTATTGGGAATGCGTGATCTGATATAAGAGAGGTCAATAATGAAAGGTTGTTGGAAAAAATATATATCCACAAATGATGAATGCTTCTATGGACATTAAAGAAACTCCTGAAGATATCATGACTGAAAAGTCAATATAATGAATGAATTAAATTTAGATGTCACTGATGAAGATATTGATGACTTAATGTCATCTCACTCAGAACCTCTGACAAATGAAGGCTTGATTAAACTACAAGAGATGAATGAAATACAAAACAAAGAGTAACCTGATAATGAATTTATTGTATAGACTTTGACAATCAAGAATATGAATGAAGCCTTCATGCAACTTGACAAATCTTTGACCATCATGGAAGAATGTGATCCCAATGGAGAGTGTATATCCCATAGGCAAAGGGCAATAGAAAAAGACACAGAATGTTACAGAATTCTTTATCAAGAGAAGAAAAAGAATACATTTCAATTAACTCTTGATAAATTTGTAAAGAAAACTCCAGATACTAATCAATAAAAAAATAAATACTGTATTTTGAAAACCCTTTTTTTTTTTAGATCTCTACTTTCAAACAATTTCAACTTCCAAAAATATGCCAGGAACAAATTATGTTTGTAACTAGGGGACTGCCTGTATTTGGAATTTATTCAAACGAATTTCAAATTCGATTATGGGCTTAACAAATAAACCACTACATCACTACATTATTTTAAATAAAAGTTAATCCAGAATAGTGAGACCAATTCCAATTGAAGTAACTCATTGAAATGAATATAGACGACTTTTCGTTTAAAAAATTACGTATTAATCATCAATAAATGAAAAAAAAATTAAATAATAGGTATTAAAATGTTTTAACACATTAATCGTTTGTTTCTATGGCGTATGTTGAACAATTAGATTAATAGTAAATATATACTACCCACTGATTTACAATAAGTGATGTATGGATATAACGTGAATATTAGTTCCTTTTATCAAACTATTATTATTTTACTATATTACAAGAAATGTTAATTTTGATAGCTTATTGACAATCAGCGTTAAAAACAAAACAAAACATTTTTTTTTAAAAAAAATTAATTAAATCAGCATTTCTGAAAGAATGTATTATTTTTATATAATCGCTTTCTTTGCTACATTGATTTAAATAATTTTATCATTTATGGCCCTCTTATTCTTCTTAAAAATAATAATTACCGAGGAATTTTTACCCCGTTCTTTATTATTGTCATTATTTTATTGAGACGACTTTAATGATAAAATAAGAATTAAATGTCTTCCGTGAAACTAAAGCTTATATGAACTCTGGCCCATTCTTTTGTTTCCAAAAGCTTTGAAATCATAAACGCTCATTGTCAATCACGGGCAAATTACCGAGCGAATATCAATTTTAAACTAAAAATCTTTATTATTATTATTTCAAAGCTTTTACCACAGCTAAAATTACAATATAGTAATTATGACGTAGATATAGTTCTTTTTTTATTTTATTTTTATTCAATGTCGCACATTTAAAATATAGCGTTCTAATTTATTCTATTTTGTTTAATAATTCAAGAATATGGAAATAAGTTGAAAACGCTTCGAAAGAAGGAAATTTTAAATAGAAAAGTTGAAATAGTTTATACAAAAATAAAAGCTTTAATTTTCTTACTTTAAAAATTTAGAAAATAAAACCCTATACAATATCGGTAGCTTAGAAACTTGAAAACAAACAAAATATTTTTGCTGTCGTTAAAACTACATTCGTTTTGAATAACTATTGAAGTCTACCTACTTTAGATGAGAAAACAAATTGTCGATAACAGCATTTAAAATTAAAGTAGTTTTTACTTGCCGCTAAGTAAAAAGGTTTTGATACTGCAATTTTCAATATAGAATACAAATTACATACTAAATAAATAATTTGAAACCTTTATTGTACGTTGGATATACATATACTTGACAACTGACCTTTCTATTCAAACGAGTTTGGTAACTATAAAGAGTCTATGCATAAGATTATAAGATCAAGAAATAAAGAGGAGACGAAAGTTGTAATATTTTTTTTACATAATCTGGTTTAAACCAAATAATGTCGTCAATAGAAGTATTTATTATTTTAAGAACGTTTAGAAATAATAATTATACAATAAAAACGTATGTAAACAGCTATTTAATAAGTCAATAAATAAGGTATATATTTAAAGAGTTAATTCATAGCTTAAAAACAAAGGATATAAAAAAATTGCATTATAAAAATATTTAATGTTTAATTAAATGCAAGTATACCATCTATATGGAAGTTAATGTAATGTAATTTTATCTTTTTCACATGTATGTGGTCATGTGCAACGATTGTATGGGATGGGGTGGATTACTATAGGGAATACAATCTGAATTTAAATCCTTTCTAATTAGATAAAAAATATTTGTAATAAAATAATATATATATATTAATGTGAAAATATGTATAAAAAAGAAAATGATATGAAATGCATGAAGGAATTTTTATTTTGGTGGTGTAGCTACTATGCATTGTTGTTAACATATATGTCTATAATATATATTCTAAGTTAATATGATCATAGAAGATGGTCAAAACATACAAAATATAGAACAGATAATTTAATATGGGTTAAGATCTGCTTAACAAAATATGAAGAGTTGTATATTAAGAGTAATAAGAAGAGATTAAAAATGAAATGTATGAATAAAAAAACAATATATGTCAGTGACATCATTGAAAAGACTAAAGTGGAGCTGGAGATATGACTAGAAGTGATAAATAATAACTGGATAATTGAAGTTTTAAAGTGGATTTTAAAAGATTGTTATAAACCATGGATGAAATAAGAAAGTTGTTTGGTGTGTTTTATAGAAGAGAAACTGACTATTGGAGAATCTGGATTTAACTTGAAGAAACCATCTTGCAGTAGATTGATAACTGTTGAAAGTGATGATTACATTGATATATGAATGGAAATGATTTGTAAAATAAAACAAGATATGGAAAGATAAAAGTGTGAGAAGTGTTTAAGAATGTATATAACTCTAACCATTTTTCATTTTGGACACAATTCATAATTTATGCATTCCATGTTTAGTATTCAGCATAAAATAATTATCACATGATCACCATTTCTTATGCTTGCTCTTAACTGCTATTAAAACAGGTAAAACTCTCTATATGTATTGGCACTCAGTGCAGTGCTCTCAGATCCAAAGATCCTCATTCATGAAGGTAACAAGCCATAAACTAGTCTGGGGATATTGGATGAGTAGGGACTAGATGGGGATTTTATGCACAAACCTGGTATCCATTTATTACTCTGGCTTGCACTGAGTGGCAATTCATATAGAGAATTTTGCTTATTTTCATAAAATAATTAATAAAATGATCAAGGATTTAAAACATTGATGATTACTGGTTCTACATTTTCATACTTTAACACAATTTAATATATCAACATCAAAAATGAAACATCATTATCATCTTCAACCATTATCAAACCAATACAGTATGAAAATGTCTCCAATTTGAATCCCACATATTCATATCTCCCCTGAACACTTTCTTATTTCATCAATCAATATCATATGTGGTCTCTTTCGGGGTCTTTTACAATCTTTTGAAATCCAGTGTTAGGTTTTAACTACCCATCTATTATCACATTTTAGAAATATGTCCAGTTCAACTTCACGTTAGCCTCTTATTGTTTTAATGATGTCAGTAACACCAGTTTGTTCTCTTACCCATGTATATCATTTTTTATCTCTTATTATTACTTCTAACACGCTCATCATGATTAATCTTTGTTTCCATCTTTTGATAAAACCATTGAACATTACTGTAGTCTTTTTAACATTTACCTTTAATCGTACTTTTTTACATTCATCTGATAATCTTTGCAACATTTCCTGAAGCTCGGAAGCATTATTTGTAAAAAAACTACATCATCTGCAAAATCTAAATGACTTAAATAATCTTCATTTACTTTTATTTATTTAACTTCCATTCACAACATACTTCTTGTAGCATTGCTGTAGAATGTTTTGGAGATATGGAGTCATTCTTTCTTACATCTTTCTCAATATTAACCTTCTTAGTATCATTATATAATCTAATTGTTGCTGTTGCATTTTTATAAATATCCTTCAGACTATGGAAGTATTCTGAGTCTATACCTTGATGGTCCAATGCTTTAATCACTGGATAAATGCTTATAGAATCAAATAGTCTATTAATCCAAAGCATAATGACAACCCATATTCATTGCTATTTTCCATAACTTCTCTCAATATTTGGGTATGATCCACTGGAATAAAAACACTTTTAAAAAGGTTAATTGAAATCCAAAGTTCTCTATACAAAAAGATTGTGTAAAACTAATAAAAGATTGATAGATATGTAATTTCTAATATTTTCTTTATTATCTTTTTTAAATATTAAAATTAATACTGCATTATTTCAAGAATCTGGTTACATCTTTGTCATTTAGACATTTGATATATAACTTTTCCAAAAAAATTCTATTTCTTCACCAGCTTCTTTTAAGATATTGATGATAATTCCATCATTACCTGTAGCTTTTCCTTTTTCATAAATTTAATTGCATGTTTAATTCTTCATTTAAAATCTCATGCAATTCAGAAGATATAATATTTATATAAGGTCCTTGTGCTTTATCACTCTATAATTTTTGATAAAACTCTTCTACACATTTCATGATGTCACTTCACTTTTTAATAACTGTTTCTTCCTTTATTCTTATTGCAGATATAAGTTTCCTACCAATTCCAAAAATGTTGCTTTATACTTTTGAAATGTTTATTCTTTTCTATTACTTTCCTTATTAGTATACAATTATACTTTTTACATTGTTATCACACTATTTTACAAAATTCAAGTTTGTTATTAATGCATCATTTTTATATACTTCTCTACTCCTTTTTTTCTTCATAAATTGTCTAGTCTCAGTATAACTTCTATTGGTCAATTGCAACTTTTTTCTACTATCTATTTTTGTTGCAATTTTAAAAATGTAGGAGTTTGCTATTAATTGAAAGGAGACCATTTGATTCCTCTTGGAGGCCTTAAAGGAACCAATCAGGGCAAATTCCTAATGTCCACTCCATACATTCTTGTCATTGCAGCAGTTATTACTATGTGATTATTCATATAGTATACGAACATGGATGGACTGCTCACCAACATCCATTAGGCAGCATGGCGAGTTTATTGTTTTTTTATCTCCGAGTTTAAGAATATTTTTTCCAATATATACAATCATGACAGACAAAAATAAATCATGGCCCTTATTCCCAGGAGGCTGTAAAGTCACCAACCAAGGCAGTGGTTGGTGGCTGAAGGCAGAGGGTGCTAAGAATCCCCTAATTGCAGACTCAGGCTGCCATTTGATGATGACATTTTATTTAGGTACTTAAAACTGCAGATCACTTTCAAGTGAAGGAAGATTGCAAGAATTAGAAGAAGAACTGTCTTATATTAAATGGGACTTTATTGGACTTTATGAAGTTAGAAGAAAAGGTGAAGAAACAATTGATTTAAAAAGTGGACATATACTCTATTATAAAGGCACACATATTGGAAATACAAGTGGAGTAGGATTCATTATAAATAAAAAGTGGAAGAACAATACTGTGGAGATTGATGGTGAATCGGACAGAGTTGCAAGATTAGTTATACAACTTAATAGCAGATACCAAAATGCAGATAATTCAGGTTTATGCCCCAACAAGTTCTCATAGTGATGAAGTAGTAGAAGATTTTTATATGGATGTACAAAAGGCTTTTGATCAGAGTAAATCACATTTTAAATTTTTTATGGTAGACTGTAATGCTAGAATTTATAAACAAATGAAAGATGAAAATGCTGTAGGTAAATTTGGTTATGGTAATAGAAATGAAAGAGGACATAGACTTGTGGAGTTTGCAGAAAAAGAAAAACTTTATATTATGAATTCTTTTTTTGAGAAAAATGTTAAAAGGAAATTGACATGGAAGCATCCAAATGAAGGTACAGCAGAATTGGATTACATTTTGACTAACAGAAAATACATATTTCAAGATTGTAATGTTCTTAATAAATTTAACACAGGAAGTGATCATCGATTAGTAAGGTGTAAGATATGTGTTAATGCAAAACTAGAGAGACAACAATTATTCAGAAAAACAATATTTACAGTTGATATTCCTAATCTTCAGAAACATTCTAATGAATTTAAATTAGAACTTACAAATCGGTTTCAAGTATTAATAGATTTTGAACATGATTCAGATTTGAATGATATTAATAGGAAAATAACTGATACACTTCTAAAAACTGAAACAGGGATAGCTGATAGAAAAAAGCAGCAATTGACCAATAAAATTTCTACTGAGACTAGAGAATTTATGAAGAAAAAAAAGGAATATGAGGATATACAACAATGATGCATTAAAAAAGATTGAATATCTCGAATTTTGTAAACTGGTGTGGAAAAGAGTTGAAAATGATATAAGAAAGGATAATTGTGAAATAGCAAAGAAAGCTGTTAGAAAGAATAAAAGTCTAAAGAGTGTAAAACAATATTTTGGTATTGGTGGGAAATTTATATCTGCAATAAGAAAAAAAGATGGCATTATTATTAAAAAGAGAGATGACATCATGAAATGTGTAGAAGACTTCTATCAAGAATTATATAGTAGTGCCTCCTATACCTAGTGTATCTTCCGAATTGCCCAGAATTTTGAATGAGGAAGTGAGACATGCAATTAAAATTACCAAGAAAGGGAAGGCTCCAGGTAATGATGGAATTATAATTGATATATTAAAAGAAGCAGGTGAAGAATTAAATTTTTTTTAGCAAAGTTATATACGAAATGTCTAAATGATAAAGATGTACCAGATGATTGGAAGAGTGCAGTATTAATGTTAATATTTAAAAAAGATGATAAAGAAGATATTAAAAATTACAGACCTATCAGTCTTTTTTCATCTTTATACAAAATTTTTACTAAGATAATTACAACTCGTCTACAGACAACACTGGATTTTCACCAACCAAGAGAACAAGCTGGATTTAAAAGTGGTTTTAGTACAGTAGATCATATCCAAGTATTGAGAAAAGTTATAGAAAGGACAAATGAATATGAGTTGCCATTATGCTTAGGATTTGTAGATTATGAAACGGCATTTGATTCTATAAACATTTTTTCAGTGATTAAAGCATTGGATCGTCAAGGTGTAGATCCAGGATATTGTCATATTTTGAAAAATATTTATAAAAATGCAACAGCAACAATTAGATTACATAATGATAGTAAGAAAATCAACATTGAAAAGGGTGTAAGACAGGGTGACTCCATATCTCCAAAACTTTTTACAGCAGTGCTGCAAGAAGTATTTTGTGGATTAAATCAGTAAGCTAAAGGAGTGAAAGTAAATGGAGATTATTTAAGTCATTTAATTTTGCAGATGATGTTTTAGAGCTACATGAAATGTTGCAGTAGTTATCATATGAAAGTAGGACTAAAGATAAATGTTAAAATGACTAAAGTAATGTTTAATAGATTTTCTCAAAATATAAAAATAAAGATTAATTATGATGAGTTAGAAAAAGTTAACAGTTACAAATACCTTAGTCAGACTATTAATACAGATCGAAACATAATGGATAAAATTCTTCATAGAATTAAACTTGTTTGGAATGCTTTTGGTAGAAATAACTTGATACTAAAAGGAAATATGCCTATGTGTTTGAAAAGGAAGGTTTTTAATAAATGTGTTTTGCCAGTTCTTACTTATGGATCTGAGACTTGGACACTTAATAGAAGAGCAATACAGAGACTTCAGACCACTCAAAGAAGTATGGAGAGATGCATGTTGGGAGTAACAAGAAGAGATCGAAAATGCAATGTATGGTTAAGAGAACAAACAAATGTTACTGACCTCATTGAAAAAATTAAAAGACTGAAGTGGAGTTGGGCTGGACATATTTCTAGAAGAAATGATAATAGATGGACAATTGAAATTTTAAACTGGATTCCAAGAGATTTTCAAAGACCCAGAAAGAGACCACATGTGAGATGGATAGATGAAATAAGAAAGTGTGCAGGGGTGATGTGGAGAAGAGAAGCTAAAGATAGGAAAAGATGGATTGAACTTAGAGAGACCTTCATTCTGCAGTGGATTGATAATTGTTGATGATGATGATGATGATCAGTTATTTTCCTATTGATATCATTCAGATCTGAATCATGGTCAAAATCTGCTAATATTTAAAAAGATTTGCAAATTCTAATCTAAATTCATTATAATATCTCGGAAGATTAGAATTATCAACTGTGAATATTGTTTTTTCTTAATATTTTTGTCTCTCTCTAGTTTTATATCTCACTAACTGATGATCACTTCGTGTGTTAAATTTATTAAGAACATTACAATATTAAAATATATATTTTCTGTTAGACAAAATATTATTCAATTTCTTGTACTTTCATTTGGATGCTTTCATGTCCATTTCCTTCCAAAGTTTCTTTCAATAAAGAATTAATAATATACGTTTTTTTTTTTTTTTTTTGCTTTTCTACAACTCATCTACATCCTTTCTCATTTCTATTACCATAACCAAATTTCCTACAGCACATTCATGTTTCAGTTGTTAATCTATTCTAGCATTGAAGTCTCTCATAACAATTTAAAATATTGTTTGGTCTGATCAAAAGCCTTTTTTACATCCATATAAAAATCTTCTACTATTTCATACCTAGGAGAACTTGTTGAGACATAAAACTGAATGATATGTATTTGGTATCTGCTATAGGCACCATTGAAATATTACAATTAAATTAAATGTTTTCACATTGAGAAAGGTTAAGAATATACTAACCCTTCAATTCTACCATCATATTTTTAAAATATTAAAAATAAATGAATTTCCATTTTCAATTTGTTGACAATCATAATATATGTACATATATTTAACAGTAATATATGTGACATGGCCCAGATCAGATGTATATAGATGGTGATGCCTTGGGAAATGAGTATGAAATGATTGCAGACATCAAGAAAACAAGGACATATATGTAATATTTATTGCATCCAAACCAGCTTTCATCCGATTATATTTAACATTTACAATGCCTGAATTTAAGTCTATCCCAATTAATTCCAAATAAAATTATATAAATAAATACAAGGTCTACAATTGAAATAAACATTTTATGATAATGTATTCATCTTCTATTTTTAATCTAAGCCATTATGTGTGCTGCATATGTGCATTTTCATACAATCATGAAATTATCAGTTGGGCACCTGGGCTAAACTAGATATTCCATAATAGTAATCTATTACATTTCATTTATGTCTACCATAAAGCACTATTTTAGGAATCTAATACACAGAAAATAAACAATTTATTTTTTTGATTTCTACACACCAAATAAGTTTTATAATCTTTACATAATCATAACCACAATTTAAATACAAATTCTGACTTATAAAATAAAATAAATATGTTTATTAATAAATCAAAACAATAATATATTACGATTTGCAACAAAATGATATAGTTCCACAGTTTATATAATTTGATCCAACTTAAGCATGACATACAAATAGATGCAAATAAATTAAGCTATATTAATATGAATTTTCAAAGTCTAGGATAAGGAATTATGTACGTATAGATTTTGTTTTCATTATCCTGAAGAATACTAACATTATATATATATATGTGTGTGTGTGTGTGTGTGTGTGCGTGTGTGTTGTGTGTGGGTAAATCGAATTTCCATATCTAAAAATTGTGTGTATGGATGGTGCAAACAAATATAATTAAACTAGATTGTATTAATGTGAATTAAAATTGCCTAAAGTTGGCAAAAAAATATTACTTCTCTTTATTTTCACTAATACAAAATAACAATATGCCAACTTGAGAAGTTCAGGGAGGGACATTAAATCATAGGTCTTTAAAACTTAAGTTAAAATATTAGCATGCTTCAACTTCATAATCATTAAGATATTTTCAGTAATGGTGGCATTTCTAACCAAATCCAATTCCCTCTGTGGTTCAAATCAGTGAATATTATTATGTATTTACTATTATATTTGATTTCCACAATAAGTAATATATATGGATGAACATTTTACCATATCTACTGCATAATTCCTCCTTTTTTATGGTCTACTTAAAATAAGCCACATATTCCAAATAATTATAAGTCCAGATAATTATTTCTTACTATATAATAAGTAAAATAACTAATATAAACCAAAACAACACACTATTTTAAAATTAATATAAATAACTTATTTAAAAGTTAGAAAAATATAATCATAATGGTCAAAATGTAATTATATTAAAATATAATAAGACTTATATTCTCTTATTCATCTCTTTCACTTTCTTTGCATATCTTCATATAATCATATATACTGCTTATAACACTTCTTTTATATACACTTCAATGCAACAAATTTTCTTAAAAACTTTTTTATTTTTCTTACAGTTTTGATTGTCCAGAAGTCTTCATCAGAGCTCTAATCTTCAAAAATTTTCTTAAAAACTTCTTTATTTTCCTTACAGTTTCAACTGTCCAGCAGTCTTCATCAGAGCTCTAATCGTCTGATGAAGACTGCTGGACAGTCAAAACTGTAAGGAAAATAAAGAAGTTTTTAAGAAAATTTGTGGCATTGATGTGTATATGAAAGAAGTGTTATAAGCAATATATATATAATAAGACTTCCTATGTTGTACTTTATATTTATCTACCCACATATCTTTAATTAAATGGTTTAGTGATCAAAATAAATTAATAGCATTAACCCAATTTCATAATCATTTTTTGTAATTAAAATAATCTTTAAAAAAATATACATTTGCTTGACATGGATACCACTGATTTTACTTCAGATTTTGAGAGTAAAAAAAAATCTTTATATTTTTTTCAAACTAATAATATATTAGCATATAAAATAGTTTTTTTTTATATTTAATACAAAATAAATAGTTTTATTTTTATTTTTGATGGTTAATTTCTGGTTACAAGGTATTCATTTCCATGTTCTGTTCATATGTTAGGCTAACATGCAAATAATATAGGTGACTGAAGTAGTATGAGATTATTTTGGATTGTTTATTCATTAAATAGCTTAATACATGTGCCTTGAGTGCTTAATTTTAGCAAGAGACTTCTACAAATCATAACACGAGATTCGACTTTATAAAGATAAGGGGGACCCCTCTTATCTCTAACCTATTTTTCTTAATTATATAGGCAAATCTAAAGCATTATGATTTGGGAGCATGAAGCTAATAAATTCTTCACTGATTAAGTCCACTATTTTTATTAAACCTTAACATTCGCGAAATCTTTCGATTTACAATGAGTCAAGATTCAGATATTAAATTTAGAAATATTTTGAATCAATTTAAAGATATAAATATTAATTCTTATTAAGCACAATGTAAGCCCATAATACTTTTATAAAGCTAAAGCTTTAGTACATGCGCATTGAGTGCTTAATTTTAGCAAGAGACCTCTACAAATCATAACATGAGATTCGACTTTATAAAGATAAGAGGGACCCCTCTTATCTCTAACCTATTTTTCTTAATTATATAGGCAAATCTAAAGCATTTTGATTTGGGAACATGAAGCTAATAAATTCTTCACTGATTAAGTCCACTATTTCTATTAAACATTAACATTCACGAAATCTTTCGATTTACAACGAGTCAATATTCAGATATTAAATTTAAAAATATTTTGAATCAATTTAAAGATATAAATATTAATTTTTATTAAGCGCAATGTCAGCATGTAATAATTATATAAAGCTAAAGCTTTAGTACATGCGCCTTGAGTGCTTAATTTTAGCAAGAGACCTCTACAAATCATAACACGAGATTCGACTTTATAAAGATAAGAGGGACCCCTCTTATCTCTAACCTATTTTTCTTAATTATATAGGCAAATCTAAAGCATTTTGATTTGGGAGCATGAAGCTAATAAATTCTTCACTGATTAAGTCCACTATTTCTATTAAACATTAACATTCATGAAATCTTTCGATTTACAATGAGTCAATATTCAGATATTAAATTTAGAAATATTTTGAATCAATTTAAAGATATAAATATTAATTCTTATTAAGCGCAATGTAAATCGAAAGATTTCGTGAATGTTAATGTTTAATAGAAATAGTGGACTTAATCAGTGAAGAATTTATTAGCTTCATGCTCCCAAATCAAAATGCTTTAGATTTGCCTATATAATTAAGAAAAATAGGTTAGAGATAAGAGGGATCCCTCTTACCTTTATAAAGTCAAATCTCGTGTTATGATATATAGAGGTCTCTTGCTAAAATTAAGCACTCAAGGCGCATGTACTAAAGCAACCCTCCAGCAACCATCTTTTATCTCAATTTAAATACAAAACTATGAGTCTTAAACTGAAAACACCTTAATGTTTTCAATCCAAGCCCATTAGCTTATATAGTCATATGGGTCTGAACCCAGTTCAGTAGCCATACATTTTGGTGTCTTTGGTTCTTTAATAACCATAGCCACCACTATCCTATTAGGCAGGATTGGTTTTAAGCCAATAAACATCACATGACCACCACCTCTTATGCTTGTGTATAACTGTTGTCAATCCATTGATTAATCTAGCTTGTTGTGTGTGGCAATATATATAGTGAGTTTTGCCTGTTTTAACACATTTTATGATGTCATCTTTCTTTTTAGCAATAGTAACATTTTTTTCTTTGCAGAAATAAGATTTCTACCGATATCAAGATTCCGTTTGACACTCTTAAAACTTTTATTGGCTTCTATAACTTTCCTTACTAATTCCCAATTTTTTTTTCTTATATGGTTATCAATTCTTTTTCATATAATTCTATACAATCTAGATATTCACTCGTTTTTAATGCCTATTTTAAATCTATTTTCATATATTCTTTCTAAATTACTTTTTTATATATAAATCTCTACCAAAATACTGCAATAGCTATTTTTGTGTTTCTGTCTTATCTTAATTTCAACATTTTTTTTACTTTATTTTATAAAAAAATATTAATTTAACTATTACAAATTCTTATATACCTATTACAGTTAGTCAATAATTTAAACACAAACCAATACTCCTAGACCATCTAAAAACAAAGTATTTGTTTATTAAAAAAACAAAAACAAAAAACCCCTGGTGGAATAAAACAAAAACTTTGGTGGTTTACCATAATATTTTGTAAACCAAACAGAAGGGCCTATGATGAAAAAAAATTAAAAACCGGTTAAAAAAAAACAAAAAAAATTTTTTTACCATAATAGTATGTAAACAAACAGACGACTTGTGAATCAGTATATTCATCTGCATTGGCCGAAAAAGAGTGTCATCAAACAGTAAGATTCAGTATTCATACTATTACCTTTAAACATTTATATTTTATTATTTAATCTACAAATCTAAAGTGTAATGACAACATTTAGTCATTGCTTTGTTTTTTTATATTTCTCTCATTATTCACACTTTGATCAACTGTGTTAAAACACTTTTAAATTTTATTTATTTTTTTATTTAATCTTTTATATGTGCATTTTGTGAATCATCCACTGTCTCTGGTCTGATGTTTATGAGTACATCCCTCCATGAGGTGTTAGAAATGAATAGAAGCTAGTCCTCATCTTGTATGACGGTGGTGTAATGAAAATAACACCGCCAAAATATTATTCATTAAGTGGATAATCTTTAGTCCAATGAATGACTAATAAAAATATTAATATATTTTCATTAAGTGATTTGTGTCAAAGTTGTTTGGATAGTAAGCTTAACACTTATCAATTAAACAGTAGCAATTGGCTGTCTACAGAAATTGAACAATGTGATATGGGTCAATTGATAAGTGCTGCTTCAGCATGAAATTTGCATTTTGAGTATCATTGATATTTTTCACAATTCTTTGGTCATATATTTATGATTATAACTCACCACAAGATGTTAAAAGATTTTTAATATTGTTTTTTTTAATATTTTTGTCTCTCCAATTTTGCATTAACATTCATCATGAATTTTATATCTCATTAAAAGATGATCTACCACTTGTGTTGAGTCTTTTATGAACATTATAAGCTTGAAAGACAAATTATTTTGTTAAAATATAATTCACATTGTTGTAAATTCATTTGAATGTTTTCATATTCATTTCGTTTAGCTTTTTTAAAATAAGAATCGATAATGTACAATTGGCTCTTTCACTTTTACCACCTTAATTAAATTTACTTATAGTACTTATTATTTCAATAAAAAAAGAGTCATATATCACATGACTCAATTTTTTAAACTTCTAAATAAAAACAAAGAGCTTTGATAAATGCTCTAATAAGCTTTGTTGATAAAATGCTAGCAAGAGAAATCATTTAAAATATCTCTATCAGAAACCACATCAATGGTTTCATGCTTTGGCACTCCCCAGTGAAACACTAGGATAGCTTCATACACAATATTTAAAAATACTAACCCAAATCCAGAATTTATCTAAGAGTTAACTATTGAGGATAAAATGTGAAATTTTTAGACACCTATATGTCTTCAAGCCCAGCTATCTAACTCAAATAGCTATGTAGGGCTGAGTGATCTTCAGCTAAACCATATATTAGTAGTCTTAGCAATATAACATCACTTAAAACTTAAAAGCAAAGACTTTAAATATTTAATAAAAAAAAAAAAAGAATCATATGTCACATGACTCAAATTTTAAGATGTAAATAAAAACAAAGAGTTTTGCTAATTGGTCTAACAAGCTTTGTTGATAAAACGCTAGCAAGAGAAAGCATTTAAAATATCTGTATCAGAAACCACACCCAAACCCACAACAATGGTTTCATGCTTTGGCACTTCCCAGTGACACACTAGAATAGCTTTACACACTAGATCTAAAAATACTAACCAAAAGCCAGCATTTATCTAAGAGGTAACTATTGAGGAGAATATCTGAAATTTTTAGACCCCTACATGTCTTCAAACCCAGCTATATAACTCAAATAGTTATATGGTGTTGAGAGATCTTCAGCTGAACTATATATTAGTAGTCTTAACAATATAACATCACTTAAAACTTAAAATTAAAGACTTTAAATATTCAAAAAAAAAAATAGTCATACATCACATGACTCAATTTTTAAGCTAGTAAATAAAAACAAAGGTTTTGCTAATTGGTCTAACAAGCTTTGTTGATAAAATGCTAGCAAGAGTAAGTATTTAAAATGTCTCTATCAGAAACCACGCTTGTTACTATTTCAATATTTTGCATAATTAAAGTTTTCCAAGATAATTTTAAAATGTCATTTGGCCTGATCAAAAGCATTTCATACATCCATGTAAGTATTCTCTATTTCTTCTTCCCAATGAAAATTAGTTGGTGCATAAACCAAAATAATCTGCCTTTGGTGTGTTTATTTAAATAACTAATCATACAATTCTGTTTGGTATAGCATCAATCTCTAAAATATTCTTTCACTTTTTATTTATGATAAATTCCACTCCATCAAGGCTTTCAAGATGTGTAACTTTATAACAATGTTTTTAAATCAATTCTCTCTTCACGACTTCTTCTATCTTAACAAATTTTCATAATATATATATTTTTTAATATTAGACCTTTTTCCTTCCAATTATGTGCATTTTTTTTTCACTTGAAACTGAACTGCAGTTATAAGTACCAAGTAAATGATTCCATAGAATTTTAATCTGGATGCACAGTCACAGAATTCTTAGCAATTCTTCTTCTTCAGCCAACAAATTTCTACTTCAGATAATGACTTTGTAGACTTTTGAAAAATCTGTCATAATTTAATTTTATTTGTCATGTTTATTCATATAAAAATTTTCATTCATTCTCACTTTTTCCCTGCCTTTAAAACATCTCAATCAATATTTCAGTTAAGAATCATTAGATAATTCCAAGATGTTTTTGATGTTAATTCAAAAGTAAAAAAAAATAATAACCATGTTGGGTGATGCATGTTGCTGAACATACCATCCATGACTGTTTACTATGTGAATAATAAAAAATAGTAATAACAACTGCAATAACAATTATAAAGTGAATATTAGTAATATGACCTGCTTGGTTCCTTTAAGGTCTCTAAGAGGAATCAAAGGGTATCCTTCCCATTAATAACAAATTCTTTTATGTAGCCAACTAAATAAATTATTTATCATTAGGCATTGTGTATTAGAAAAATATAGGAAATAAATTATACGTATTTTAAAATGGTGATTTGATTGATAAACTAATTTAGTTGTTATTTATAAAAGAACAAACAAGTTATTCAAAAATATCTAAAAGCTATAAGTGTGTGTTAAATGAACATTAATTGAAAATGCGAAATATATGTAAAATAGATAAATAGTTAAGATACAAAAAAAAAAATAAGCCAAAAAAATATGCAATTGACATTTCACAAAAAAATATAGAATCTTGTTAAAAAGATTAAAAGATGGAGAGAAGGAGGAAAAAAAAGTGGGGAATTTTTCCTTGTTGTTAAATAAAAAATTAAAAAAAGAATAACAGAATAATAAAAGTTATAAAATATTTTTTAAATGATAAAATTAGAAGAGCAACTTACAATTAAGAAGTTATGTATTTTCATCAATTACCAATTCACTAAAAATTAAGAGTTCTCCTGGTTGGTGCAATTTATCCTGTTACCTCACGTCATTTAAATCAGATCTGATAAAAACAAATTAAAACTGATGTGGATAAAATATATTCTCATTTCCGTCAAAGAATCTGTATAATAGACACATTTAAATATTTTACAAATTTGAACATCGAATGTTTTTTTATATTATTATTATTTTTTATTTCATTTGCATAAAATATCACTTCACGATAAAAACTGGTTAATATTAATATTATTCCAATATGTAGGAATTAATAGAAGACAACATTAAAGCTATAATGCGCTACGAATACAAACTTTTTTTTCAAACCATATAAATTGCATTTTACTAATTCTTGGATCAAACTCAGACCTTCATTTTATTTAGCAGCGTTTAAGTTGTAAACCAACAGTTAAAATATGTTTAGAATAAGATTTATATTGAATATATATATTATTACATTTTCTGTTGCATTTTACTTTAGTTAAATTTATTCAATTTAAATTATATAATAATGTACGATTCATTTATTTTACATGAAAATTGTAGTTTATTTATAAACCTTAAATTATTCGACGCGCCACAAAAAACTAAACATAATAGAAAAATGCACATGAAATTAATATTTACATCAAGAATTAATAGCTTTCAATGTCTATCTTGTAGCATGATATATTGTTTTCCTGTTTCCAGGCTATGCTCTTAAAACTTCAATTGTTAAAATTGTGATAAGTGATAAAAAACCACTTATATTGTTACTGGTTAATTAAATATCTTTTCAACCATAAAGCAACTGAAATAATTTAGGTTAGAAAATCTTAAAAAAACAATTAAATATAAATCTTTTTTTAATCCCCTTCCTTTTCTTTTTCAATTCACTACTATATATATATGTTATATATGTACATAAATAAAGTGTTTATGTGCCCTTCCCGGTTTGGCGCAATTGGTAAGAGCGTTGGCGCTCGAACTTGTAAATTAAATCTTATGCCTTTTTTATATATAACTTTATTTATTTAAGTATAAAGTTTGTATTTTTAAATAACTTCGATCCTATGGAAAACTGCTGCTTATTTTAGATATATATTTAATGAGTGCAATTTATTGTAGACGAGATATGCATTGAATAAATATTTTTTAAATAGCACACAGTTTTACGATATTTTTTACCTGCTGTATTTATAATTTCTATATAAAAAACCTATAAATAACTGTTTAAAAATAATTTTTATTATTCTATTCACATTGAATAAAATCTCCAATTACTTTCTATTAGTGAGCAACTTTATAAAAAACATCAGAAAATATAAACTTTTCTGACGTTTTTGGCTTTAAAAACTAATAAAATCAGAAACGCTTAAAAAAATGAACAAAACAGTTTAAATAACTTTAAAAATCAGCAGTGTACATAAAAAAAAATGGTTTATTAAAAATAAGATGGAAAAAAAATCAGGATCTATAAAATCTTAATTCTTCTTTTTAGTAAACACATAACTTGAAATACAACATTAATATCATCTATATTTTTTATTACTTTTTACAATTCACAATTGGCAGTTTTGATTGCCGCAGAAATCTTCTTCAGAGCTTCAAGTTATAAACCATTAAGCTTCACATGATGCATTAGATCCTAAGATCTAGGTGCAGTGCTCTCAGATCCAAAGCTCTTCACTGAAGAAGGCCACAAGCCAGAAACTAGTCTGGGGATATTGGATAAGTAGGCATTAGATAGAGATTTTATGCACAAGCCTTCTGGCATCCATTGATTACTCTGGTTGGCACAGGGTAGCACTATTGTGTGGAGAGTTTTGCCTTGTTTATAAACTTCAAAGTTCTGATAAAATTTCTGGGGCAATCAAAACTGCCAATAGTGGATTATAATAAAGCATTGTAAAAAATAATAAAGAATATAGATAATAATAATAATATTATATGGATTTGGCAATGCAATAAGAAAGATTCAGTTGAAATACAACATTTAGCTTTTGTATAAAACAATGTGTAAAATATTAAAACTGTTTCTGTAAATTTCAAATATTAAAAAAAAATGTATAAATAACCTCAATATTATCACATATTTTTTTCAAATCTTATGAATAAAGATGCAATAAAAGACAAATGATCTTCAACATATATTTCTGGCTAAATGGGCATTCATTAGTTAGCCTAGTCACTGTCTATCTCTTTTTTGATTTGTGTGTCAAACATACTCCATTGAAAACTTTAACACCAATCATTCTAGATAAATACAGTAATGATTATCAATAATTATTTATTAGACTAGATATTGACACTTGATAATCAAAATGTAATAATTAAACATAAGCTCATGTAATAAGTAGTCCTGCACAATCAATTTTTTTAACAAGTTGAAAAAGATGAGCATAGACAATATAGATAATAACATCCAAAATATTGATGATTAAGCAATCTCAATGTTTTGGGTCATGGTTTATAAAAACAATGACTACATTATAGTAATATTTTTCACTTAAACCAAATAAAATAATAAAATGCAGTTGTTACTTACTATAAACATTTCAAGATATCTTTTATTGTAATATAATTATTACAATTTTATTGTGACATAAATAATTTATAAATATTATACACACACACACACACACATATATATATATATATATATAATATAAGTATAATAAAACAATCCACTAGAATAAAACTACAAAAAATTTCAAAAAATGCCTATATAAAATTGAAGATTAATATCCTTTGCTATAGCCAGCTTTGGCATATTCCACCTTCTTAAGTAGCAATATGTTAATATTTAAATATTATTAAACTCTCACACCAGTAATGCTCCCAAGTGAATTACCTACTTTCCATAAATTGTGAATATTAACACAATTACACTGTTTATTCAATACATTATCCATACTATTTATAAAATATGACTCCTTAATTTTTCTTTTCTTCAAATCATTTTCCATATGCAAAATCAATACTCTATCAAAGCAGAATTCTCCATTACAAATCACTGCATGTTCTGCAAAAACAGATTTATACCTATCTGCAGAACAACACAACTTATATATAATAATTTATGCTCCCTAATCCTCTTTTTCAATGCACATTTAGTCTCTCCGATGTAATTATATCCACAATGACATATCACTTTATATATAATATTACATTTGTTGCTTTTATCAATAGAATCTTTACCATTAATAAGAAATCTTCCAGTATTTGCACCCACTTTAAATGCAATATTAAAACCATCAGATACCAATGATATAATCTTATTACAAACAATATCGTTTACATAAGGCAATGCTATCCATCTCTTCTCTTCCATATTATCTTTTCTCCATCTATTTATAAATCTATATAGTGCACACAAAATATTTTTCTCCTATATCCCATACCCAATAAATCATTCACATATCTTTCAATATTAATCATTTTATCACTCTGAAACTTATACAAAACATCATTTCTAAAAGGAAATGTTTTAAAACCAACCAATTTATAGGTAAGTGGAACAGTTGAATTTGGAAGAACAATTCCTCTAATTGATAATGGTTTCAACACCATTTTATTATTAATTTTATTATATTCTCTCCATAAAATTAAATCAAGTTATTTTATACACTTCTCATAAACATTGTGCCAAGTAAAATTAAATGTAATACAATATGTGGTGGAATGTAAAGTATATAGTTTATTTTTATTCTTAATTGCTTTTCATAGATAATATACTAATCTAAGACCAAGAAATAGGTTGCTATGACAACAAACAATTAAAGCAAGAAATGTGTAATTATTATTGCAACATAAAATTGTAAATTAGTTTTACTTATTTAAAATGTGAATATAAATAATAAAGTTTATGGTTTTTGTAAAATTATTTATTTATATGTATTTTGTTTATTGTATTTTTGAATAATAGATTATAAACAATGCACACAGACATTTAATATTTTAAATGTATTTTCCAGTGCCATGTTGTTAGAATGTGGTGTAAATTGTTTTAGTTTGTGTTGAATTATAATAATGTTATTTGTACTTTAAAATGTGAACATTGTTTTATATATATATTATTATTATTATTATTATTATTGAAAAAACAATTTTAAATGTTGAAAGCAGGGTGGTTTCGATATAAGAGTTAATAAAGAGCATAATCTTGGTTTTGGTGACATTAATTGTAAAAAGATTATAAATAAGACTGGATGATTCAAATCCACTAACATTAAGAGATGCGAGTAAAAAAAAGAGTAAAAAATTGTTGATTTTGAACATGAAAAAAAGCTACTCAACAATTTAGTTTTGTTGGTGATTGTTAAAAATGGAATACAATTGAAAGTAAAGCTTTAGAATAAGAATATTGTTTTTATTATATTATACTAATTATCATGTTTCTATTTTATTTAAAAAAAAAACTGTTTAATACCTTGAATTGCATTTATCTATTTTTGATTTGGTAAAGTGCAGGAGATTTTAAAAGAAAGAGACATTCATTATTTAAGTTATGAACGTTCATTCCAATAAATTCTGAGAGATTTATATTTGCTTATTAACTACAAAAGTCTTATAATTATTATAAAATGCTTTTGTTAAAATAAGCAAACTAATAATGGAATAGAATTTTAAAATACTAATTTGTATTTCTTTTGAAGTAAAATATATTAGCACACATCTTATATATATATATATACTTCATAAAATAGCGTTTCTATTTATATTATAACACAAACTTTGAAAAAAACCTATATTTAACTACTTATATATATATAATATAATAATGCAATCTTGCTAATTTAATTGTCGCAGGATCTTTGTGCTTTATTTGTGTCATCAGATGGTGATAAAGTCTAACCATTGGTATGCCTAGTGTCTAAATAAGTGTGGAATGATTTAGAAAAAGTTTTCATGGAATGGAAAGAAAATTGCTACAAAATCAGGAGCTTTATGAGTTCGTTTTCATCGTGGTAATTGTTTTAATTGGTTGGAGTTTGAAATCATTCAACATGCTCAAATAAAAGAAAGACACCATCTGCTAAAAAAACACTGAAGCCACTTTTACAAATTTTAATCTTTTATTTTTAAAGAAGTCCAAGATTTCATATAATTTTGATGCTCTTAAATATTTTATATTTGTATTTTTTGATGTATTCAGAGAGTTGAGTTACGATTTTTCTCATCCTTTTACTCATTTGCAGAATTTTTTTCTCTAAATCTTAAAATGTAAAGAATCCATTTGTTTAAATTTTGATAGGAGAAGAAAAATATAAATACACAACTCAATCTATACACATATAATTTGTATATGTTTGTAAATAATATCTTAGTATAATTGGGTGCATTAGATTTGATATTTGGTCATTGACTTTAAAAGACCAAGGTAAGAGTTTTAAACATCTACATTTAATTAGGCATTTAATATATAAAATTAAATATTTATTTTCCTTACTAACAAGTAATTATATATGAGTAAAATTTCCTGTTTGTAAGATTAACAGTCTTATGAATGAATTCTATCTATAAAACATAATTAACAATCCATAGACATAAGTGCAATATACATTCAGATGACGCCATCAAATTAAACATTGAACATCTAATAATATAGTTTGATCCTCAAAATAATAGTTACTTTATTCTACATTGTGCATTGTAATTATATTTTTTTTAATTGATATTTAATATTTAACTTACTTCTTTTGTGCAGATTGGGGTATGAGACCATTTTGTTGTAATCACGAATCAACAGATATGTTATTTTAGTATTTGACGATTGCGGATTCATTAACATTTGATGACTTTCTTGAAATCAACATAGCCTCTTTTATTTTACGTTTATTGTGGCAACGTATAAAATAACTATAATTTATGTGAACTTTACTGTATTTAATATATATATATATATATTGATTTGAATATAATGTCAACCAAAAAAATAATAATAATTTGCTAAAGATTATAATCTCAAAATGAGATAATTATGAATTGAAAATAATCATTAATAATTTTAAAACAAATAATATTTATCAATTAACATCATCTACAGTGTAAAATCTTACCAGTAATTATTAATAATTAGTTTGTTGAATAAATTAGGATACATTTAAACGCAATGAGCTCTTGTATTTTAAAATACCATTTGATGGATTTACTGTGGAGACTTTCTCCATTCGAAATGTAAAGAAAAAAAATGATTTAAACATTGTAGAACTTTTTGTGATAAATATTGATCACTGTTAATGCAGATTGTATATTTTATTTATGTAATTATATTTGGTTTAATATTGCTTTTGTTTTAAAACTCATTTAAAGTATGTATGTCTAAAAATGAACATATAAATCTAGGTAAATGTATAACTAACAAAAAACAATCTTAATAACTCTAAATATATATTTAAATAATCATAATAAATTTTATATAATAACTTGTTTTGTTTGTTGATAAATAGCCGGTAGGAACAGGAACAAATTAATATTTTTTTATATCTCGTTCCTGAAAAAGTACATATTTTATTTTATTTATGTAACATACATTACTTTTTTTTATTTTTGCTTGAAAACAACAATAATAACAAAAATATATATACTATTACTTGTTTCGTTTATCGCTTATATTTAGTAATGGTACATTAGTTGCCACGAGTGTCAACAAATATCTCGCAGAGGTAACTAAATGATTACAATATATATATACACATTGAAAATTTTTTTCTCTTTCTAGTTTGCGTTAAGGGATAAAGTCGAGAGGTCAGCGACAGCTGCTTTACAAGCAGTTGTCCCGGGTTAGCGGGTTCGCTTCCCGGCTGATGCTATGACACATGAGAAAAAAATATATATAAAAGATCTAAAAATTAGATCTTTAAGTTACAATTATTAACTACTTATTTGGGTATTATCAAATTCATAATAAAGATTCTATTTTTTTTTAAAAAAAAACATTATGTTGCATTATTTTTTTTTTTTTTAAAGATTATTATTTCATCTTTAGATAAAAATATGAAGATATTACAGTATACTTACCTGCCTAAAAATAGGTATTTGCCAAGAACGTTCAGTCGTCTAGTTGCTCTTAGAAGACCTTTCACTGTCATTCCTTCACAAAAACACGCTACTATCTTAGCATTGGGAAACTTTAATAATGTTTTAATAACACGATCGAAGGCTCGGTCTTCCGCTACACTTTCAATCTTATCCGCGACTGCAACACATATACCATTTTCCGTTGCTAATTGAGTAAAGGCAAAAATTCCGCTGGAACCATAATTACCTAAAAAAATAATAATATATTAATATAAATAATAAACTATTTAATTTAGATTTACCTTTTTAATAACATTTAAGCAAAAAAAAATACAATAACCGATTGATATTTTTTTTTAATAATATGAAATAAAGATAGATTATCTACATATAATGTATGCATTTTTTAAATAAACACTGCAGTGCCAAAATTTCTCAGCTAGCACACCCCTTCCCTAAAGTAAATCATTGAAAGCTAAATCACTATTTAATTGACTGACATGCACGCAAGCACACGTATAAAATGTATGTACATAAATCTGATGACTAATATTTTAGATTTTCATTCTTTTTTTTTTTTTTTATCAAATATAAAAAAAATGTATAAATATTATGTTTCAAAAGGTACTTTCTTTGGTTTACATAGTTTCTATGACATTGTATTATAATTTGATTGAGCAAAAATTACAGCTCTGGTTTATCATTTTTTTAATTACAAGTTTTTGTTGGTGGTAGTTTTGAAATTGTTTTTTGTTCTATAGTTTACAAATAATGCAGTAAATTTAGTGTTTCCGTCCTTTTTGTTTTGTGTTTCTTATAGTCTTGATTGGTCTTTTAAAAGCGACCAAGGCGCGGCATATAAATCTGGTCTGACGATAGTTCTATCTCTAACTTTGATTTGTATTAGTTTATTAATGGATGCGGCTGAATGACGCAGAGTATTTCTCCTCTTTATAAAGGTGCATCTTGTGCACCAAAATGAATATAACATGAATGTAGCTGCCCTGATTTTGGGACCGATTGGCTCTGATAAGCATTGATAATTTGCCTCATCATGGTGTTTGGTCTTCTATATATGTTGCATGCTTTAACCTTATTTTTGCTAAATTTAGGTGTTCATTTGTCTTTTCTGCTCTGTGGGATAGTGCACAGAATGGATCTATGTCTATATACTGTCTTTTACAGTGGGAAAAAATGTCATGGGCATGGCTATGAGTTTCATTTTGACTATAAAATTGAAGAACTTATTCACCATCCAATATTAGTATAACTAGCTTAGTTGGTTATTCATTGGCAATATGCAAAAGTAGATCCAAGTTTGGAACATGGAAAAACTACAAATGTTGACTAGTTTGGATTCAAACTCTGATGTTACAATGCCTTAGTCTTACCTTTGGATATCTGCCAATCTACACCTGCACAAATACAACCATGGCTTATGGCTTATATTGTAATAGTCAAATTCGTCTATCTCACTAACACAGTGCAGAATTCAAACCCCAAATATGAAACTGAACACTCTAGGAGGGGTTGCCTTCTAGATATCCTAGGTTAGAATCTAAAGTCTAAATTCCACAGCATCACCTAAGTGATAACACATCTGATGCTACTAATAATATAACCTTTTAACCGGTGCCGGTGATCAGGGAGAAACTAAGAGACTCCATACTACAATCTAAGCTTGGGTTTCCTAACTAAATGTCTATGGATGGCACAAAAGAGATGTATAAAAGATATAAACCGAGACAGTGATATAGATCAAGAAAATAAATAAAGAATCAAAATTTAGTAAATTTTAAAAGATTTATTAAACTATCAATTATACACACACTGTCTGCATATGTAAGACAGCGGTGTTTATTAAGATTGTGTTTTAAAACAACATTAATCAAAATTTATGTTATGGATGGTTAATGCATTCTCTATATCTCGAGATAATACAATAACATTACGATAATGTGCCTAAGAAAGTTTACAAAGATATGTGAGGTGTTTTAAGTAAATATCAGAAATAATTGAATAAAAGGTTTGGCGACAGTAAAGTTTCAATATAACATTTCTTGAATTTAAGAATAGAACGGACTAATGCTCATTAAGCTATAAGGTGGGGATGTGACTAAAGCATGCATATTCATAGAAATAATTAAATTCATATTGGGAGGTCGGTGGTGTTAGTTAGGAATTTCTGTAAAAGATGGAGGGTGTGGTATGTTGAAACCATGGGGCTTTGCAAAATAAATAACTAAATAATAAATAAGTAAATAAAATACAGGAAGGTGTCTTGCCCTAAATCCGTAGGAAGTGGCATCACATTGCAGCCCAAGTCTGGACTCATCCAAACAATTAGTGACTGTGTGACAATGGTGTAGAATTCCCAGGTGTGACAATTTGAATACACACTCTAACTGGAAATAGCAGAAAGTGAATGGGAAATGGTCTTAGCCATTTAAAGCCCTTTGGAGGAGCAAAGTGGTCTCAACACCCAATACTCCTACTAGCAACACTCGAATAAAGTACATAAACATTTTAAAAAGAATTCAACTAGTTTGATAAAGCATCTAATCAATTCCCCAAATATTTATTTTAAGAGAGTCTGCCCATTCTCGACCTCAAAATTATAAGCTTTGGAAATGAAGCAAAACAGTTAAACATTTTTATTGTGGGAGACTGCATGTTTGCAGAGTTTTAAAAATATATATATAAGTTAATTATGCAATCATGCATTTGTTAAATATTTACTCATTGACCTTGCACATATTCTCATATTATGTTAAAACCAATAAACATGTGGATTTTAACTGCAAAATCATTAAATAATGAAATAATAGTAAGATAGCTCTCGAATGAGCGATTGAACGAGATAATACAATGGGACAAAATTTTTAATTTAAAACGCCTTAATGGTGGTGTCTTGATTTAAATTAAAAGAAGGGAATAAATAATTCACTAGCTTGATGGCTATGCTGGCACACTATCATAATAAAAGAAAAACAGTTTAATAAATACAAAATATTAACCCAAGTATAGAGATAGAGTATACTAGTTAAGTTAGAGTTTAAAGAAACAAGAACAGTATTATAAAATAAAAACAAATGGAAACAATTGGAAATAGCTATAGCTGAGAAGGAAGATGATCTCACAAGAGCTTTTGGGTTAATTTGGGTTACCTTGTTAGAAGTAGGCGTTTGAAGGCAAATTTCAGGTGGAGACTTTCCAGTTTGATGGTAGCAGAACTCATAAGGCTTTGGCAGCAAATTTCGGTTAACAGTTCACATTTTTAGCAGTGGTGGCAGTTTTCAGGGCTTCTTAAGTGATGGAATCAGATGGCATGGTGCAGCAGATGACCATTTCTGAAAGAAAAATAGCCTTCTTGCCAGCTCTACTTAGTCATTTTAGAATTTCGGTTAAAGGCTGGATGTTTCAGAGAATACTTTAAATGCAATATCTTTGAATACTGTTGGTCTAATTGAATATGAAATCTTTTAAAAAAAACTTGCAGGCTACTTGCCTACTATCAGAAGACTAATTAGAATAAAATCAGAATGAATAATCAGAATAAAACAAACAAAAGAAAAACCCTCTATATATAGCAGAGCTGGACAATAAAACTGCCCTGGAGCATTTCAAATATTCCAAAATTTGCTATCTTATTAATGCTCTAATTAAACCCATCTGAACGTCCAAAGGAATTCAACAAAATTTTAATTAATTTCTATTGTTAATTACCCTGTAGACATTCAGATTAAAACTTTGATTTCATAAAAAAAAAATTTGTTAATTAAAAACTACCTTAAGTGGACATCTGTTGCACTTCTAGATAAGCTACTAGAACATATTAATTAAACTATTATTTTCTTACCAACCCTCATTTACTTTTTAGATACAACTGATGGCGTGATTTTAGAAATCTAAAACAAAATTATTTTAATTTTTAATGTTTAAATCTACTTATGGGATGAATATAATTTTATTTTAAACTAAAACAAATATTACAAATATAATATCTTTTTATAAATAGATTTAAACAGAAATAATTTTAAACAACAAAATATTATTTTACCTTAACACCACCCACCACTCTCCACACTATCTCATAACACTGATACACTTGAATACATATATGTCGAAAAGATAAATAATCACCAATATACGTATTTCATGCTGAACCAGCAATCATCAGTTGGTCCAGATTACCATCCCTACACATATATGCTATAAGTGATCAGATAGGTATTAAGATAGCCAATCTTTATACTTTAATGGATAGGCTTCAATCCACTCCACCCTCCAACTCTTCAACCGTCCATCCAATTGAAAATCTGATGAAGCCTGTCCATTAAAGTATAAAGATTGGCTATCTTAATATATTTCTGAGCACTTATAACATATATGTGTAGAGATGGTAATCTGGACCAACTGATGATTGCTGGTTTAGCATGAAATATGTATATCAGTGATTATTTATCTTTTCGACATATATGTGTTCAAGTGTATCAGTATTATGAGATAGTGTGGAGAGTGGAGTGAAAGTCTGTGATCATATACCCTATATATTACATATATAGACACAGGTCTATAATAAGCCTGTGTTTCAGTTATTTTAACTTAAGTTTTGAAAATAAATATATCACAGTGTGTGCACAATTACGACCTATATAACCTACTTTTTAAACAAATATCTTTTACGTGTACATACACATAATTTACAATATTTATTTATACTGGGAATTAGAAACACAAATATATATAACACGAGCGTTGTACTTGTGGTTTAAAATTAGGCAGGATTTTCAGCATATAAACCCATTGCAGACACACTATGATACACTGGGGTTTAAACTAAGGTATGAGGGTAGGAAAGAGATGAAACAAAGATCTGCAAAGCAAATCTTACTGTTTCAATATATATATATATAACGAAACTTAAATATATTCCAAACAACGGTAAACAATTTATAATATAATATAAATAAAAACTCATAAAGAAATATTTTCGATTATATTCATAATCATTTTCAACTCAACTTTCAAAATGGAATTATCTATTACCAACCGGAAACACAAGTCGATTTAAATATCCCACAATTCATTAATCCTAACATTTGCTGACTGTCTGTTTATTATCGTATTTTTATACCTATTAATAAAAAATGCCTCTTTAATTTTTCTTTTTTCATTATTTCTCTCTTGGCCTAAAATTTTTATTTTATTTATATCAAAATTAAACTTAAAATTACAATTCCTATCATGATCATAAAAAACAGATTCAGTATATAACTTGACTTCATTATTATTATCATTACATATCTGTACATTTTTCAAAACTCTTTTATACAACAATTTATGTTCTTTAATTCTTTTATCCATATTACATCTAGATTCCCCTGCATATGATAAATTACACCCACAAAAAATTCTATAAATTATATTACTCATGTTATTTTTTTCTAACCTATCTTTTGAATTATTAACCATTCTATTTAAATTACCTGATCCATAAAATGAAACATTACATATACTATTATAAACTTTTTTCATACATTTTACTTGATTATTATTATAAAAAGGCAAAGAAATCCACTTCTTACTCTCAATTTCTTCATCACCAGTATTTCTATTAATTTTCTTACTAAATTGACAAACCACTTGATAAATTTCTTTTATATTATAACCTACACTTAATAATTCACTTACATAATTTTCAATATTTTTCTTTTTATCACATGCATATTTACACAAAATATTATTTCTATGTAAAAAAGACCTAAAACCAGCCATTTTATAATTATGTGGCACTTTAGATAAATATGGAATATACCCTCTAGTTTCAATAGGCTTAATAAATAATTTATAGTCAATCATATTATTGTTCCTTGAAATTATCAAATCTAAATATTTAATACTGTTATTATATTCTTTCTCCATAGTCCAGATAAGACATTTTAATTTATTATATTCATCAAAATTTTATCAATCATTTCTGAAGAAGCACATATAAAAACATCATCCTTATATCTCGTATATATCTTAATATTTCCCATAAATATAAATTTGTTTAAAATATTGTTGCATCTTTTAATGGTAAATTTTATAAGATAAGTAAAGAATGGCCAATGGGATTACCAATGGTGGCACAGTTATGCAGTTTTGTTTTGTCATATTATGAAGAAAAGATTTTAAACAAATTTATATTTATGGGAAATATTAAGATATATACGAGATATGTGGATGATGTTTTTATATGTGCTTCTTCAGAAATGATTGATAAAATTTTTGATGAATATAATAAATTAAAAGGTCTTATCTGGACTATGGAGAAAGAATATAATAACAGTATTAAATATTTAGATTTGATAATTTCAAGGAACAATAATATGATTGACTATAAATTGTTTATTAAACCTATTGAAACTAGAGGGTATATTCCATATTTATCTAAAGTGCCACCTAATTATAAAATGGCTGGTTTTAGGTCTTTTTTACATAGAAATAATATTTTGTGTAAATATGTATGTGATAAAAAGAAAAATATTGAAAATTATGTAAGTGAATTATTAAGTGTAGGTTATAATATAAAAGAAATTTATCAAGTGGTTTGTCAATTTAGTAAGAAAATTAATAGAAATACTGGTGATGAAGAAATTGAGAGTAAGAAGTGGATTTCTTTGCCTTTTTATAATAATAATCAAGTAAAATTTATAAAAAAAGTTTATAATAGTATATGTAATGTTTCATTTTATGGATCAGGTAATTTAAATAGAATGGTTAATAATTCAAAAGATAAGTTAGAAAAAAATAACATGAGTAATATAATTTATAGAATTTTTTGTGGGTGTAACTTATCATATGTAGGGGAATTTAGATGTAATATGGAGAAAAGAATTAAAGAACATAAATTGATGTATAAAAGAGTTTTGAAAAATGTACAGATATGTAATGATAATAATAATGAAGTCAAGTTATATACTGAATCTGTTTTTTATGATCATGATAGGAATTGTAATTTTAAGTTTAATTTTGATATAAATAAAATAAAAATTTTAGGCCAAGAGAGAGATAATGAAAAAAGAAAAATTAAAGAGGCAGTTTTTATTAGTAGGTATAAAAATAAGATAATAAACAGACAGTCAGCAAATGTTAGGATTAATGAATTGTGGGATATTTAAATCGACATGTGTTTCCGGTTGGTAATAGATGATTCCATTTTGAAAGTTGAGTTGAAAATGATTATGAATATAATCGAAAATATTTCTTTATGAGTTTTTATTTATATTATATTATAAATTGTTTACCGTTGTTTGGAATATATTTAAGTTTCGTTATTGTATTATTGATATTAGAGGACATCTATTTTGTTATATATATATATATATGTGTGTGGTGTGTGGGTCAATGAGTATGTCATTAGGTAAAATATTAAATTTCCACTAAAACGTGGTGGAGTTCATTAAAAGACAATATACACACCTGCTTTATTTCTTATTATTCACTGATTGCTTTGTTCTGTGTGATTTAGTGCAATAATAGAAATGCATATTTGGAGTTTAAAATATTTGATCCCAACTTAGGTCTGCCATTTTTGATGCTCAAAATTCTAATGAATTCCCAAGCAATAAACCAGTTGATTATTGTTGACTGCTCTTATTAGGACACAGGAACATTTATGTTATTATTATATAATTGATAATAAAAAAAGTTACATTTTTGTAGCTTAAATAACGCATTTGTCAATAAGAATGCATTATTCATAATATTCAGATTCTTTTAACTGTTTTTCGGCTTTGTCCACTTATATGCAAGTATTTTAGAAAAAAATTACAATTATTTAGAATCGATGTCTCTATATATTTGCTAGAAGTGATTAATGTAAAAACTTTCAGTTACTCCATAATAATAAGAATAATTACAAAAATCCTAAAAAAAATTCCGATTTTGCATACTAAGGAAATAACAAAATTTGTATGATAATTAAATTATAGCCGATTAACAGGTCACGTGATTCTCAAGCATCAAAATTATTATGCTGAGCTTTGATTTAGTTATCCTCGAAACTGACAATTTTATCATAGGATGTTTATTTTACTTTGTAGAAAAAACCTCTTCAAACAAACAAAAAAATCATAATGGGTAGTAGAAAAAATATCTTATTTTAGACCTGTAAGCAAGAAAAGATTAATCGTGTTAAATACCGAAAGCAGAATTATTAATGTTATATGTAATATACTCTACAAAAGTATATTAGTGTTGTGGCTTTTTCTAATAATTTAATATTTGTTAACAAAGTTAATTTATTGTTACATTTTTATCTACAACTGTCAAATTCACTCCACTCACAACTTTGATACGATCCACCTCAGATAAATACAATAATGATTATTACTAATCATTTACTAAACTAGATATTGTCTCTAACACAGATATAAACTTTAAACTTTGGTTAATGAATAATTTATCTGTTGTTTTTTTATTACACAAAGATTTTTTTTTTTTTTTAAAAAAAAAAAAACATGCTTTCATTTTTTTTAAGTCGTGAGTTGTAAAATGTTTTATTAAAGTTTACTTTTAATAATAGGATACACAATATTTCTGATTAATAAAAACTATCTAGAGATGCATAAGTTGGCTTAAGAGTGGTTTTTCAATCAAATAACTGACACCACATTAAATAAATAAATTAGTAACTTTAAATTTTTATAAATTATAACTATATATTGCTTACAATAACTCCCCTCTTATACATTTTAATGGAAATTTGTTTTTAATGATTTCTTTATTTTCCTGACAGTTTTGATTGTGCTGCAGTCTTCCTCAGAGCTACAATATCGAATGATATAAACATTTAACTATTATTTCATATACATGTAAAAATAGATATACATACATATGTATATCAAAAATATATGCTTACATATCCTCAAAAACTTACATATATATATATATATATATATATATATGTATTTTTATATGTCTATATATATATATATATATATATATATATATATATATATAGACATATACTTATACATATATAATCCATCATCATAAACCATTATCAATCCACTGCAGGATGAAGGTCTCTCCAACTTCAGTCCATCTTTTCCTATCTTTAGCTTCTCTTCTCCACAACCCCCTGCACACTTTCTTATTTCATCCATCCATCTCACATGTGGTCTATTTCTGGGTCTTTACAATCTCTTGGAATCCAGTTTAGAACTTTCAAATGTCCATCTATTATCATCTCTCCTAACAATATGTCCAGCCCAACTCCACTTCAGTCTTTTAATTTTTTCAATGAGGTTGATAATACCTGTTTGTTCTCTTACTCATACATTGCATTTTCAATCTCTTTTTGTTACTCCCAACATGCATCTCTCAATACTTCTTTGAGTGGTCTAAAGTTTCTGTATTACTTTTCTATTAAGTGCCTAAGTCTCAGGTCCATAAGTAGGAACTGACAAAACACATTTATTAAAATCCTTTCTTTTTAAACATGTAGGCATATTTCCTTTTAGTATCAAGTTATTTCAACCAAAAGCACTCCAATCAAGTTTAATTCTATGAATAATTTCATCCATTGTGTTTCCATCTGTATTAATAATCTGACCAAGGTATTTGTAACTGTTAAGTTCTTCTAACTCATCATAATCAATCTTTATTTTCATATTTTAAGAAAATCTATTAATCATTACTTTAGTCTTTTTAACACTTATCTTTAGTCCTACTTTCATCTGATAACTCCTGCAACATTTCCTGTAGCTCCAAAGCATTATTTGCAAAAACAACTACATCACTGCAAAATCTAAATGACTTAAATAATCTCCATTTACTTTCACTTCTTTGGCTTCTCATTTTAATCCACAAAATACTTCTTGCAGCACTGCTGTAAAAAGTTTTGGATATATATATAAAAGACATATTTTGCGGGTTCATCCATGTTAAAAATTTTAAATAGTGATATTCCGATATTTTGACTTGGTCACATAAGTCACCTGCTGGGTGATAAAAGGTAGAAAGATGGTTGTAGAGGTGTTATAATCACTGATTTGAATAAACGTTAAAGTTCCACCAATAGCAAAAATGTTAAATTTAATTTTTTTTTAAAATAAATCTTTCCAAATAGGAGGAAGTTTGCATGTATCATCTCGCTTATTGATACAATATGGCCTTTTAAGTATCTCAATGGCTTCTCTAATTTTGCACTGGTAGAGATTATCACATCTGGATATGATCCTGGTAGTAGAAACATCAATTTTATGACCTGAATCTATAGTATGGAGTGAGAGTGCTGATGATGATGAGTGTTGTTTAACTGCATTAGCATGCTCATCTCTCTTAACACTGATGCGATGATTATTCATACCTATGTAAGAAGCTTTACAATTTTTACATGAGATTTGATAAACACTATGAGATTCAAGAGGGATTGAATCCTTAGACTTGATTATTATATTGCTGATATTTTGATGGGTAGAAATAGCTGTATCTATATTATAGCATTTTAATATACATCCAATACTGTCTGTAGTTCCTTTTACATATGAAACACAAATCCTAATAGCTGATTTATCATCTTTTTGTTTCCTATTTTGTCCAATTTGGGCTTGAAATAAGGCTTTTTTATCAATTTATAATCATAACTATTTGTTAATAAAACACTATTAATATGATTTATTTCTTCTCTCAGATGTGAAGTCAAATTAGTGATTCAAATCAGTGATTGTAGCACTTCTACAACCGTCTTTCTACCTTTTATCACCAAGTGGATGACTTGTGTGACAAAGTCGAAATGTCGGATTATCACTATTTAAAATTTTTAACACGGATGAACCCGCAAAATATGTCTTTTATATATACAACTCATGAAAATCTTTATTTTAACATATATATATATATGCATTCACAGACACATATATAACCTATATATAAAAATACATATATATAATATATACAAAAAAAAAAAAATATCAAATACACAATTTTATATTATTTTTTTTTAAAAAACCTATTTTATTTTAAACTTTTTAAATTTTTTTAAAAACTACCCTTTTTTATTTCTTTATCAATTTAACTTTATTTTTTCTTTTTATCCTTCATCTTTTCTTCCTATCTATTATTTTACTTTATTATCTAATATATTTTATCTTTTTTTATTTTTTATTTTAATACCTATAAATTTAACTTTTGCCATTTTATTATTTCTAATTTTATTCTTTATTAATAATTTTTATTTTTATTTTCTTTAATACTTTTCCTATTCATTTATACATATCGATCTGGATTTTCTCTACCTGTTAAAATAACTGATTTTTTGAAATTTTCTTACCGTCTTTTTATATATACTCCTTTAATTCAACTCCCTCTATTATCAATATGCTTAACTTTTAATTCAATTAATAGTGTATATGAGGGGAGTTATTGTAAGCAATATATATGAATATATGAAGAAATTACACATGTATGTTTCAATTCATGGACACACCCTACTTTAATTTCAAGTTAAATATAAAAAAACTCAATTGTGGTTGAAAGAAAGAATTATTTCTTTGACTTTATTCCACAGCAAATAAAAGTGTATATTAAAAAAATATGTATGCATTATTTTCAAATTGTTAGTATTTGGATATTTTTGTAATAATTCCTATTTTAATATATATATATATATATATATATATAATATTTATCAGTCTGTGTAGCTTTTTAAAGCAATTCATAGTGCATGAAAAGTAAATTTCAATATTGTTTTGTTTATAGAAGCTTTTAAAAAACAAAATTGTACAATCAAGAGAAAATTAAAAAGGCATTCATTTTACAAGAAGCAAATTTTACAATCAATCTAATTTAAAATTGGTTTTTATTTCTATTTTAATTAATCACTAATACTTTTTTGTTCTATCATTAAATAAACACATTTAAAAACTATACAACTTTCTCATCCACATCACTGAAAACTTACTGAATTAGTTAGTATCAACATGTTCAAAATTTGGTTCACCAACATCTCTGCTGTAAATATACCAGAAGGATAGTCAGAAATAATTCATCAGCATATTATATTGCCATCAATTTCAACCAGATGAGCAAAATTTTCATGAAATTCATTTAAAGAAAGCCTATTAAATGTTGATTATGACATGTATTCTAAACACCAACAAACAAACAAACAATGTTTTTATGTCAAATAAAAATGTATAAAAAAGTGTATTTTTTTAATAGTCCAACCAAACAAAAAAAAGTATTTAATTAACATATACTGCAATCATGTAATACAATTTATTTTTTATTTGTACATATTAATTAAATAAATCTGAAAAAAATAGTAAAGATCTGCAGTTATAACTCTGATAACTGGTGAGGGCAAACATTTGGATAGATTATGAGATGATGTGTTTGGATAGATTATATAACTATAAATCTCCTTATTCACTAACTTACTTTTAATTTTATTGTCAAAAAAAACAAGACAAAATATAAAGTTCTCACATATTTATTTTTCATATTACTTAGTGAAAAATCTGAAAAGAGAGAAAAATAAAGATTTGTCCTTGTACTTCCAATGTTTCATGAGGGGAAATGTTTAGACAAGTCAGGAGGTCAAAAATTTTCCTGTGCATTTATTAATTGTTATTATTATATGTATTTAAACAAAATTCTCACATTTTACTGTTCATGTTAATATTATACATATTTTCCACATATTTTTACTATTTTTTGGGTTAATCATTTAGCATGTCAGTAGTGGTTATGTGGCTCCATTTGTATATCAAAAAGTATCAGAATGACATATAATGGTACCCATGCTATGTTATAGGATCAGAGGTAATTGTCTGATCTCTGTCTATTATTCCACAATTAAGAGAAACATAATAATAATAATAATGATTTCGATTGAAAAACATGCGCTATATAAAATAAATGCTTATTTACATATGTTTAAGTTTCATTTGAGAATGACGTTTAGTAAATTCTAGATAATTTTGCCGAAGTCGTTCATTCAGACATCATAAACAGTAATTTAAAGTGAGTGGTCTGTCATCACGCTTTCACTTCCAGTACTTAAGATTTGCCCATATATAAGCATTTGGGTTGGATAGAATAAGTGGATTCATTTTATTCTTTCCTAAATACTATATCTTGTGTTGGGAGTCAAAGTATTCATTTATTATTAACACTCGTAAAAAGCGCATGCACAATAGCTTGACAGGCTGATCTTTAATGTAAAACATAAGAGATAGTAAAAGCTACTACAACAAATGGATTTATACATTAGATCAATCATAAACTCTTATTGAGAGCTTGTGACACGATTATAGTGATTATTGTTCAGATTAATTGGCATATACTGAAAAACATTACTATATTTATGGAAACGTTTTTAAAAATTGTAATCACTACTAAAATCTATAGACATAATAACCAGCGCTACAATTGAATCATTGAGAAGTTTGAGCAACAACAAAATCAGTCGAGATATTTTAATTTAGAATAATTAATATGTTTTTTTTTTCTTATTTAAAATCAGTATTATAAATTATTAATATACGGCAATATTATTTTCATGTTTTTATGTGATTTGAATTCAAATCACTTTTTAATATATATAAATTTACCCCTGAATGAAAATTTTAAATTAAATAAAATATTGATTTTTACGATTTGATTCTTTATCAAATGGATTTTTAATCTATGTAATACTATATTTAAAGTTTAACATTTTAAAATTAAAAAGTGCTGTAATTATTTTCAAAAAGGTCTTAAAATGTTGAAAATCTGAGTTGAGCCACGAAAGCCTAAAATGATATTAAATATTTGTATGAAGAAATGTATTAAAAATAATTTTTGTTTGGTTTTCCAAAAATCAATTTATCTGACTGCAGATTGGTTGATCAAAGTAAAACATACTGGTTTTTGTCAATAAAAAATTAAAGCTTTTTTTTAGTTAAATAAATAAAAGATCACTTGGTTATTGAGAACGAGTTTATATTAATGATCTGATTAAACAGATACCTTTAACTCAACCTATTAATCAGTATACCTTCCTCTTTTACACAATCACTAAAAGTAAATAAAAAAATTAAAAATTAATAAGGTATGTTGTTTTTATTTTCTAAATTTTGATTTTTAAATCACAGCTCATATATATATATATATGAAAAACAAAAACAAGTTATTCACGTAACTTGCTATCACTTGTTATTTATGTTCAACAGATGGCGTTTTACCGAAACTACCGAACAAGTGTAAAATTTGTTTACATAAACGAAAAAAGAGTCAGAATTAACTACCTCTTTCATTTGCTCACCCCCAGATCAGCTGATTTCAAGCTGGTTTGCTCTCATCAGTGAGGGATAGAGTATAGAAACTAGATCTAAACACTGACTCTCAAGTGTTTATGCAAAACGTTTCTATCAGTTTGCAAGCGTGAATTTTTCAGACCGGTAAAGTCTTCAAACTCAGCCTAGCAAGCCAGATATTTATATGGGTCTGATCTCAGTTCAGTATCACCACATAATCAAAGTCTCTGCAATATATATCATTGCAAGAAAACTTTAAAGGTACATTTATGAAAAACAAAAACAAGTTATTCACGTAACTTGCTATCACTTGTTATTTATGTTCAACAGATGGCGTTTTACCAAAACCACCGAACAAGTGTAAAATTTGTTTACATAAACGAAAAAAGAGTCAGAATTAACTACCTCTTTCATTTGCTCACCCCCAGATCAGCTGATTTCAAGCTGGTTTGCTCTCATCAGTGAGGGATAGAGTATAGAAACTAGATCTAAACACTGACTCTCAAGTGTTTATGCAAAACGTTTCTATCAGTTTGCAAGCATGAATTTTTCAGACCGGTAAAGTCTTCAAACTCAGCCTAGCAAGCCAGATATTTATATGGGTCTGATCTCAGTTCAGTATCACCACATAATCAAAGTCTCTGCAATATATATCATTGCAAGAAAACTTTAAAGGTACATTTATGAAAAACAAAAACAAGTTATTCACGTAACTTGCTATCACTTGTTATTTATGTTCAACAGATGGCGTTTTACCAAAACCACCGAACAAGTGTAAATTTGTTCGGTGGTTTTGGTAAAACGCCATATCTGTTGAACATATATATATATTCAAACTATGAGAAAGAAGGAAAGGAAGGAGATGATGCAACTAATATTATGATTGCGGCTAAGCTCAATGGGCAGTTAGTAATCTTAACATTCACTACAAAAAGATGCATTAAAATATAATGGAATTCCAAAACAATAATAAAATGCATTACTATAAAGCAAATAAATAAATTAGGAAGAAGAAAAACTTCACTCATTCCTATGCAATACTTTGTGAACATATATTTTCCCTCTACCAAATACATTCTCTGAGCAACATAAATATTTTCCATTTAATATGTCATCTAATATAATCTTTATGCATTTTCTTTCAATCTTATGGAACAGTTATCTATCACCAAATAATTGTTTTATTGATATGATCTGATCTACTCTACTCTTATAGAGTAAAATGGAATATATCTTTCTAATAGTACAACAAACAATAACGAATTTCTTATGCAACCACCATAATTTTAATACTAATAAATGAAATAATAATAAAAAAAGAAAGAAATAATGATCTCAGGGTTCTTCTTTGCTTTGGAAAATATATTATTGTATTATGTTGCTAAACAAATGAATGTCATCTTACTAGACTATAGAAGACATACAATTCTCTTATAAGGTAATGTATTCCAATATAATAATAATAATAATAATAATAATAATAATAATAATAATAATAATAATAATAATAATAATAATAATAATAATAATAATAATAATAATAATAATAATAATAATAATAATAATAATAATAATAATAATAATAATAATAATAATAATAATAATAATAATAATAATAATAATAATAATGTAAAGAAGTGTTTAATCATCTTAACAATTGCATATAAAACTATATATATATAATATAGAAAATCAAAGCCTTTTATTCAGGATGACACCCGAAATAATAGTATGAAATGGCACCTTTTATATCTTTCTACTACCCATCTACAACACAATTAAAATAATTAACTTTATTTATAGTACCTTTATGGATAAAATAAATAAAATAATGTGCAGTCTAAAAAATGGATTAAATAATCCAAAGAAAAATTAAATAAATATTCAGTTTTTTAACTACAATTCCCAGCTTTGGAATTGAAACATTTATGCAGTATTTTCATTTTTAACATTGGGATTTTAGATCTGTATGAGAATTGATTATCTGATTCACCAAGATTTCTGTTATATAATCAAGAATTCAGGACACAAGAAATCATATAGAAAAACGGAGACTAGATTTAAATAACAATAAATATATTTTTTAACATATTGGATATACAAACACAAAATGTATTTACATCATCATTGCAGAAGTTATTTGACAAACATAGGTGCTGTTATTTTTTTAGTAGGATGCCACAAATAGATGATAAATAATCACATAACCCTAGAAAACTATCTGTTATAGTTTTAAAAATTTGGAATGAGTTATTAATAATACATTCAGTTAAGGCAAATTGTTTCAATATTTAGGTAATTTATTTTTAAACTATTGTAATTCAAATCATCCCATTAAACCAGTGTTTAATAAAAAAAAAAACATATAACTTAAACTATAAATCAAACAATACAATCCCTGAAATATACCCATTTGTCAGGTAACGACTCATAGTACCTATATTAACAATATTAAAACACACTAAAGACTAAAATAACTTTAAGCTGAACTAATTTATGACTGAGTTTCAATTAGTAAACTTGTATTATAATGACCATTTTCATATCATGACAAATAAGACAATTAGTAATACTATTTTTTTGAATAATAAAAAATATATTGGACCATTCATCAGAAGATGTGTGTGCACATATTATATATTTCATCTATGCTCACATAATAAAAAAATATTTAACTTTAAAATGTCTTACTAATCCATCACTGCATTAATCCCGGATGGTAATAATAATGACATAGTATATGTGTATTTCTTATTATTAATAAGTTTAGAAAATATCTTAGAAAACATTTACAGAAGATTTAGAGATCTGTTACATTTAACACATTTAATTCAACTGCCTTGCATTTGCAGGCAGTTTCCCGGGTTGTGGGTTCGCTTCCCGGCCGATGCTATGACTCTTAAAAAAAAATACATTCTCCATTTGATAAATATTTATAATTTAAACCTTTGCCAACAGTTTTTCAGTTGTTTTATCTTGATTTTTTTTAAACTTTCTATCCATTATATTTAATTTAACTTCCTTTTTAAATGGTATACTCTCTTAGGTTAACTTTGTTTAAAGTTTTCCATAAAAATACTCTTTTAAATTCTAATATCTTTTATTTTTTTTATTGCTGAAATAACATTCCTTACAATACCACATTGAAAACTTTCATTTGTTTCCTTTTATAATTTGTTTGTGTGTGTGTATATATATATATATATATATATATATATATAATATACAAATCAATATATATATATATATAAATACAGTAACATTTACATAAATTATTATTTTTAGAAGCACTTTCAACTATACATTGTGTAGTCTTTATCACCTATATAACATTGAATAATCAAAATGAGACAACCTTTAACAATACCCATAGTTCAATTCAGATTTTTCACAATTCTGTTATCTTAACATTTGATGACTGGCGATTCATTAACATTTGAAGATTTCTTGAAATCAGCATAGCCTCTTTTATTTTATGTTTATTATGACAATATTCAATTTGAATAATTTTCATAATCAAATTTTAAATCCAAATTGACAAGATTTATTATGATCAAATATAACAGATGATGAGTGTTTATTTACATCTATTCCAGATTGTTTCTCTTTTTGAATTCTATTATATAAAATCATATGCTCTTTTATTCTTTTCTCAAATGTACACTTAGATTCACTGATGTATTGTAAGCCACATCCACATATCAATCTGTATATAATAGAATTTTGATTACACTTTGAATTTTGAATTTTAAAATTATTAATTAATCTATTTACATTATTTGTTGAGAAAAAAGCAATATGACACACACCATTATAAATTCTCCTAATAAACCTTACCTGTTCATCTGATATAAATATCATTGAAATCCATTTCATTTTGATATTATTTTCATTATTAATTTTATTATATTGTTGATTCCTTTTACATTTTTTAATAATATTAGTAATACCATTTTTATAATAATCAATTTTCAACAAGTCATTAATAAATAAGTGTACATTTTTTATTTTATCACTAGAATATTTGCACAATTTTTCATTTTGAAATAAGAATGATTTCAATCCAGACAACTTATGACATATAGGTAAATGTGATTCATATAGAATAAAACCTCTAGTTTCAATTGGTTTAATTAACATAAGATAATTCAAACTGTAATCATTAAGAGTAACTTGAATATCCAAGAATTTTATGGAATTGTATTTCTCTTCAGTTGTCTGGATTGAAATCATTCTTATTTTGAAATGAAAAATTGTGCAAATATTCTAGTGATAAAATAAAAAATGTACATTTATTTGTTAATGACTTGTTGAAAATTGGTTATTATAAATAAGCTATTACTAATATTATTAAAGGATTTAAAAGGAATCAACAATATAATAAAATTAAAAATAAAAATAATATCAAAATGAAATGGATTTCAATGCCATTTATATCAGATGAGCAGGTCAGGTTTATTAGGAGAATTTAGAATGGTTTGTATCATATTACTTTGTGGGAAATCTGAATTGAACTATGGGTATTGTTAAAGGTTGTCTCATTTTGATTATTCAATGTTATATAGTTGATAAAGACTACAAAATGTATAGTCGAAAGCACTTCTAAAAATATAATCTATGTAAATTTTACTGTATTTTGATATATATATATTGATTTGTATATTACATATATTGTGAACGAAAACAGATATCAAACTTAATTTATTACACACACATATATATATATATATATTATACAAATAAAATGTCAATTAATTAAAAAACTATTGTAATAACGATAAAAATAATAAATATAATGGTTTATTACCATTACATTTAATACTTTTATATATATATTAATACATGTAATATTTGGAGTATACCAATAGCTTTAACAAGCTTTTATTTATAAGAGCTATACAAGAAAGCATTCAAAATAATTTTTTACCTCAGACTGGTTTCAAGCTTTTGTCTCACCTCAGTGAGGACCTAGGATATTCAGACACTAGATAGATTTTGAATGTCCGAGTGCCTTGCTGAAGTGAATCAAAAGCTCAAAACCAGTCCGAGGGTAGAGATACTAGTGTCTGAATGTCCTAGCACTTCATTAAGTTGAGCCACAAGCTCAAAACTGGTCTTAGGATAGGGGTTATTCTAAATAGAGATTTTGAATGCTTTCCCTTGTGGCACTTATCAATAAAAACTTGTTAGAGTTATTGGTATGCTCCCTGCATTATATATCTGTAATACAAGCTTAAAGTAAGTCATATGATATATCACTTGCTTTATTGATTATATATATATATATATATATATATATATCAATAAAGCAAGTGATATCCAACATATATGGTTCATATATATATATATATATATATATATATATATATTGAACCAAATGTTGGATCCAATTCAATGGTTTCATTACCAAAAATTAAAACATTTTATTTTAATTAAATTTCTAATGTTAAAAAAATTAAAATTGTTTAAAAAGTTGTACGTGTATTAACACATATACTTGTTTAGGTTTAAAATATCTCATTCTATTTTTTTATATAAAATTAATTTCTGAAATAGTTTTCTTTTACCACTTGTGTTTATTTAAAAGTAAGCAACTTTTTAATTACATTCTTGTTTCTTTTATTTTAATAATTTTAGTTTGATTTTAAAAGCAGAGGTTTAATTTTGTGTTGTTGTTTTTATATAAAATAATCCCTGGTTAGAATTCTTAATTCGGTTTGAGTGGGAGATAACAAATTTACCCTGAGCTCAGGCATAGAATTGAACAACAAGAAAGTTTATGCAGAAGATTAGGGAGAAAGAGAGAGTTTATTCCTGGCTGAGACAAACTCTTGAAAGTGATTGATTTAGTTTTTTTTATAATTTCACCATTTGCTTTATATTAGCATGCTGAGATTCATACAGTTATTAAAAAAAATTGTTTCTCAAAGATGTCAAAACTCACTGCTTTATGTTTGCTAACATACAACATGCCCTGCTAACAAACTAAGGATGGACCTCTGGGTCCAAGCTCTTCTTTCATTATGCTATGAAGGTCTAAAGTAAACAGGATCCCAAAATATGCTTCTACACTTGCTATCATCATGAAAAGAGGACACCTGAAAGATGAACTTATAATAAAAGTGCACACTCTTTAGAAAAAACTATGTGAACTCTGCTTTACCATAAGGTAACATTTTTCTTATTCTTTCCAGGGTAAATAATTTTTTAAATTAAATCTCCGCTCAATCTAAAGTAAGTGTGATGTATAAAGTTTATTAATTATTTAATTTATTAATTCTTATAGCTTTTTGCTTGTATTTTTATTTCTAGTGAGTCTTGAAATCTTAACTCTAAGATTCCAAGTTTGTTTGCAATCTTATTTATTGGTGAGTATATTGAGAGTTTATATTTTATATTCTTATGCCTTCTTGTTTTATTATTAACTCAGGTTAAATGCTTTGTAAGTCTTGCATAAATTTTAGTTTGATCACCTGTCCCTATTTTATCCTTCAATAATTAATATAAAATCACTGTGTTTGCACTTTTTGCAAACCGCAAATGTTTTGGCTGGCTGTTTATCATGTTTGTTGTTCTGGTTTTTTTTTTTTAGTAGAGGTTGTATTTTCTATAGTTCGGGTTATGTCATCCATAATCTTTCCTTTTCTTGTGTGAGACTAACCTTGGTTGGTTTAAATGTACCTGACTATGAGCGTTTTGCAGAATTATGACATTATTAGTTCCGGCGTTTCTTTTCCAGGCTAAAAGAAGCTCATCTGTGCTGTCCCATTGGTTCTCCACATGCAACCCTCTTTCTAAATCACTATAAGAAGAAAAAATGGAATTGTTTAGGTGAACCACTAGGAGGAAGATAGTCTTAATTCCCATTTAAATTCTAGGTGATAGAATGTTTCTTTCTGCTAAGGCATTTAATGTTTTCACATTTGCAACTCATATACATTCTCCAATAAATTAACTTATAAAAATCTAGGTCAAACTTTAGTATTTTGTTTGCTATATTTATTTGCTCTTTTATTTTCTTTGCTTTAAATTTATTTGTCAGAGTATGTACTAAAAATTTAGCTTGTAAAATTATTTGTAGTTCTAATTATTTTTCTTTCTTGATAGATGCTTGGCAAACATAACTGGTTTTCTAATTACTTACCTATCTTCTCTTGAGACTTTTTAATTATTTTTCTCAGCTCAATCCAATCATTTAGTTGGTGGTTCCCCAGTTTTAAATGTCAGTTTTCCTTAAATCAGATATTTAACATTTCATTTATTTTTAAATCATTTATGCCTGGGTATTTTCTTAATTTTATTATTTCGATAAATTGGAGATTTAAGTTTTCTCTCAGTTTATAATTGATACTCTGACATATTCATTTAATTTTTTGTGTTCTTGCATTACAATCAACCTTGGCAATCTGAAATATGATTTGTCCATGCAGCAATAGGATATCATTAGTCAATAAACTATTGAGCACTCATTCACACTGGTTTGTTGATTCATGCAAGAAACTTTCCATTGCTTTTTTTTTAGAATTTTTGAATAAGGAAACCAGAATTGCTTTGGGTTAATTGTCAGCTAAAGGGAAATTATTTCCTCTTTTTCTAATTCACTATTAAAAAATTTGTCTGTCTGCCAGAGCATTGACATTTTATTCTTTCTAATACATACCTGATATAACCATATTTATTGTGTGCAAATCTTTACTTTATAATATTATATTTCTTTTAATAAACTTTAAAATTGTTTAAACTTAATTTGGCTGACATTTGTATTAGTGCCTTAATTTCTCAATTGTCTGAATAATATCTAAGATTTCTTGCTTTTCCCTGAGTCTAGTCTGTGCATACCATCATCCTCATCCATTTTTGATCATGGTAAACAAATTTTCCATGATGTGATGTACTGTAGCTTCTCCTTAAACGGAGTCAAGAATCTCTCAACCAATAGCCCAGATATGCAAAGGGGATCAAATGTCCAGTACTATATATATATATATATATATATATATATATATATATATATATAGTACGATATATATGATATATATATATATATATATATATCATCTTTTTTCTCTGCATAGTGTGTCATCCTACTGTTTTTACAGAGCTGATAGAACCATCAAAATCCTTCTAAAATTAAATATGATAAACCTAATATTTTCTCTTATTATCACCATATGTTACATATTTTTAATTTAATGCACTTGCTTGATTTTTATAAAGCAATATGAAAATTAATGCATAAATATCAAGAAACTATTTATTTGTAATAATTATAAATTGATGGGGAGAATTACATTTCATGATCTGTTACCAATGATTCAGAAAGTAGTTGCCAGAGACATTACAGTGTTGACATATTTATTGTATTATTATCAACTAAACAAACTGATGCCGTGAAAAGCTTTGTATAAAAAATGGATCAAGCAAAAAAAATAAAGAATGCTAAGAAGGAATTTGAATCAACTTTGCACCACCACGGATGTGAAACTGTTTGGTGATTCCAAAGTGGCAATGAGTTCTTCTATGTCATTGGCTAAAGTAGATTAAGCTTGTGTGTGAGATTTTGGAACTATTTTTTTCTATCATGGACCTCCCTGTAAATCAAGACACCAGGTCAGACAGCAAATTTTCCAAAACAATAATGCATGTATTCACCTTCTGCAGAGAACATTGTTAGTGCATCATGTCTATCCAAACTAGAGGTCAAATGGGGTTATTGATAAAGAATCAATCCAAATAAATAAATACAGATTCATCAGTCCTTGGATCTACAACTGTTAGAATGTTTAAAGTGAGCAATTATCCATATTACAGGATTCAAGTGCAACAGACAATAATAATGAACCCAAGTAAATAGCCTCTGCATGTTTGATTTGAACAAAAAAGAATTGGTACTATTTTTGTGTACATATTGAAATAGATCATATCTAATTCCCATCATCAGAAGAAAATGTATTCATGGCTCTGTCATCAACTCTGACAAATGCCTTGCCTATACCAATCTCAAAGCTGTAAAATTCTGACATCTGATCAATATCCATCAACTAACATTATTATGATCCACTAAAAAGAGTTTGAATGTGGGTGATTGATCACCCTTGGACTGAATCCAAAGTCAAATTTTTCAAGAAGATATGAAGAACTTTCTGAAGACTATTAGTCTCATCTGAAATTTATATTCTGGAAAATGTCATGACTGAATAGCAGTAAGACTCGTTTCCAAATATTTTTGCTTCTTATCTTCTGGTAAAAAGATTCACTTTACCATTTTGCTTTGTTGGTACTTTGTTTTAAATATTCTCTATGATCATTTTTTTTGACATTTCTATTACATTAAGTCATTTTTCTTGCAACTTTATATTCTACTATTTATTTACCAAAATTTCCCATCTGTCAATATTAATATTATTTTAATGAAAATATACATAAAATTATATCAATTATTTTTTATTACATTTGCATTTTGAAAAAAAAAAAAAAACATAAATACAAACAAATCACATATTCTTTTATTAACGTTTTTATAAAACATTTATAATTTTTGAAAAAAATTCCATTTTCTGTAAAAAGGTTAGAAAAAATATAGGGAAAAGTTAAATTTATATATTGTACCATTCTAAGGTACATTTTAGCATTCGAAGGAAAGAGGGAGGTTTCTTAAGTAAAAGAGTACTTATATAATAGATTTATTATTTTGTAGCAATTAATCATAAAATATGCATAAATGTAAGAGACCACCTGATATTATATTTAGAAAATGTATTTATCGAAGTTAAATAGAGATTTTATCTAATGGCTTTTAATTATAGAAAAAACGTAGACGTGTGCACACTAATTAAAGATGGTGATTGAGTGTTTGTATACCATGTGATTGTTTTTACTTGTAGTAAAAAAAAAATGAAGGTAAGCAAAATAATTGATATTGCTAAATTCTAGGATTAGAAAAAATACACAAAAGAAAAAGTAGAAAAGAAAGGTATAGAAAATGAAAATTTCAAAAAGGTTAGAATGTTCTCACCATCAAGGGCATGTATTCCAAAAGATTAAACACTTGAAACCTTATGTCAAGCAACATTGTGACATAATTCAAGAAAGCCAACAAGCTATAAAAACAACCAAAATGGAAATAAATACTAAAAAATGTAGAGAAGAAAATGATAAAATTCAATAAGCTTTGGAGCAAACATTAAAAAAAAATCCAGAAAAAACATGACAAAATGTTAAATGTACATAAAGAATAGATCCATAAAAATGTATTTAAAAACTAAAGAAGTGAATCAGCATGTAATGGAAAGAAATGAACAAGTAATGGTGATGAAATAAAAGAATTGAAAGAATAAATAAAGATAAAAAAACAGATAATGCCAGTATGCCCAAAAGCTGATAAGAAAAATACTGTCAAATAACATAAAATATGAAAAGAGATAACAATGAAGAGGAAGTGTAGTTTAATAAAATAAGGATTCAAATTCTTGAAAATGATAATGCAAAATGAACAGAGTAAAAAAGAAAACTATGAAATACATCAATCTATGGAATCCAAAATGTTGTAAAAAAATGTTAATACATTATATGATGGAGGATTTTAAAATTGAAAACATACTGAATTTTGTACAGAAAACTAGATAACATTTTGAAGATAAAATAAAAGAATGATGCCACAGATGAAATTATTATGGAAAAGAATACTAAATGAAAAAAAAAAAATTTGAAGGAGAAAATCCGGGGTTGTTATGGATAATTCAACCAATGATGTATTACCCTGAAGGCACATCAGTCTGATGTTGCGATTTTTGAGATAATGTCTCTAAGTGATCTGCGGACACATGTAATCGCTAAAATGTGTCTGCAGATCACGTGAACATGGTATGTTAAAAATCACAAGATTAGACTGATATGCCTTCAGGGTAATACGTCATCGGTTGAATTATCCAGGTCACATGCTAAAAACTATTCAAAAATGAAAAAAATCTGATGCAGGTCAGGCAAATACTAAAAAAAAATTAAAAAAATGAACATGCATGCGTCAAAATATTATTCTCAATTTTAAAATACAGCAGCGCGTTGCACTGGAATTGGCGGGGGGGCCTCCGGATGTTTCTGACGAGCTGCAGGCTCAGCGTACACATATATCAGACATTGTATTACCCTCATAGCTGTAATTTTTATAATTGCCGATGACGAAAAAAAATTTTCTGTATGATATAATTCAGAAATTAAAAATAAAATTAAAACGTAATTCAATGTAAGTTTGAGAATTGTAGAAATATTAACAAATATTTTTTGTAAATAAGTTTGAGAATTGTAGAAATATTAACAAAAAAATTTTGTAAATTTTAAATAAACAGCTAAATAAAAAAGATGCGATTTAATGCAAATCTGGTATTAATGGCTTCGAGAAAAGGCCGCACTTTTACATGCATTTGGTAATTTTAAAAATGTACTGTATATTGCAAAATTGATTTATAAAATTATTGCAAATTATTTACACATTAAAAACATAATGTAGAAATATTAACAAAAAGTTTTTGTAAATTTAAAATAAACAAACAAAACACTTTACCTGAATTAATGCGAATCTGGCATTAATGGCATCCTTGGAGAAACCATGTTATCACATGCATTTGGTAATGTATATTCCAAATTTGTTTTAAAAAATTATTGAAAATTATTTACACATTAAACGTAATTCAATGTAAGTTTCAGAATTATAGAAATATTAACAAAAACTTTTTGTAAATTTAAAATAAACAGATAAATAAAAAACACTTTACGGGAATAAATTAATTTACACATTAAACGTAATTCAATGTAAGTTTGAGAATTGTAGAAATATTAACAAAAAATTTTTGTAAATTTAAAATAAACAGATAAATAAAACACTTTACCTGAATTAACAGCTCAAAAACGTAACTGTGATGCCGTGGTTAGCAAAATCACAATAGACAGAAAAATCAAAAAATTTCCCAAACCTCTCTCTGAATTTTAAATCTCACGGGTGAAAAAAAAATTGACTCTCTGATGGATTAATCATGCCAGTCACTTTGTTGCCATGACAACGTTGTCATGCAAAAAACATTGATGTCTACCGGAAGGGAATTCGGTAAGTCAAATATGACATCGGTTGAATTATCCGTAAGTACCAAATCCGGTAAAAAGATCTTGTAAATATCAAAGTTTATAAAAGTGTGATAAGCAGTATAAAAATTTATGTAAAATGTGATGGTGAAAATAAACAGACTGGGTTATTTCTTTGTCACAAATCTTATTAACTTTTTAGCTTAAAAATAAAAGAGCTTATAGTTACTGTTGCACTGAAGAATCAAAATATATAGAAACTGACTTGGGATCATATGCATATAATTATGAAAGTGATTGTATCCAGGTTTGAAACCTTAGGTTTATTTTAAATTTCAAATTATTAGCTTGAATACTATAAAAGAGTTAATTAGAAGATTTGTGTTAGCTGCTTATATATATTAATTCCTATCTGAGTTCAGGTGGGTTTTCACAGATGAACGTGATAGAATTTTAAAACATTATATTATCTAGTGTACATTGGTAACTTAATCTTACAATAAACAGTTATAGAATAATGTTAATATAGTTGATCTGGTTATGAGATTCTGTTGATGGCAGAAAAAAAAGAATGTTCTTACTAGTCCAACAATTTTATTGTTTTACCTATACGTCAAATTAGCAAAAATTTTGGATTGTAAACGGTTAAACATTTACAAATGTATCCATGTAACAAATCATGATATGACTTTAATTTTAATGATACCTATTTATGTTTAATTACCTTAAAATATTCAAATCGTTGTTTGAAATAAGATATTGTTATGTACTTCAATTAAATAATTATTATTAATGTTTTAAGATAGTGGAATATGAGGGGGGGTGGGGTGATAAGAACAAATATTTCTAAATCAATAATTTATGTATACATTCTTTTAACTGTGATATGTATTGATTTATGATCTGTCAATCTGGAACTCTGAATTCTTTTTTTAAATTATTTTTTCTATAATACTTACATAATAATGATAGATCACTATTAATAAAATTATGTTAAAATTTACCATCTGTTTGAGCACAAGATTATTGATTTTTTTATAGAATTTATCCTACATTTTTTTTGTAGTTTTGGAGATTGGATCAACCATTTTATTTAATAAACTAATATGCAAATTTTAAAATGTTAATACTTTTTATTTTTTTGTATCTATTTTAAAAGTAACGTGTTATCACAACTTTGATCTAAATTTGTATTATATTAAACATAAAAGAACTTACAGACAACCAGTAATTCATGGACAGTAAAATTTAGAATTTTTTTTTTTTTAAGGTGGGCGCATGACAAAGGAATTATGTAATTACTTTATAAAATAATTTAGATAATATTTTATAACTTGAAAGCGATTATAAATTTTAACTTTCTATGACTGCTTAATATAATATACATGATTTGATACAGTGATACAGTGGCATGATACAGTGGCAGTCTTTATAGCTCAAAGTCCAATAATATTATCCTCGTTCTGCCCATCTGATACTTAAAATTTTTATTAATGCTTGAGCAGTAAAGCCATTTAATTATACATATAGCATATAAAATAAATATAATATTCAAAATACAATGGCCTGTATAAAATTAAAACAAAATCTTTACTGTAGCTAGTTTATAGCATTTTACTCTATCCTGAGTATCGATCAATCGTTAATATTGAAGTCATATAACAGTAACGTTCCAATGTAAATGATCAACTTTCCATAAATTATTAATAATTCCACAACTCCATTGTCTGTAATATTTATAAAATGTGACTTTTTTATTTTATTTTTAAGCCATTATCCACATGTAAAAGAAAAACACTATCAAATCAGGTTTGTAATAGAGATTTTTATTTCAATAATGTTTTTGTTTTACATGAGGAAAATGATTTGAAGGAAAAATAAATAAAAAGGCAGAGAGGTCAGCGCAGTCGCCTTGCAAGCAAGTAGTTGGTTGCAGACGGTTGTGGGTTCGCCTTCAGGTCGATGCTATGACATATGAAAAAAAAATGTATTGAATAAACAATGTAATTGTGTGAGTATTCATAATTTATGGAATGTTGACCATTCCCTTTGGAATATTACTGTTCTGTGACTTTAGTGATATTTACATATTAACGGTTAATTGTGACTGAAGATGGCATAAAATCCATAAGGCACTATAGCAAAGATTTTATTTTTATTTTATATAGGCATATTGAATTTTGTAGAATTTATTCTAAAGCATTTTGATTATATATATATATATAATAACATACAGCTAATGTGATCTCTCAAAAGATGTGTTTTTCAGGTATTAAATTATTCTAATGTGAAGCTTTATTTTTCAGTCATTATATTATATTTACATATAATTTTCCAATAACATCTAGTTCCATATTAAAAACTTTCATATAACCCAAATTATCATTTACTTATTTCATTTTTGAATGTTTCAATAATTCACTGTTATAAATATTAATTCTTATTAAGCGCAATGTGTTGTATTTTTTTTTTTAATTTTATGCTTAGTTTCAACATTAATTTGCTATGTTATTGTTGCTATTTGTCAAGCAGTTAAATACATTCTGCTATTGCTTCACATTTTATTGTGTAATGATTTATTTAAAACTTATATTTTTAAGTTTTAAATAAATAAGGAAGATATTGAAGTCATACTGTGTTATATAGACTCACCATAGAGCATACATTTAAAAGTGAGGATATCTGGTGGGGCAAAGGTCAAAGTGATAAACTGTACATGTTGTGAGAATTGACTTATAATAATATATTTACTATTTTTACACTGTTATCCCATAAAGCAAAGTCATCATCATCATCATCATCATCATAATAATAATAATGATGATGATGATGATGATAATAATAATAATAATAATAATAATAATAATAATAATAATAATAATAATAATAATAATAATAATAATAATAATAATAATAATAATAATAATAATAATAATAATAATAATAATAATAATAATAATAATAATAATAATAATAATAATAATAACACATTTTATTACCTCTTTCATCAACTGTGATGCCTAATATCATGACACTGGAATTGTTTTTTTCATTAGTTTTGTTTCAAGATAAAAATTGAATTAAAAATACTATTATTCCCTTTTGCAGTAGAAAATCTATTGTTTCCAGTTCCAACATATAATTATAGAGACAATGAAAATAATGCATAAGTTTCATTTATGAAAGAACTAAATGATGTGTATATAGTTATGTATTTTGATGAATCCACATTAATAGAAAAAAATAATTTACCCATAAATTTATTCATTTGGTTATTAGTTGTTTTGGTTCTAGTAAACTATTAACTGTGCAGCCTTTGGTGGCGCTGTTTCTAGTTAAAAACAGAGCGTTATAACATTACCGGGCCGCTAGATTTTTTTTATCTAATAGATTGTATTTTGACATACGGCTGTAATTTTTTTTTTAATATTTAATATATTGTTGTTGTTTGTTTTGGACATAATTATTTTTTTGGTTTTCATTTGATAAATTTCAAACTATAAAGGAGACTTTGACCTCTTTTTTTGGATCTCAAAAGTACATAATTATTGACATACACCTTTATTGGGGGGGGGGGGTGATTTCCATTCTAAATCTACTGTTTCTTTTTTACAGACGTCTTTTATTTTTTTTGTTTTGGATTCGATACATTTCAAAGTAATAAGGGACAGTTTTAACTTTTTTTTTGGAATATCTCTAATATACATAATTTGCTTTACATACGACTTTTTTTTTGTTGTTGTTGTTGTTATTTAAAATTAGAATTGACACTTTCTTTTTGAATTATGTTAAAAATGAGGGGGTTTGCTGTTGATTGATTTAGCAACAAAAAATTCAAACCTGTCCGACAAACTCCGCCTCAGATGTCCATATTTGCTTATATATGAAAATAATTGTTTGGTATTTTATCTTACATTTATAAATACTGGTTTTTTTTTTTTTGGTCGGTGTGTTTTGATTTTTTTGTTTTTTTTAATAATAACAAATAAAATGGGGTTTTGATTTTTTTGTTTTTTTTTAATAATAATAAATAAAACAGGACTTCTTTTTTCTCTTAGATTTATAAATACGGGTTTTTTTTTGTGTGTCGGCGGGTTTTGCTTTTTTTTCTTTTTTTAATAATAACAAATAAAACGTCCAAAACAAAAGCCAAAAAGTCAATCGCAGTGTTGTTTTTTTAACACAAAAAATATGTATGTTTACCGGTTTTGTTACATTCTGTAGGATTTATTTATTTATCTTTTTTAAGAGTCATACAAGTTTGTTAAAGATTTTTTGTTTTCATAACAAATAAAACGTTCGGTATTTTTTTTTTTTTTTAACAACAAAAATTAAGCTCGGGTTCATTTTTAAAATCTACTTAATGTGCTGTTTATTGATTTAAAACAACAACAACAACAAAAAACCTCTTTTTGCTTCTAAACGGAACGAATAGGTATGTCAAAAAAAGAAGTATTTTTTTTTTAAAAAAATCAATCAATCAAGAGATGTCCAACAAACTATGCCGCCCCTTTTTAACACTGTCATTCTGGGTGTTAATTACATGATTTACAGATAAAAATAATCACAAACAAAACACAAATTCTTTCCAGAAAATAAATTTATTAACCACATATGACTGAACTAAATCAACTGTAACGAATGGCATGATGTTTTGGGCTTGCAAAAATGCAACTGCTCCACTTTCTCTGTTTGGGACATCCCCCAAATATAATAACGTGGTAGACATTTTGTTCTTCTTTTTCAACTCTCGTCTGAGTCATGACAGAAATGATATTTTTCTGCAAACAACTCCAATCATCTGCCAGAGAGCTTGAGAAATTGTATTTTGTCTTTTTTGACCCCCAAAAAACCCAAAATTAGCCAAAAAAAAAATTTTGACAAATATCAATAATACACTAAAAATTACTAGTACGCAAAAATCTTTCAGTTGGGAAATACAGAAAATCATAAACATCAACAAATAAATACTTGAAAAAGATGACAATGCTCACACTCTCATCTTAAATTCTAGTGACAATACAAATTCTGTCAATATGCATAGGAATTCAACCCGCAATGAAATCAACAGCAAACTATACGATCATAGTATTGTTAGTAGACGTAGTGTTATTGAACGCGGAAGAATTGGCCACGTATTGTAACCACTACATACGATCTACTCATATATTAATGATCACTTGTATATTAGCCATAGGTTTGGCCATGAAAGTGGTATAATTCTGTGTTTTTACACAGAAACAGCACCACCAAAGGCTGCACAGTTATTAGTTTACTAGAACGATTGTTTTTTAATAAAATTATAAGATATTTGGTTTTTAATAAGTATTTGATATCTATATTTGTATTTTGTATGATTATAACTTTTTAACAATAAAAAATATTAGTTGAAAATATATTCAATTCAAATAAAAAACAATTATTTTTAATAACTTTCTTATTAGAAATTTCCTATAGTTAATAATTTAGTTATTACGTTTTATGTAAATAAATATTGGATTTTATAAAATTTAAAAACAGTTTCTCTTTTTCTTTGTATTTAAACTTTATCTCAAATTGGCTTAAATATTCAGATTTAAAGAAGAATAAAATGGTTTCATTGACATATATTATTTGCCTAAAAGCTAAAATAATATATTTTCTTTCTTTTTTTATCATTCACTTTTTCTTACTTGCAAAATAAAACTTTTATTTCCAGATTCTTTTTGATTTTTGAACTTATCAGAATATAATATATAATTAACAATATTTAAAAATAAAACAGAAGAAAACAATATTTAATTTCAGTAATAAAAAATAACTATGAAAAGTTAAGAAACAATCAAGTGACTTTTTTTTAATAATGTACAAGTAATTATCCACAAAAGAATAGTTGAAATTATTAATAGAATATAAAATGTTATATTTTAAAATTGATTGGGTAATAATAATTATCCCGTAAAATGGCAGTGATAGTAACATTGTGTTGTATGAACTAAACAAGTTGGTAGAATGGCAATGAAAAAAAAGAATTGATATACAAACTCAACCAAATAAATTATTAGATATTTGCTTAATTTGCAATTATTATAAATGATCTGTATGGTCTTTAAAAATTTTCAATGCCTTTTATAAAAATAACTATAGGAAAAGAATCCAAAAATTTAATTTACTAATTTTAAAGTGAGTTGAGTTTTAATAAAATGCAACAAATATCTAAAATATAAATATTTAATGGTTATTAATCATACGGAAGAAAATTAATTTTAGATAATTGAAAAATGAAAGTGGGAACAAATATTTTTGGGAAATTATATGTCTGTATATTTTTTAAATCAATGTTTTACTGATTAAATCAGAAATTATTTGAATATAGTTATTATTTTTTCATTTATCAATTAGAATCATGATTTAACATAATTCCAGTAATATAAAAACAAATTTAATTGGACAAGTTTACAAATATTTAAAAAAACTGACTAATTATGTCTTGAAAATATTAAAAGTGAAAATAGTCAATAGAAAATATAAAATCAATTTTCTTTAAAAGTTGAAAAAAAAAATCTTTTCAATTTACTGAAAATAATTAAGGCTAACTATTATTACCATTATTAAAACACATTTTTAATTCGAAAAGCATACAAAAACAAAAAAAAAAAAACAATATAAAAAGAAATTAAAGAATACAAATATATTTGCACAAACATACTATTCCATTGTGGCCATTAATGCACAAAAATGACTAATGGCATAAAAGTTGTAATGACATATTCTGTTTTATTCTTAGTTACAGATGAATGTAAAATTAAAGACAATGAAAATATATTTAAAAAGGGTAATGATAATTAGTTGACATAGGAGAAGAAAAGTGATAATATAGATAAAAAAACTAAAAAATATCCAAATATTAATTTTCAGAGGGAAAAAAACATATACATTGATTAATTTTAGAGTCTGTCTAATAATAGATAAATAGTATTAAAGAGATAGTAGAAATATTATCAAAAGAAAGAATAATAAAACAAAAGATAATAATTGAAAAAAATATTGAATAAGCTAATAAAACATTACCACAACAAAAGTTATGTAAATAAAAAATACATTTTATTACATAAATTGAAATTTTAAACTGGATTCCAAGAGATTGTAAAAGACCCAGAAAGAGACCACATGTGAGATAGATGGATGAAATAAGAAAGTGTGCAGGGGTGATGTGGGGAAGAGAAGTTAAAGAGAGAAAAAGATGGATTGAACTTGGAGAGACCTTCATCCTGCAGTGGATTGATAATGGTTGGTGATATATATATATATATTGTGCCCTTTTCTATAGGTCAGTAATAGTTCATAACAGTCAATTACTAAAAATTTTAAATTTTAGAATATGTTCTTTTAATACATTAATTATAGTTTGTCGATTATATCTTTAAAGTACAATTTGAGGCTAAAGCAAATACGTAGCATATAAAATTATAGGGAATTATTTAAAAAAATAGTTATGTAAAGCTTTAAATATTGTTTCATATGGTTGTAAAAGCTGGCCATATTAAATAACTCAGCTATAAATATTAAAAGTATATTTAAAAAGTTCGATTTTAATAGTTTAAAACTTGTAGTAATAAATGTTATATTTTAAATTTATAAAGTCATATTTAATAATCAAAATTAATATCGTACATTTTAAAAATAAACTTTATGATGGTGAGAATTGTATTTGATTCTATATTTTCTAAATTGTTCTTCCAAATTTTATAATTATTTTATATAATATAATAAGTGTATCAATTTTATAAATCTAGGCAGAGAAATAGATTGAAAATCGTCTGTCAAAGTTATATTGATCATGTGACTTGTATACTACATACTTTCACACACTGCTTGTTTGAATTAATAACAAAGTTTAAAATATTTTAAAAGTTATATTATAGAATTGGATGGAATTATCACCTAGTATAAAGCAAATAATAAATATTAAGTTAACTATCATATGTAATGTTTTAAATAATGTAATAAAGACGAATACATTTAATAAAAAAATTAAATATTTTGTTTAAATAAAATTAGATAAATTGAATATTAAAAATGGAATAGGTTATTAAAGTTATTTTAACAGTTATCTTAAATGTTTAAATAATTTTGATAAAGTAATAATCAATCTGAAAGTAATATTTTAAATAATATTTTGAGTTATTACGTCATAAATTTTTATTTTCAAATATAATTCTGTAAAACTAAAAATATATGTAAATTTGTTCTCAAGCTAAAAGTAAGAATCAACCAATCAAATGAGGTATTCTGGGTATCAGAGAAGATTAATAATGTATTGAAACCAGAGAAAGGTAAATTATAGCTATCAAAGAGATAGTATTTTTAAATTTTTATTTTAGTCAATTTTTTAGTACTTTCTTATAACTTTATCTGCAAAAAACTAATTGGTAATTTTAAAGTATTTTGCAAAAGAGAGTTTAATATATATATATATAAATATATAATATATATATATATATATATATATATATATATATATATATATATATATATATATATATATATATATATATATATATATAGAAACTTCATGGAAATGATTTTCTAGTTTCTTAAAAGTTACTTACCAGGAGTATTTTATCTGAAGTTTAACCTAAACTACGCAATAGAGATGGATATACTACGAAATAAAATATGTTTAAATTATAATACAGCTTTATTTATGCTCAACTGGAGGATTATTCTAACTCATATAAAAATAATTCGGGCATTATGCTGGAAGCTTAAACAGAAAACTATTTGCCATCTAAAAAAAATTTGTGATGCATTATTTATAAGCATATCCAGGAGTTTTTTTTAAAAAAGAATAAGATATTTATATCGTATGAGTTATCATAAAATATAATGAAAGAAATAGAATGTTTAGTCCTTTTTGAAGGAAACATTTTTTTTAAAATATATATTTTACAAGAATTAAAAAGAACTTATTAAGAAATAAAACCTATATAAAAAAATGAACATATAGTAGATAAATAAAGGATGGATCCATGAAAATACAAATATTGTGTAAAAGTTTACCGGATAACTTAAGTTAAATTGAACAGAGTGATGCATCAGAGAATATTGAATAAACTTCGTGCGAATAATTCTTTAATATTACAGTTTAATAATTTTCATTCTGAACAGTAAAGACCCAGAATTATTTTCTATAAATTTTACTATATGGATTAATAATTATTTTTATTTTTAAACATTAACACACTTGGAGGAGAACATTTTAAAACTCTAGAGAAAATAATAAACATTTTTGGATTTTATAATGAACTATGGTCAAGTGAAGACGTAATTATAGTTTTAAATTTTTATTTTACTAACTTAGTTAAATGTAAATTTTTCTATTTATAAGATTAGGAAAACATAAAACATTAATTTGTTAATAACATAAAATTTATAAGATAATCTAATAATTTAGATAAGAATATTTTTAAATAAAACGTATGGATGTGTCTTTTCGTTTATGTATGCAATGTTTTTCTATATCCAGTGGATGGAAGAAGCCTACTAAAAATGATGACCAGATAAAAAGGGATCTTTTGGTAATAATAATGACTATTAATAATTTATAATGTATATTTTTGTTTTCTTTAGATCATCTATGAATCTAAGAATGAAGTGTAAAAGTTTTAATTATATGTAACGCATTTTCATACAACATTTTAAAAAAACATTATGAGATAGGATTGATTTGAAAATATGCATAAGACGATTTTTTTTTTTATATATTAGTGATATAATCCAACATAATAACAAATAATTATGTGATTCTTTTAGAACTTTCATGTTATTGGATATTCAAATATTGTCTCAGTAGATTGTATATGATTAAACATATAGAATAATGCAGTAAGCAAACTTTTCTTATGGAACAGTGAAATTGTTTTAAACTATTAATGAATTTTATTTATTGTTTTGTAAATGCAGATAGATATTTATCGATGTAAGATGTGGAAAATCTTGAGAAATAATGTTGAGATAGTGGCTTGGAAGTACTATAGTTAGCAGGAAACCAAGACGATGTATTTTTTTAAAAAATAGGATATGATAAGGAATAGAAATAATATTTAGTCTTTATGTGGTTATCAGCATAGTTAACAAAGCCCTATGACTGATACACATTTTATTTGGACAGTGTTTTATATGTCTTTAAATATTTGATGTTTCAAATAAAGCTGAAGAAGTAGCTTTAACATCGTTCATGTATTAGAGGTTATTAGACAGGTAAAGGTCATACCTCTATGCACTGTGCCATGATTTTTTGAGATATATTAAGAGTGATACTCTAGCTTTCTTCCTTAAATCCTATACATCTGTTTCGCTATCTTTATTTCATGTAACTGCATCGTTCAGTAAGATATTTTGAAAAGAAATGATAAATAATTTAGAATTTAGGTTATGCTATCGTTTTGTATAAGATTGGTTTATTTGCTCATAAGGAACAGAATTTTATAATTTAAAATTGAATGTCCAATGAAGCCTAAAGGAGAGGAAAGAATCATAGAATATATTTTTGAATTTATTTCGGAAATGAAATATAAATTTTTAAAATAGAGTATCTAAACAAAGACATTTTCTTTAAAATGTTCATTATTTTTGAATGCTTTATTATTATTATTTTTAAGAGAAAAAATAAGTATTGCATATTTTTAAAATTACAATAGTACAATGTAAATTATATAAACAATATGCATACTATATTTTTTTGTTTATTGAATAACAGGAATATATTGATTATTACACTTACATCATACTAAAGTAAGGCGAAATAAGAATATATTATGATTAGTAAACATCGTGTGATAAAACACTAAAATCCAGTACTGAATTTTGGATGAATATTTTATGTAACATCTTTGACTCTGCAAGATGAAAATTTTTTAATATTTTGAGAAATCCATACTCATTATAAAGTTAATTTTGTTTTTCTGTAGAATGTTTTCCTATGAATGTTTCTTTTAAAAATAAGATAGTTTAATAATATTAAGGATGAAATATTTTGCTAATAAGTAAATATATTTATAATAAGTTAACCATAATGAGAAACCAAATGGTAACATTTTTTTTATATTTTGTCTTAAGTATAAATAAAGATATAACTAAACTATAAACTATTTTTATATAACTCAGTAGATAAAAAAGTAAGATTAAAATAAGGATATCCATTGTAAATAGTGTACATAAATTGTTTATTTTATTTGTTGTTGTTAATAAACTTTGTTAAAATTTGTTTTTCAAAATTTTTGTGTCTTGATTGTTTATTTCTCCACTTCACTGCATGATTTCACGATATATTCATAACAATTGAAACAAATATATAATTTTGCACAAAAAGATAAATAGAGAATTATTTAAGAATTTAAATATTTTATTGATATTCTTTTAATTAAATAATTATAATTTTACATTGTTTTATTGGTCATAAATCAGTTATCACAATAGTATACTGAATTATATGCTATCAGTTGCCACACATCCTTTGTTTATCAGATTATCATATGCTACCACGTATTTATTATATTATTACATGAAGGTAAAAGATTATATAAAATTGTTTTATTATTTTATTATGGTAATAAAAATTTAACGAAAAGAAAAGATATCCAGTAGTAGTTAAACAATGAAGAATATTATTATTATTATTTATTATTATCAGTTTCAGTGTAGTAGATTATGACATAAAATCCCTTCTCATATTTTACTACCGTATTTTTAAATTAACTTAGAATAAACTTTATGAACCTGAGATTATTTTATTGAGCTAGATTATTAAATAGAAGATTAAGATTTAATTATTAGTTTAGTCTTAGTGAGTAGAAGTTATTAAAGTCATAAGAAAACTATGAGTTTGTTATTTAAAATAGTAATAAGGGGGATAGTGTTCTTATGCCATTGAGGTAGTATCCTGTGGGATATTGGCTCAATGTAATCTATCTTGTCACCTGTATTTTCACTTCAAGTCTCATGAAAATATTAAAATATTTATTTAATTTATTTTATAACCGAACCTTATTCGTATTTTAAATTTGAGCTAGTGAAACATTTTAATTTTAATGCTGAATATTTTATTTATTAATTATTAACTGAGATAGAACCCATTTTATTTCATATCATATACTATTCTGAAGTGAGGATACAACAAGACCGGGTTAGATTTTGGCCCCCAATGTGGTTGGCATGATGTGTAGTGGAGCTGCACATAGTTTGAGGTCAGAATATATATAAACAAAAAAGACTTATAAATCCAATAAATAATATTATATTTCAACCAGAGGACTGTTTTTCATCAGAAAGAAAAAAAAATACACAGTAAAATGGCGATAATCAAAAATTACAGATTTGGTAAAAGATTAAAAATTTTAACAATCCCCCCCCCCCCCTGATTGGTCACAAAATCTAACACAGAATATCTACCCAATCAATGACAAAATTCAAACAAAAAAAAACTACATTCCCTCCTAATCAAGCTTAAATTCTATATAAATTAAAATAAATATAAAAATAAAAAATCCAAAATTAAAAATTAAAATATACATATGTGCATACATAAAAAAATTAGACTATGCTCACATACAAAAAATAGCTGTGCTGACATTAATATTCATTAAAAACTAAAATGTTTATACATTTTAATCAAAAATTATAGTTAGTGCAAAGTACAATAATTTATAATAACTAATTATTTATCTATAAACCAATTAAACACAGATATTAAACATCCATATAACCAATCTTTACATAAAAAACCTCATATAAGAAAATTTTCACATAAAAAACTCACATATAGAAATCATTTAGGAGACCAGGTAACCCAGAGATGTAATAGTTCCAATGTTCAAATTCAATCCATGTCATTCTAAGGTCTTGAATTTAAAAATAAAAAAACTCTCCTTTTGTTTCCTCTCCCTTGTAGAAGAAAAACCATCCTGAAGAATCACTACTTTTAAATCATCAATTGAATGATTCGGTAAGTTAAAATGTTTTGAAACCGGTCTATCTTTATTCTTATGCAAAATGTCAAATCTATGATTAGTCATTCTGACATGTAAACTATTTGCTGACTCACCTATATACTGGTTTAAACATCTACTACACTCTATCAAATATATCAAATTAACACTTTTACATGTAACATAATTAATAATATACCATTTAAAATTACCATTCTTAGTACTAAAGACCACTTTTGTCACAACAATATGTTTACATGTAAAACATCTTTTATCTTCACATGGAGAACATCCTTTTTCCTGTACAGAACTACTAATAAAATTTTTTTTGACAAGTATATCTCTAAGTGATCTATGTTTTCGATATACAACCTTAGGTGGATCAGAAAAAATAGATTTTAAATAATCTGTGGACTGTAATATGTTAAAATGTTTTGCCAATATCCGGTTAATATTAGGTAAATCTCTATTAAAAGTAAGAACCAATGGTGGAACATCTAATTGTTTTCTACTCTTTTCAGATAAAAGAAGTTTCTTTCTATCAATTAAAGAAGATCTCCTTACTGCATTATCCAACAATGTCTTAGGATACCTCATATTGAGCAATCTATTATATAGAATACTATTATTTTGTTGAAGAAATTTCTCATCATTACAAATCCTCTTCATCCTTAAAAATTGACTATAAGGAATATTAGCCTTTAAATGTTTAGGATGATTACTATAAAAATGTAGATAGCAGTTATTATCAGTTGGTTTCCTATATACAGTAGTAGTAAGAACTCTATTAGTGTAAATAACTTCAACATCAAGAAAATGAGCAATTGATTTTGAAAAATTCATTGTGAAATTAATATGTTTATTAAAATTATTTAAATAACTTAAAAAATTATGAAGTTCAACTTCACTATGTGGCCATATCATGAAAATGTCATCTATATATCTAAGCCAAGTGTGAGGTTTCAGCTTAGCATATATATATATATATATATATATATATATATATATATATATATATATATATATATATATATATATATATATATATATATATATAATTTACAGATATTTTGAAATATATATCCTATAGCTATTAATATTATTAATTACATACTTTACAACAAATCACACAGAAAATAATATATTTTTAACTTAAAGAAATGTCTACTATTTCCATGTTTACAAAAATCGAACTTGCCAATATACTGCAGTCAAGAATGTAACCCAAATATTGTCATATTAAAATATGAAAATAGTTATTCATAAAAATATTTTGTTACTAGGCTATGTTGTTTATTTGTTTGCTTTTGAATCATCTATGAAATACCGAAAGTTATTATATTAAGTTCTATAATGTGTAGGACAATGAGTTAAAGTTAGATCGCACAGTTTAAAGATTACACTCATATATATCTAAACTTAAACAAATTCAGACATGTGCACACAAATGATCTTTTAGATTAAGCATTACTATCAACAAAATGACTTGATATTTTTTTTTAATTGAGGAACAATATAATATTCAATGTTTGGAATGGTAAAACAGTGGCTATAGGAATTTAATGCATGCAGCAGCATAGGAAAAATAATGGTATGTCATTGCATGCAACTTTCTCAATATATTACCAAAAGTGCCACTCTCTGATCCACATTCTCCAATGGAAATTTCCACAGATTGTAATGGAACAACCAGTCAATCTGTCAGACAAACCTCTACCCTTAAGCTGGCTAAATCAGATACTTGGCTACCTTTTCGCTCACAATGACCATTCATCTCTAGTATTCAGACAGAAAATCTCTATTTGGGATGATCATGACGTGTTATTTCCGACTCAAAACTCTATCAGTTCTTACCTCAGTTGTAACAATCAGGTGGTCACCAGGTTTTTCAAGCATCTCAAGCTGGAGCCAAGGTTCCTGGACTTTCTCGTGAAAATCAACCTGAATTCATTTTAGAAAAACTGGTTCCTGCACTACAGAAGATTCTTAAAGGACATAGTTCCTATGTGTCACAACTACCACAGAACCTCTAAAACCTTTGATCCCATGATAAATGATTGTCCAGCATATGACAAATCAGAACATTCATTACTCACAACTGCAACATTTCCCTGAACAAAATATTAAATATCAAGAGCTGCTTCCTGTCCAGGGATTATGTCACCTCAAGGCACTTGACCTTTATCACTTATGCCACCTAGATGGCCAGATGTTACAACAAGTTTACCATTCCTCATCCCAAGCCTGAAGACACCTTCATTTCCAAGCTGAAGGAATTTTGCCATAAGGACAGAGTCATATCATCCAGATTTTTATTTGACAACACATGGAGCCTGATTAAGCTGGATTAAACAACACCGGTGACCACATCAGACCATCTGGTTGCCTGAGCAACATGGTTAAGCATTATTTTTGATTTACAATTGTATCATTCCTACATATGTTTTTTTCAATAAAGTTATTTATAAACTATAATATTCAATGTTAGTAAACATTTTGTTATTTATTTATGAATGTTTTTATATGTACTTAATAATTTTACACTTTTAAGAAATAGGTTTTTTTAATTTTTAAAAATATATAAAATCAAAGAAAATAAATATATAAAAAAAGCAAAATCTAAAGAAGGAAACAAAAAGACAATGATTTTTCACTGTATATAGTGGCTTTAAAAATTACTAATTAAGTTTAAGTCTAAAAATCTATTTAATTTTTTAATATATTTATGCTGTAGGCACACTTATAAAACTTATTTGCTCAAACTATGACAAAGTATAGTGGCTTTTTTGATTTAGGACAGTAGTAAAGTGAAGGAACCATAGAATTTAAATACTATAATTTGTATCAAAAAATTTTTTGTGATATATGTTCTTTGATAATTTTATCCATATCACTGCTTCACATTTCAGAGATTTATTGCAATACCACTTAGTATATATTATACCAGTTCATCCCTACCTCCTTGATAAGATGAGGATGCACACATACTGAACATAAAACAAATATGGTAGCACGTGAGCATAGGAAGTAATTTCAAATCTTTTTTACAATCGGTTTGATACAGTCATCGGAAGGTTTATAAAAGTATTGACTCTTACATATCTTTGAAAGGTTACTTTAATTTCAATCCTTTGTGCCACTCCCAAAAAAAAAAAAGATTAATTCCCCCTCCTGAAAAAATATGTAAGGCCAATAATAATATGAAATAAAATGAATCAAACAAAATCTAATAGAAATGAACACACGGTGACCAAAGATTTAAATCCCGATAAGGGAGTATCCCACATGCCAGCTCAGCATTCTCTTTATCTCAAGTAAAGAAATGGGAAACTAAAACTCATGCAATTATCTAAGTGTCTTGTTATGTTAGAGAAATAAATATGAGTAAATTATCAAAGCAGTAGGGTAGTTGTATAAATATTAAATAAATGTTTATTGAATCCCTTCACCAATTCCCAAGATAAATATAATAACAAACCCCAATGCATAATAAATAATAAAAAAAATATATGAGATTATTATAGATGAATTAACAAAGAAAGAGAATGTAAAATTATAAAGAATTAACTAGTGCGAAAGTGGTCTGATGTTCATAACTCGCACACGAATATATTTTGTAAACCCTGAATGGTAAGTAAAATATTATCTTAATGAGAGAAATACATTAATAAAAGATTTATTACACTGATATTTGTATGAAATTACTAGAATAAATAAAATAAAAAACAATAATAACATTAAGAAGGGTACAACATACAGTCTCTATCATACATCTAAGGGTTCTGAATAGGCCAAGTATCTGTTCATCCAGGATGGCAGGGACTTCTCTTTAACACAGCATTATTCATCTGCTTTCATTATCACTTGGTGTCTGAATCTAGGAGACATTTCTGGTATTGTTCAACAGCTCTATGATCATTCAATGACTGGATTCAGGAGACTTTTCTGGTACTGTTTCATGGCTCTCACGATCATTTGATGGCTGGATTCAGGAGACCTTGCTGATGGCAGGAGCAGAGCTGGACAGGCACGCTGACTGGGGGTTCCTACCCCATGATCATTTCACTGATGCGAGTACATTTGTACTTGAGGTTTAATTATAAATTTCTTCTTTGGTTTTGTTTTTGTTTTCTACAGCACTGGTAATGATTCTTTGGGTTTTCAAAGACCAACACCTTCCTGCAAACAGTTCTCTACTACACTAATATGAATTGTCTAGTTGGAAACCATCTTGAAGTTTACATCAGCATGATTTAAGAAAAATAACTAGAACTGGAAAATCTCTAAGTTCAAACAAGCAAGTTCAGATAAATTCAAAAAGTTAGCATCAGTGAGTGAGTGATTGACTTAATGACAGATTGACTGCTTGTGCCTAATTGAATGCCTGTGCCCAATTGAATTCCTTTGCCCAATTGAATTCCACTAAGCTGGTGAACAGCATATAACCCTCCTCATTAGAATCTCAATCTACTTACCCCTCTGAAACACATTTAATTAATTAAATTTGATTTTTGTTAGTGAATTCATACAATGCGCGAAGCATTCCTATGACATCCATTAATAAATTTCAAGAATTTATTTATTTTTAATTCAATTGATTATCTACTCTGGCCACTATCTGATTCAACATACACAAGCAAAAAAAAGTTTTATTATATAAGTTATTTTCCGATAATCAGATGCCATATATTTTTAATTAAATTAGATATCTTTCCCCACTTGCATTAACATAAATTTTAATGAACTCATTTGTTGAGTTAAAAAATTTGATAATTAAAACAAAATTACTTATCTATTAAAATGTACTTGCCTTTAGGCTTTTCTTAAATTTAGAACAATGGGCTACCTATATGTTAGATTTTTTAAATATTACCATTTCCCTTTTTTTTCACAAGCATTTAGTAAACAAAAAAAATTATACATACAAATTATGCATACCCATCTTTGAATTTATTAAAAAAAAATGAACATAAAATAATAATAAAAATAAATTATAAGCATATAGCTAATATGCTAATACTTCAAATTATAAGCCTTAACTATTGGCTTTTTTTGTGTGTGCGAGTATATGACATATCCACAGACATTTCACTTATTTTATAATTTGACTTGATTAAAATTTATATAGATGATATACACACATGTTTAATGGCTTTATTACATATTTTAGGCCCATTTTATTTTGTAATACCATCTTATGCTTGGTCATACGAAGTGTGCCTGTCATAATATATATATATGGAAACAGACAGATATATATCATGCTGTTTCACCTAGTATATTCTATAGTAGTATATTTTTTTCTAGTTATATACCCAAGTTCATCTATATCAGGTTAAATTTAAACTTTATTATTGTAATGATCATGTGTGTGCATATATGATAACGTACTTTGTTTAACACTTGTGATTATGTATAATAAATCAGTGTATATGCACACATGTAATATTATTTATTAAATAAGGTAAACCTTGCTTTGTGTGTAACAGAAACCTACATATATGCAGAATATAAATAATGCTATAGATTTAAAAGCTTTATAAACTTTGCTTTATTTTAAATTTTAATTATAAAGTTAATGTTCAAATTATATTATTTTGAATATAATGGTAAATTTAGCTTATATGTGTTACACATAAGGTAAGATGTTTACGATTTTTAAAATCAGTTTTTAATAATAAAAGAAAACAGATGTGATTAAAAATAATATGTTCACTCAGTCTTGACCTAATTAGAGGGTAGAAGTGAAATGGTTTTAAATTACAACCACATTAAATAATTGGTGAAGATCGAAGGAACCAATTTTAAAAGGGATAAGAAATCAATAAATCAGTGGGAACCCCTTGTTTTATTAAAAAAATGGCAAACAGATTGGGGCAGCAAAACTTGGTAAACAAGTTGGGTGGTCAAAAGAAGGAGGAATAAAATATATAAACTCTGTTCAACCATGTTAAGAAAGACTTGATGGAAGATTTGAGCAGATTGTAATACTGCTGCTGACTAACTTTAAAAGCATTCTGAGCTGAAAATTTGAAGTTTAAAGTTGACCAGCATATTAAAATTTCATAATGGGAACTCATGAGTAGTCTGTAAAGAGGTTTGCCATCCAGGAGCCCAGACTGATTTATAACATGCAGAGATGTAAAGACCAGTAGCCCAGTTGCTGAGGAAATAAAGACTTGAACCAACATCAAGCAATTATGCCATTAGCCGAGAAAAATGAAACAGTAACCGATTACTGCAGACTGTAATAAGTATTTTAAACTAAACCCTTAAAGCTAGCTAACTGAATGTAAGTGGACATTTTATTAAATTAACTTATTTAACTCTCCAAATATTAAGTTGCAAAATTAAACTAAATGTAACTTTTATTTTATCTTTTAATTTGTAAATCTTGCCTAATTTAACTTAAACTTGAGAAAGTAAAGCCAAATTCTAAACTTATCTTATGTGAATAAATAATTTATTAGTTATTCATTTTCTTTCTTTTAAATTAAGTCTATGCTGATATTAGGTAAGTTATATATTTGTTTATTCTATGTTTTCCAGAACAGAATTTGCTAACATAAAATAATTAGTGAGAAATGGTAAGATGTTCTCATGATTGTTAAACTGCTCATTTATTAATGCCTGTACTAAACTCCCTTCTGAAAAGAGTAAATGTAACTTTTTATTCTATTTCATTAATATTTAGCAGAAGTGATAAAATATAGCATAGTATTTGTAGTTAATCATTTAATGTTCTCCAAAGATGATGGAAATCCTCCTTAACTTTATACCAAATCCTATATAGATAGCTTAACAGACTAGATTCCTTATATTCCTTTAGTAGTATAATTATATATGCTATTTTATGAACTATTTCATGGTGGTTTCATGAAATAAAACTAATGTTTTGGGTCTGAATTGTAGTTATGTATTGATGTAGTCAATGTAGTGAATGTGTCTTGGGAAGCACATATGTGCCTATACTTCTTGTTGTATTTATTGTATTAAATGGTCTTGGTTTAAGGTCAATCCATTTTGTTAATTTGGATAGCTCTCCTTTTAAATGGGATTTGGTTTTAAGGTCCACCCCATTATCTTTATTCAGGACTGGAGCACAAGAATCCAGATATCTTATTAGCTATTCCAATCACTTGAACTAAAGGTCTTTTATGCACAGCAAGTGGTACGGTATAAGGGAACTGATTACCTGGTAATGAATCCCAAGATCAAGTACATTCAAGACATACAGACTCAGATTATACATTTGTATAAATGCCATAGTATCTGAAGTTATACTACTAACTACCAGTTCTTCCTTCCATAAGTAAATATGTCAGCTTTGATCTGAAATCAAATCTAGTTTTGTATGTCTATTATCTGTATAGAGAAATGTTTAGCTTATTAAAATGACAGTTATAATTCATAAAAATCATATCTGGAAACTAATGAGTGCAAATCTACTACTCTATAGCATAGCATAATTAAGGCATAGTTAATCATGGATCAAATGTGGATAAACATCCAAAATTTTAATAACAAATATTCACATTGAACAGCTTATAACCAATAACCTCACCTGCGAGTGAGATAATTTCACCTATTGTATTTAACATAAACTCATCTTCATCTGTGAGTGAGATGATTTCCATAATCCATAATTTCTACTGCCAACATGGTGATTAAAAAATATGAGTGTAGCTTCATATATGTCATCCATGAGGTGGTAATTCTCTGAGTGTTGATAAAGTAACCAGGGTGAGATTGGATTCAAGGTCTCAACAACCTCACTTCAATCAGCCTTGGGATAATTTATTAAAACTCTGAATTTTGTTGTGTGAATGTACAGATATGACAGTTACAATATATATGATTTAGTAAGTGCTTACTGTAGCTTCTGGCATCAACAATAAATATAATTTATATATAGAAAGTAAATAAAAAAATCAATCCTGTGCATTCATATGAAAATACCAAAGAATCTTGGCTGTAATTATTGGGTATTAACCTATTGTCTTTATAACTTGGGATTAATTCCAGACTGGATTAAAACTTGAAAATTTGTTTTAGGTGTCAATTCTATTTATTTTATTTTATTTTTTAGTCAGCTGACAAATCACAATTCGGTTAACTATCTATCAGTTGTTGATTGTTAAATAGGATAAAGTGAAAAACAAGTGTAGAAAAATACTGTGTATCTAGCAAATAACATATCTGTTTTTTTTAATGGGAAGACAAAGCCTAAAAGGAATGACTTTTTCTGATGAGTTATTTGAAGCCTATTTTATTTTTTATCAATATATATTACACTAAATTTGTTAAATCTGCATATATATATATATTAAAATATTATTTATAATTACATGTATAACGTGTTAATTTATTATAGAGTTTTAGAAGTGAGTGAAATATCTCTGCTCTATAGATTTAATATCAATTATATAATGATCAAATATCTTATGATGTTTCTTTGATTTAAATTCTATTATATTATTTATTGGTAAACATCCTCAATTACATTTTTGTAGCAATAATTCAGTTAAATTTTTTTCGTATTTACAAAAAGGTTTTATTACAAATATCAGCTTTTCAAGCTAATTGTGCACACACTTTGCGAGTGTTAAATAATAAATAAATACTTTCCTTTCCAATACAAGATATAGTATTTATGCAGGAATAAAATGAATCACCTATTCCTACAACTCAAATGCTTATATATGAGCAAATTTGAAGTACTGGCAAGGAAAGCATGAGGAAAAACCACTCACTTTAAATTACTATTTACGATGTCTGAATGAATGACGTCCGTGAAATTGTCTAGAATTTACTAAACATCACTCTAACTGAAACTTAATCATTAGTAAATTGTATTAAAATTCAGTAATATATTTCTTATTAGAACTTTTAACAAATTAATTCCAGTCTGATTTACTATTTTCAATTTTTTTCTTCCACACTTTAAATTATATTTAGGTTTTTTTTTTCTATCAATGAACTAACTCTAAATTCGTTAATACAGTTTTATCTTCACATAAAGAATGACAATATTTTTTCATACTCTCCTTGCAAAATGACTAATTACAATATATTTTTTAGAAGGAACATACTAACAAAAAAAAATAATCCTAATCGTTGAATATATTAAAATATATTCTATTCCCTGGTGTTCACTAGTTACATCTGCCTCACTTGATTTAATTTAAAAATTGGAAATACTCTAAATGATAAATAATAATACAATATACGTGAGACTGCAAAACTATCACCACTGGACATCTGTCTCTAAAACAGTTTATGAGAGTCATATCCTTATTTCGTATATTTCAAATCCCTTATGAAATTATAATTACTATTTTCTGGACTTTCAATGCAGAAATGGAGGACTTCACAGCGCTGTTCACTCCTTCTGATTAACAATATTAATTTTGTTTTTTACTACATTTTTTTATATTTCTTAAATTAATATGTATAGAAAATAAATAAATGAATAGATTTATTGCTTGACAGTTTGCAGGATAGAACTAAGTTCAATCCATGGACCTTATTACAGTTGTTATATAGTACCAAATGCTTTTATATATTGTTTGGACATGCTATATTTTTTCATTTTGGATATTATATTACTTGTGTATTTTTTTTTATTATTAATCATTTTCTGAAGCTATATTGTGCTACATGTTTGTTACTCTAAAGAACACTATTGTCACAATATATATGTACTATAATATGGCTCAATATTATCAGAATATATATATATATATATATATATATATATATATATATATATATATATATATAGTACCTATATTGATATAGGCACATATAATTTTATCTAAAATTATATTATTAAAATAATCTTTCGTTAAAAAAAAACATACCAATCTCTTTTCATTCAAGAAAAAATAATGTTAAAACTAATATATGTGCGTATATATGTGTGAGTGTCAACAATAGAATAAATATTATTATAAGTAAATGAAAGTTAAAGAAGATTATCATTAAAAAACACGGCAATGGTTATTAATTGATATAAAACAACGTTTGTGCATGGCTATTGCTAATTAAGCAATCTTTCAAAACATGTTTATCAAATGATTATCACTGGAATTCGACAACAGATCTTTGCCGGGAGTATTTCGACAACAAGTTGCAGATATAAATAGACTTTTTTTTTTATCGGACAGTAATCAGTTCACAAATTAGTTGAGTGAGTGCAGTTCACAAAGTAATTGAGTAGTGCAGTTCAGAAATTAATTGAGTCAGTTAAGAAACAAAATGCAGTGTTGAGAAGATTTTGGGAACGCACGTTTCTCTCCAGCTCAGATTGTCCGATGAAAACAGCAGATTTGCCCATGAAATAATGTCAGCTTAACATCTTAGAAAATCTCCGTCAATATCTAATTGTATCCAATAGTAATAATCGTGAAAATCAGGAAACTCATCAAGGAAAAGTCCCAGCCGGCTGGTAAGCATTCATAATGGAAACATTTTCACCGAAAGCAGCCTCCAAAGAGAACAAAATTCTATGTCTACATTCAAAAGCCTAGGTAAAACATTTGCTTATTTCATTTATACTGTAATAGCCATTGCATTGCATTAATTCGTACAAATCGCTCAAGAGTCTAATTATATGAACTTTATATCATACATAAATGAACTTGATTTCAAATGCTATGTAATACTTTATTATTATTATGTGTGTGCATGAGTTAATATGTGTGTGATCCTTATATCAATATTATTAGTCAAAGTAGATAAATTCACAGTGTTCTGTTATGAAAATATTCGAGAATATTTAAACTATTTAGAAATGTTAATTTAAAATATGCGTGTGTTTAATAGAATTATAAAATGTTTAAATTTAGTAAATAAATGTTAGTTAATAAATTATCTTTAAAATTAAACTTTATTTGTCAGTCAATTTTTTTTATCAATTCCTTTTATCAAGTCTTTTAACCACTAATTAAGTATAATCTATTAGTGACAACTGAGCTAGTCATGGATTTAGGCGTTGAGTTAGTGGCCACTGTTCAAAGTGCATTGTCTGTTCTTTTAGTATTCTTTTAGAATAAGCAGCTGGCACCTGTGGTTATACACAAACAAAAAAGTGCTTTGGATGTGATGTTGAACTCAACAGCCGAGAAGAAGCTATATCCTGGAAATATAACGTTAGTTATATACCTTATAGCTATCGTTTGGGCATACATACTCTCCAAGTATGTTCTTCTCTGCCTAAGAGACCGGTGTTTCGAATGCACATATTCGAACATGGTTCAATATATATATATATCATCATGCATTCACTCCAGCACACTTCTTTATTTCTCCATCTATCTCACATGCGTTTTTTCTAGATCTTTATAGTCCCCTGGAATCCAGTTTAATATTGCAACTCTCTATCTATTATCATTTCTTCTAGAAATATGTCCAGCCCAACTCCAAGTCAGTCTTTTAATTTTTCAATGAAGTCAGTAACACCCATTTGTTGTTGCATCCATATATTTCTTTTTCAATTTATTCTTGTTGTTTCTAACATACATTTCTTCATACTTCATTGGGTAGTCTAAAGTCTCTCTATGGCTCATCTATTAACATCCAAGTCTCAGATACAAAAGTTAGAACTAGTAAAACACATTTATTTAAAAAACTTACTTTTCAAATACATAAGCACACTTCCTTTTAATATTAAGTTATTTCCACCAAAAGCACTCTAACCAAGTTTAATTCTATGATTAATTTCATCCATTACATTTTCATCTGTACTAAAAATTTGACCAAGGTATTTGTAGATGTTAACTTCTTCTAACTCATTATTTCAGATCTTTATTTCCAACTTTTGAGAAATGCTATTGAACATTACTTTAGTCTTTTTAACATTTATTTTAAATCCTATTTTCTTACTGTCATCTGATAACTGTCGCAACATTTCCTGAACATCTACAGAATTATTTGAAGAAAAAAAACAATTACATGAACTGAAAAATCTAGCTGAGTAAAAATATCTCCATTTAATTTTACTCCCTTAGTTTCACATTTCAATCCACAAAATACTTCTTGCAGTACTGCTGTAAAAAGTTTGGGAGATATAGAGTCACCCTGTTGTACACCTTTCTCAATATTAATTTTTTTAGTATCATTATGTGACATAATTGTTGTTTCATTTTTATAAGTATTCTATAAAATTTGACAATATTCTGGGTCTATATCCTGATGATCTAATGTTTTAATCATACTTATAGAATGAAATGTGTTTTCATAATCTACAAATCCAAAGCATAATGGCAACTCATATTCATTGTTCATTTCTATAACTTCTCTCAATATGTGGATGTGATTCATTATACTAAAACCACTTTTAGATCCAACTTGTTTTTTTTTTTTTTTGTTTAAAATCAAAAGTTTGTTTCAAACAATTTGTAATTATTTTGGTAAACATTTTGTACAAAAATAATAAAAAACTGATAGGTCTGTAATTTCTAATATCTTCTTTATCATCTTTTTAAAATAATAATATTAATACTGCATTCTTCCGATTGTCTGGTACATCTTTATCATTTAGACATTTGGTATATAACTTTGCCAGAAAAAAAATATATTTCTTCACCTGCTTCTTTTAAGATATTGATTATAATTTCATATAATTTCATCATTACCTGTAGTTTGTCCTTCTTTATAAATTTAGTTGCATGTCTCACTTCTTCATTTAATATGCTGGGCAATTTAGAAGATATAATAGCTGTAGGATACTTTTTTTACACTTTTTATGTCATCTTTTTTTTAATAATAGTCCCATATTTCTTTATCATTGCAGAAATAAGTTTTCTAACAATACCCAGATGTTGCTTACATTTTTAAGACTTTTATTCTCTTCTATAGCTTTCTTTTTAGTTCACAATTATACTTTCTTATATCATTATTAACTCTCTTTTACACCACTTTAAAAAATTTGAGATATTCATTTTTTCTTAATACATCATTTTTATTTATTTTCATATTTCTTCTTTTCCTCATAATTTGTCTTGTCTCAGAAGAAATTTTACTGTCCAACTACTGCATTTTTGTACCAGCCATTTTTGTTGTAGTTTATAAAAGTGTTCCAGTTATCTTTCTATTGATTAAATTCAAACTTAAATCATGTTCAAAATCTGTTAACATTTGAAAATGATTTGCTAGTTCTAATTTAAATTCATTGAAATGTTTCTGAAGATTAGGAATATCAACTGTGAATATTGTTTTACTTAATAATTTTTTGACTTTCTATTTTTGAATTAAGATATATCTTACATTTTACTAAATGATGAACACCTCCTGCATTGAATTTATTAAGGACATTACAATTTTGAAATACATATTTTCTGTTAGTCTAAATATAATCCAATTCTGCTGTACCCTCATTTGTATGTTTCCATGTTCATTTGCATTTAACATTTTTCTTGAAAAAGGAAATCATAATATAAAGTTGTTTTTTTTCCTACAAACTCCTAAAGTCTATGTCATCTCTCCTTTCTATCACCATAACCAAATTTACCTACAATACTTTTATTTTTCTATTGTTTACCAATTCTAGCATTAAATTATCTTATGACAATTTTACAATGTTGTTTGATCTAATTTAAAGCTTTTTTACATCCATATAAAAATTCACCATTTCTTCATCACATTGAAAACTTGTTGGGGCATAAACCTGAATCATTTGTCAGATATATCCTTAATTTCCACATGTTCTTCCACTTTTTATTTATAATAAATCCTACTTGATCCACTTTTTAAATCAATTGTCTCTTCACCTTTTTTTCTAACTTTACAAAATCCAATAATGTCCCATTTAATGTGAGATAGTTCTTCCTGTGATCTACTTCACTTGAAAGTGGTCTACAGATGAAATTACCTAAATAGAAGGTTATCATAAGTAGAATCCAGGTCTGTAATACAAAGATTCTTAGCACCCTTCATCTGTTGGCCACCAGCTGCTGCCATGGTTGATGACTTTACAATCATTTAGTAATAAATACCATAATTTATTTTTGCCTGTCATGATTGTAAGTATCTATTAGAAAAATGTCACAAATTCATTTTGCCATCAAGAAAAACTAATTGATATTTCAATTATGATCTATAATCAACTGAGAAAAACACCATGTCTTGATCTTAAAATCAGAGATAAAAAGCTAATAAACTCACCATGTTGGATAATGCTTTGGTAAACACTCCATTCCTATTCATATATCATATAAATAATTATCTAGTAATAACACCAGCAATTACAAGAACATATGGAGTGGACCTTAAGAATTTGCCCTGCTTGGTTTTATTAGATCTTCCAAAGGCATACATTGGAGATTATTTATCTTTTACACATGTACATGGACATGTGTATCAGTTACATAAGATAGAGTGCCTAACTGTAGAGAGCTTGAAAGTCTGAGTTCAAGTCCCTGCTAATTTATATACAATAGTGAAAAATTAAAAATGCTATTTCAAATCATCTTCAAAATGTCATCTACTTCATTATAAATATAGATTTTATTTGTTGATACAGAAATGAAAAAGCTCACCAAATTATGAGACACAGCTGACTGCATTCAACTACTATTAGAAGACCACTAAACACCACATGATCACCATCTCATGCTCCTCACTGATGAAGGCCACAATCCAGAAACTAGTCTGGGTATATTGGATGAGTAGGCACTAGATAGGGATTTTATGCACAAGCCTTCTGGCATCCATTGATTAATCTGGTTAGCACAAGGCGGCATTAATATATGAAAAGTTTTTGCGTGATTACTATTAGAAGAGACTAATCTCACATTAAACATATCAGCTTCATTTCTATTTAAAGACAACAAATGTGCTCCATAAATATATATATATAGTTGTATACATGCACATTATCAGTCCAACGTAATAGAGTTGCACACCTTTCAAATGTTAATACAATATCATTTCTATATCAATGCTAAATTAAAAATGCTAACTAGACAACGTAGTCATAGATACCTGACATGTTTTAATATTATGCCACCCAAAGAAATGTCATAATATGAGATGAAGTAATGTGATTTTGCTTGTAGTTAATGCATGTAAATTTGTGTAAGTAGTTGGATTAATATAAAATGCAAAATATTTGAATATATATAAAAAATGCAAATTAAAATAAATTTTACATAGGGAAAAAATAACAGTTTGACTGAAATAAAATCAATGAAGATGCAAGCACGGGGTGATGAGAGTTTTTGACTTTGGGTGCAAAATAGCAAATTCATGGTCCAAATAAAATAAAGTTACTTGTAAATATATTTACTTAATAAATTTTATTTGGATTACCAAAAACTGTAAATCTTTAGATTTCTCTAGTATGTATTTCATTATGCAAATTACAACATACTTTTTTAAAAAATGTTGAGTCTGGAAATTTTTCATGAGTGCTACCTACTTTTTGAATATTTGTGAAGTCATTAGAAAAATGTTATGCTTCAATGCATTTTATATAGCAAATTAACAAACTTTTTAAAATGATTAAATAACATAAATCAAAAATCTATAGAATATATAATTATCAAAAAAATAAAAGAAAAGTAAGAAAGAAACTCATGAAAGATTCATGAAGTGTGGTGTAATATTCCTTGGGTTATTAAGGAACGAAAAAAACATTGAAATTTTTATAATAAAAAGGATAGTTTCATTTAAAATCCATTCTATATTACATATATTAATATCAAATTCTATATTAATTCATTAGAAATTATGCTAAGTTTAAACATTTGTTAAATATTAAAGCTGTAAAATTGAATTTTTAAACTAGTGATATTATTAAATCGTTGTATATATTTGTAGTAAATGTTTGGCTTCATTTAAAATAAAAATATTAACTAGTATTCTGACAATTCTTATAGTTTTAATTATTAAATTAAAACATTATTTCATTATCTATTTTTGGCTTACTTCAGGCAAGAAGATTTAAAAAGAAGAAAAATGGATTACAACTTTAGTTAGTTATTTTGAAGACTTGAAAGCTGTCTGTGGACTTAAAAACATATAACAATGTTAATAATGTAAATTGATATTTTGCTTTGTGATAAAAATAATATTTTCAAAAAAATTAAAAAATGTTATTTTTTAACTATTATGCAAAAATTAGAATGACTTCATTGAAATTACAATTAGTCCAATAACTGGTTTATTTTGGGGCAGAGATATTCAGCTTAATATTAGTAATTCTTGTAATCTCAAAAATTAAAAAGCTATATTATCCAGGATATCAAAAGAAACTTTTTAAAAAATACACTTTCTTCATATGTATTATAATATTGTTTTCCTGAAGGTTTGTAATGATGGTATTTTAATCGTATTTATATATTGGATTACTTCCACCATCTAATATTAAGTATTGAATGTCTTTAAAAAACATTATTTAAATCTTCCAATTACAATCAACTAATAGTACACAGGTTAGTATGTGTTTAACGTTTTGAGAAGTATTATTTCCCTCTCTTCATCAAGTGTTGGTGGCCTGACAAATGACAGTACTAGCATGGAAATTGAACCTGGATCCTTAGTTTTTGAATATTAAATTTAGGGTAACACTCTAACCAGATAAGCCTTTAATACGATTCCTTGGTTAGTGCATTGCTTAGAATTCAACATTTAAAAATATTGGGATCCCAGTTTGATTTCCATGCTAGTAGCTACTGGTCATGACAACAACACCTGAATAAGAGACGAGAATAATAACTCCCAAAATATTGTACATATACTAACCTATGTGCTATTATAATTGAAGATAATTGAAAAATTTAATTAAAGTTAAGTTTTTTTAAAGACATTCAATATTTAATATTAGAAATTGTAAATAGTTCAATATATAAATACAATTATTATATGTCCGACCAATTGGCCAGATATGTATAGTTCTACTCAACCTATTTTCTCTTGTAATCCAATATATACGTCATTATTATATTATATAAAATGATTAAGCAATACAAGGATTGATCAACGTCATCAGCTACTATTGAGTAAACATTTATTTGACACATTAAATTTTGTTAGATATTTGGAACATTTCTAGTATGTGTGACTATTTATTTATATCCATTTAGATCTTCATCTGTCCAATTTGCCATTTTATATTTGGTGCATAACCGTATCTCATGGCAAATGATTTCAGGTGGATTATCATATTTCATCCCATTTCAATATGTATCCTTAAAAAAATATTGCAAATAATTCTGAAAATGCTTTTATACTACAATTTATAAAAATATAAAAAAATGCAAGAGATTTAATGTTTATAAATAGTCAAAATGAGAGTCATAGATCACATGACCCTATTCTCTTAAGCTTGTAAATTATAAACAATGAGGATTGTCAATTCCTTAACAAGCTTTGTGATAAATGCTTAGCCAGAGAAAGCATTTAAAATATCGCTGTCAGGAACCCCTCCCCCAAACCTCTGACCATGGTTTCGTGTTTTGGCCTTCTTCAGAGAGGTGTCGGGGTAGTAGGTTCAGACACTAGATTTAAAAATACCAACCCAAAAACAGCATTTAACTAAAAGTTTATTGTTCAATATCATTATCGTCTATTAAATATAGAAAATAAGATAAACATTTTTTTTTTTTTTTGAGCCGGGCCTATTAATTTTAAAAAAATAATTAAAAAACAACAACAAAAAAAAAAAAGAATAGAGTATGTGACCTATATAACTAGTATTTGAATTATATACCTCAAGCTGCTTTTTTTAAAAGACTTCATTATGCTTTGTCTGTTATATATAAATGTTTGATAAACTATGTTTTCAGAGCTGCCGTATTTAAAAAAAGTAAAAATACGGACGTTTCCACAAGATAGCATTTGCCCTCAACTAGGTGAGAAACTAGTTACAAAAGAGATGATTTTATCACGTGGTGGTTGAATAGGTTGACTTAAATTTAATAGTTTTTTATTTTTATTTATTTGTATGGGAAAATTCTTTCGTACCTTGGTAATTTAAGTCAATCTATTCAACAACCACCGGACTCAATTAGCTCTCCTACAATCACGTGATAATTAATGTTTGATTTTACTCAGTTGATGACAAGTGTTATCTTGCAGAGTCGGTTGCTCCTCTGAAAACGCAATCAATAAAACGCCACCCAGTGTATATTATGACAATTATTTCTGGTGAAAAATGTCTCTATATATTAATATATTTTAAACAGTCATTAGACTATATATTATTCATTTAATGTATAATTTCTTTTCATATGTGACAGCATAAGCTGGGGGGCGAACCTGCAACAACCGTCTGCAACCAACTGCTTGATTGCAAGGTGGCTGCACTGACCTCTCGGCTAAACCTTGTGTAGAGTGTAATTATAACCATGTGACCAAATACATGTGAAAAAGATGTATGATCCCCCAAATGCACATTTCGTGATGTACTAGCACTTATCAGTTGTCCAAGATCACATTCTCTTTCACATAGCTTTATCATTGTTCAGTATATATAGATGGGAAATTATTGCAGTTTAATTGATGTATCAAACATTCTGCCCTCACAAGCTTGACACAAACCACTTGATCATCAAGTGTTTTATGCCAATGATGTGAGGACAGTAAGTTAACACATCAATTAAACTGTCGTAATTTCCCAACTATATATACTGAACAATAATAAAGATATGTATAAGAGAAAGTGATCAGGGACACTTAATGGGCGATTCATGTATAAAATGTGCATCTTGAGAATCATAATTTTTTTCCACATGTCATTGGTCATATGGTTATGATTACAGTCTTCAGCAAGGTGTTAAAAGCAAATAAAAACTAATCCATACCTTGCATGAGAGTGATGTAGTGAGAATGGCATTACAGAAATATTATGGCTCTATATAATCTAATTAATTAAGGCTTTACTTCATTAGCGTTTGAAATCAATTAATATATATATATGTGCGTGTGTGTGTGCTCTTCGCACAGATAATGAAGCTATTATACATAAGTAAAATTATCAAAAGTTACCGCCAAGCATTTCAGGACAGTTTATAGTCCCATATTCATGGTTTCTTGTGTTTAGTTAAGAACTGTATCAATTTTCATTGAGCATGAGAGAGCCACTGGCCATGCCTTTCTACACACCACAGCCAGTGTCATTTGCTCTGAAGTAAACAATATTAAACTCAAAATCAGGGAAACTTACTACATAGTGACCCAGCAGCAATCAATAGAAGAAAGCCTGCTTTTCTCTGTCTCAAAAATGGTCTATCTAGCACCTCCATATGAATTTGCATAAATTTTCATTAATATTACAGTTCTTAACTAAACACAAGAAGCCATGAATATGGGACTATAAACTGATCCGAAAGCGCTTGGCAGTAATTTTTGATAATTTTACTTACGTATAATAGCTTCATAATCTGTGTGAAGAGCACATATATATATAATAATCAAATTAACCAATATTACACTTGTTTACATTGTCTTTAAGTTAAACTTTTACAAAATATAAATGTATCCCTCCCGTCTGATTCCAAAAAAAGTATATTTAATTTTATATTAAATTATTTTTAGGGAGTTTGTTGATTCTATATTTGACAAACTATCAAACAATCAAGTAGTCTCTAATCTTTCATAATATTTTCATATAATTTTAAAGCAATTTAAAATATTTTTAAAATGTATTTATATTACTTAGATAGATCATCAATGTCCCACTTTAATAGATAAAACTTGGCATAAAAAATAAGTTGAAATAGTTATATCATAATGGTAAAATACTTAAAAAGATACAAAAGTACTTATTTATTTTTCCAGTTCTCGTGCTGATCCCTATTCATGTAAAAAGGTGTTGAATATTTTTTTGCCATTAGTTGATGAAATACTCTAGCTTTTGAGTATTAGTTCCTAATCGAAAGTTTACATGAGCTACTTTCAAAAATGTAAAAAGGTTTGAGACTATTTTTACAATTGATAAAAGTAATTCCAACCATGAGCATATTAAAAAAAAGATAAAGCCACTTTGTGATTTTACAGCCCTACCATCAAATTTATAAGCATCTTAAAACCAGCTATAAACATTTAGGAAATAAAGTTGGATCTACTCTATAATCTAAAACCAATATGAATTCTATGTTTTGTGTAAGGTAAAAAAGTAAATGATTTGCTAGAAGTAAATCTTATAAACGATCTTGTTTAACACATCTTTCTTATAAAATATCTCAAATTATATATCTTAACTAATATGTTCTTTTTCATATAATCTCTTAAAATATATAGAATATAAATAAACACATGGTGAAAATTTCATAGATTAACACATGACTTTAAAACTAAGTCTGGTGATGGCTTGTGAATGTTTGGAAGCAATCTATACCATATTCTTTTTTAAAATCGTTTCTAGATATTCATAATATATAAAGACAATTCATATAATTATTTTAATCTGTTTTATTTTTTTGTTTCACTTTGTTGTAAGTGTAGTAACAGAATAATACACTATGGAGCTGAAGATCCATGAATCTTAGCCTCATTCTGTCATTTCTGATGCTCAACCATCTATTGATTATTTATTTTAAGTAAAGAAATTTGAACTCAACATTTTTTAGTCTATTCATTTTTCACTCTATCTGAAGCAACCAATGTACATAATTACTGACATGCAAAAAAAATGCATGATCCCCATACATATTTTGTGAAAACCAGCACTCATCACTTATGCCCCATCACAATCTCCAACCCATATATACAACCAGAGCTTGGTTTATATTAATATAGCAGATTCTCAAACTTTAATGGAAAAGCTTTAATCTTTTCACTGTTCCAACTAAATTCAAGCAACGAAAGTATCTTTAAGATAAGATGTCACAATTTAATAATTTTCTACAGCCTAAAAAAGAGATAGATTGAAAATAATATATTTCACACTTTATTTTTAAAGTTTAGGTTTTCAACGAAAAACAAAAATCTTTGATTTTTTTTTGTTACATTTGAAAAATCTATTATCAAGTTTAATATTCTTGTATAAATCTAAATAATGGATATAAATTATTAAATAGATCATAAAAAATTCTCTTTTTTGTTTAAAATACTATTTTTTTTTTTTACAAATCCCTCACTATTTTATTGCATTACGATAAATACTGTGTTTTGGTTATAGCCTCAGTAAATATTACTTTCAATGTGCGTTTAATAAATTTATAATTACAACTTTAAATTACTTTAATAGATTTCTAACTATAAAATCTTTCCATTGACTCGTTGTAAATCGAAAGATTTCGCGAGTATTAATGTGTAATAAGAAATGTAGACTTAATCAGTGAAGTATCGAATAGCTTCACGCTAGCAGATCTAACCGCTTCAGCTTCACCTATTTAAATAGAAAGTAGGTTGAAGTAAAGAGCGTTCCCCTCTTTTCTTCCATAGCGTAAGCTTGTGGTTAAAACACCTGTAGAGGTCCCTACTATCGCATTTTTACACGCATATTATCGAGGTTATAGTCTCAGTAAATATTATTTAAATTCTGTAAAAAAATCCAAACTGGCTATAAACTTTTTATACCTGTACCTTCTCTAAAATGTTATTACTAAACTTTATAAGCCTTTTTCACGTTGGTTAACATGCCCTCTTTTCTTCCAAAGCATAAGCTTGTGGTTAAGACCTGTAGAGGTCCCTACCTTTGCATTTTCAAGCGCACATGTTTGAAGTTTATTGCCTTAGTAAATATTATTACCTTCAATGTTGTGGCAAAAAAAGATTATTTTTTTTTGTTTAAACAAATCTTCAATAACTTGCACTATCATGTTTAGCTCAATTATAGAGTGATAAACTCCAGTTAAGTCATTTATCAGTTGAATAGAAATAAAAAAAAATCAGTTAAATGCTTAATATAAGTACTACTGTGTTTGAATATCATACTATCTCCTAAGGCCAACCCATGTGATTATTTACTTAGAAAAGTAATACAATATGTAACAGAAACACCACATGCATTTTTTTTTAAATAACCCAAATACAATTTTATTCATATTCCCAATACATTTATTAAGAACATTGCACTGTAATATTACAATTTTAAAAATTTAAACTAGCAATTTTATTGTTTTAAAGCTGTAGAAATTTAACAAACAATAAATTTCATCTAGAGAATGAATTTCAAATTTTGTCAATATATTTTTAACCTACAACCTATTTCAATACTCACATCATTTTTTATCTGGCAAATATCAGTCTCTAATATATCTAATTTCTCATGTATTTATGAATTTCTCTGTACATTTAGATCTCTAAGTAAAATATAATCTAGAAGAATGTCATTGTTTTGAGGTTGGAAATATCCAAATATTTTATAGCGATTTTTTCCAAAACTAATTATCGTTACAGTACATTCATGGGTTATAAACTAACAGGATACTGGTTTCACAGAGCTAAGAACATTATTTCCAGTAATGTTTGGACATTGTTCACCGTTTTTGATAGCATACACATTGCACCTTTAAAAGAGGAAATTTTACTTTAGTAATGGGATTATTGTATTAACTAGAATAATATATCTAAATCGAAGAAAATATTTGTCTCCTTCTGAATTGAAAATTAGAACATAAAAAAACTGATAATTACAAATAACAATAATAAAAATGAAATTTTAATATTTTTATGTTTCAAAAAAGTACCAAATTAATTCTAAAGGGGAATTTTAATCAGTGATGCCTTTTTTATTTAATCATATTAAAAATCATAAATTATTTGAAAGAAAAAATTATCTATGGGAAGGAACAGATCGCACCAGATCTTGTACTGTCACTATCAACCATAAGTTGCATATTTTCTCACCTGCGGGCACCCAATTAACATATTTTTTTAAATATTTCCAGTCCATCATGTGACCACTCTTCTTTATTGATCTTTTTTGAATTATTTTTATGCTCAAATAAGTAAACCATTACACATCCATAAACATTATTACATATTTATTATATTTCAAGTATATCAGTGTTATGAGATAGAGTGGAAAGTGGTGGGTTGTGTGAAAGTATGTGCTCATATACTCTATACATTACATATATTGATACCCTATTTCAGTTATTATATTTGTCAAGGCAACTATTTTTACATGAAATAGAAGTTATAGTACTAATGCTCATAATCTAAGTTGATGCTTAATATCATGAAAAACAAATGATGCATTAGTAGTGGAAAAAAAATGAGATATTTGAAATAATAACTGGTGTAAAAATCAAGATGTGTTATCTTTTTAGTTGGGTTTTGGAGTAGTTTTTCAGGCAACAAAATAAGATATCACCACATTGAAACCAATTAAGAGAAACAAATAACAAATGCATCTCCTGATAAAAGCAAATGAAAAAGTCATCTTTTTACTCCCAAATTTGTAAAATAAAAATATTTGCTCTATTACTGTCAACTATTTTTTATTGAATACTTAGTGCCTTTCTTGCTCGAGAGTTCGAGCGTTAGAGTCGACATTTGAACCGGCAGATCTTAGCCTATGATTAAAACAATATTTATAATATTTTTAGTTGAATTAATTTCAGTTCAAAAATAAATATCAATTATGTTAAAAATTTATTTGTCGATGGAGAGAGACTATAATGAACTTCTGTTAGCTCAAAATAAACAGAAATTTGTATTTTTTTATACAGAATAACTAGTGTATTTACTTGTATATATGATATTGTTTTGAAAATTTATTATAAAGAAGAGACATGAATGCTTTTAAATGTAACTTCAATTTTTAAGAGAAAAATACAATTTTAAGATGTTTCTTAATATTCAGAAAATATTATGGAAAAATTGCAAAAACAATTGCCTTTTCTATAATTTTCTATATGTAATAACTACTATGTCATGAGCACATTACCATCGGATTGGGCTTGTAAAATGTTAAAGTGATATTTCCCCCCCCCCCAAGATAAGAGAGTACTTTATAAAGAATTTCAACAATGTTTTCTTCAGAGAGCCAAATTATTAAAATTTAATAAAGTTTATCTTAAAGACAGTTTAAATATATATATAATACTGACTTACTTTTATTAAAAAAAGTCAAATAATAAGTCAAGCATTGTTAGCTGAGAGGTCAGCACAGCCATCTTGCAAGCAAACAGTTGGTTGCAGACGGTTGTTGCAGGTTTGCTTCCTGGCCGATGCTATAACATATGGAAATAAAAGTCAAATAATAGGATATAAAATACAGCAAAATTAGATCTAGTGTCTGAACCTACCTGGCACCTCTCTGAGGAGTGCCAAAGCATGAAACCATGGTCAGGGGTTTGGGGAAGGGGTTCCTTACAGAGATATTTTAAATACTTTCTCTGGCTAAGCATTTATCACAAAGCTTGTTGAGAAATTGGCAATGCTCATTGTTTATAACTTACAAGCTTAAGAGAATAGGGTCATGTGATCTATGACTCTTATTTTGACTATTTATAGACTAAACAATGTTTTTGTTTTTTTTTATCAAGTAACCCATTAAAAACAAATTTCAAGTACAGTGTCGAAGAATCCGATCCAATAACTAATATGTGACCAATTTATATATAATCAATTTGGAAATATTTGCTATTAAGGATTAATTTATGATCATTGTCAAACCCATTTTAGTTTTTATTTTAGTATTTTTTTTCTGGAGTAGTTCTGTTATATTCATTGACTAGTAGCAGATAATAAATAATTGAATAAACAAATAAGTAGTGTGTGTGCTTGTGTTTTAAACATTAAACTTTGTTCATAAATTTTTTAAATTACCACTGATCAATAAAGTATTTTGTTTATTCAAGCATTTAGACAAAATTCTAATAAAAACTTGCCCAATTGTTTTTGGCTTGGATTTGTGAAAATTAAACCTAAAATAATCAATAATTCATAAAGCACATTCTTTGTTATGGTTAATATATTATTGATTATTACTTTTAAATCATTTCTTTATCTGTTTTATAAACTGTACATTATTCAAAAGTTTATTATTATTTTTTCTAATTATTCATTGAATTCTTACGATTTAACATTATATCTTAATTTAAATCAATATCGAAAAAGACAATCATATTTAAGGGGGTATCGTTTTAATAAGCATAGAGTATATATGGTTTTCTAAACATTTAGTTGACAATATATTACATGTATATATAATAATATGAGTATGCTTGCTAGATTACCGATATAAAAGTCACAACTCAATATTGCTTTGAATCTTATCCATAACATATTATTAAAACATTTAATGTTTCAAAGACAAGTATTTCTATATAAATATGAGACAAAAAGTTGTCAAATGTTGTAATACACGTTTGTGTTTATGTTTTCTAAGTGAAAAAATATATAAATATGTTCACAGCACAACATTTTTACTTTGTCAAATGAATATACAACCTTATTATTTGATACAATTGCTTTCATTTATAGAAAGTTAAAACACGTATTTATTCAATCTATAATATTTTCAGATCACATTTTAATACTTTTTTTTATCTTTTATAAAAAAGAATGTACACGTCATCACCACGTAATTAACAAGAGAAACATATAACTATTGTTAAATATTTAAGTTCATTTTTGTTCAAATAGTTATTCCTATTGTAAGTCTATTATCTATTTGAAATTGTTATAAAGTTTCTACTGTTTATTTGTTTTGTTTATCTATTTTTTTGTAATTATGATATAAAATAGTTTATTTAAAAGTTATATTGTTTAAACATAGAGGCTAATGACGGTGTGAATAAATCATTTATCTGCCATGTTTGAAATCTGAGTTAAATGAAACTTCCATGATTTCTGATTATTAATTGATAAATGATTAAAATTCCAGATTAATATGATTTAGTCAGATGTATAACAATGCTAAGCATAAAAATATACCATTGTAATATCATGTGAGCTTTACTGGACATAAAAATATATTATTGTAGTATTTTTAGGCTTTTACTGGTAAGTAGAGTATGTTTTATAATTATGTGGCCATTGGACACATGTTCTCCTTTATCTGACTTTAAAACAATTAGTTACAATAAACCTTCCTAAATATAATATTTCAAAAAAAGAAAGACAAGCATTAAATAATATAAAATCAGACAAATCAATTGTTGTACTTCCAACTGATAAAGGTAATGCTACTGTTGTTATGGATTGTGACATTTACCATAATAAAATTTTAGATTTGCTTAATGATAAAACTTATAAACTATCAAAAAGAGATCATAGTCAAGTTTTGGTGGTTGAGAGGTCAGCATGGCTGCCTTACAAGTAGTTGTCATGGGTTAGTGGGTTCACTTCTGGGCCAATGCTATCACACATGAGAAAAAAAATGATCATACTATGTATTTGGGAAAAAACAACAAAAGCCATTATTAATAAAATGCCTATTGAAACAAAGATAAAAAAATAAAATAATCCCTCATGAAAAAGCATGTGTCTGTCCAAAATTTTATGGACTTCCAAACATTCACAAATCAGATAACCCCCTTTCATCCAATAGTAAGTGCAATAGGATCTCCAACTCATATTTTAGCTAGATATTTATCGGATTTCATTAAACCTACAATGCCATCTATTAAATCATACATTAAAAACTCTTTTCATTTTATTTCTGTTTTAACAAATTTAAAAATTAATGCTAATGACATTCTGGTCAGTTTTGATACCATGTCTTTGTTTACAAACACTCCAATTGATGAAACTTTAAATATAATTTCACAATGTTACAATTTACCAGACCATATTATTGCTTTGATTAAACATTGTCTCTTGACCACATATTTTGTATACAATGGACAGCATTACAGACATGTTTTTGGTACTCCTATGGGCTCAGCAATCTCATGAGTAATAGCTGATTTCTTCATGGAAAATATAAAAACTTGTGCTTTAGAACCATCATCTTTAATACCTCTCATTTGGCTCAGATATATAGATGACACTTTTGTCATATAGAAACATGGAAAAAATAAATAAAATAATTTTTTTCTTACATTTAAATAATATACATCCTCATATTAAATTTACAATGGAGAAATAGTCTGATGCAAACCTCCCTTTTCTTGATGTTCTAGTCACCAGACACCAAATAGTTTATCTTTTTCGATTTACCAAAAGAATACACACATGGACAGATATTTACATTTACATTCTCATCACCACCCATCTCAGATAGTTTCTGTAGCCAAAACTATTTTAAATAGAGCAATTAACTTTTCAGATATGTCACATCTGAAGGAAGAAATAAATCATATTAATAGTGTTTTATTAGCAAATAGTTATAATTATAAATTTATATAAAAAAAAGCCTTATTTCAAGGCCATAATGGACAAAATAGGAGACAAAAACATAATAAATCAGCTATTAGGATTTGTGTTCCATATGTAAAAGGAACTACAGACAGTATTGGATGTATATTAAAATACTATAATATAAATACAACATTTTCTACTCATCAAAATATCAGCAATATAATAACTAAGCCTAAAGATTCAATCCCACTTGAATATCATGGTGTTTATTAAATCTCATGTAAAAATTGTAAAGCTTCTTACATAGGTATGAGTAATCATCACAATCAGTGTTAGGAGAGATGAGCATGCTAATACAGTTAAACAACACTCATCATCATCAGCACTCTCACTCCATACTATAGATTCAGAAAATAAAATTGATTTTTATAGTATCAAAATCATATCCAGATGTGAAAATCTCTACCAGTGCAAAATTAGACAGGGTATTGAGATGCTTAAAAGGCCAGATTGTATCAATAAGCAAGATAATACATGCAAACTTCCTCCTATTTGGAAATATTTTTAAAAAAATATTCTTAATTTAACATTTTTGCTATTGGTGGAACTTTAAGATTTTTTTCCAAATCAGTGATTGTAGCACCTCTAAAACCATCTTTTTACCTTTTATTACACAGTGGATGACTTGTGTGATCAAGTCGAAACATCGGGTATATTAATATTTAAACATTTTTTAACATGGATGAACCCACAAAATATATCTTTTATATATGCAGATTGTGAAAATCTTTGTATCAATATATATTGTGCCCTTTTATATGGGTCACCATTTAAGTTTTGTGCTAATCTAGTAGAAAATTTTAAATTTAAGAAGTATTTTAAAAATGTGATGTTGACTTTGCTTGTGGTAATGTTACCATAAGTTTAATTAAGGCAATCTATGAGTATTTGATATGTGAATTGTGTTGATCTTGAGAAGATATTAAAATGATGATGAGTATGATGTAATACTGCATTAATAAATTTAATAACAAATGTTTAAAGCTAAAGTATTTAAAAGACAAGTTAAAATTAGACAAAAATATTTATTTAATTTGAAATATATGTTAAAAGTGAATAAAAATATTTTAAATTATAAGTACTTAAAATTGAGATTAATATTTGATTTTAATCATATCAAATAATTATTTTAAAATCTATTATAATATCTTATTTATTTTTAAAAATAAATATTTATTTTAAAAAAAGCAATTGTTAAGTTTATTTTTAGACAAGCGTTCTTGTATTATAAAGAACAGATATTATACACACGCGTGGAAGTTGTCTAATAAAGTTGCAATTATTATTTTACAAAATCATGTTGTAAAATTTATAAATAATACGTGAGTTATCACGAGATAAAAAGTAAAGATATTAATGTAAAATATTAGATTTGATTTTAAAAATATTGTCTTAAAAATGTAACGTATTTAAAAAGATTTAATTTATTTTAAATGATCTTATAAAAGTTAAGATTTAAATCAAGTGAGAAATAATATTTCAAAAGAATGTTTAATAGATTTGAATAAACGATAAAATTATTTTTAAAAATGTAATAATATCAAATATTAAATAAGTCATTATTTTATTTTTAATAGTGAGTTGATAAATATGTAAATAAGAAAGTTTGATTGTTTAATCGAACCAATCAGATGTGGAGTCTCTTCCACTATAAAAGCTGGATTCAATTGTTGAGGGGGGCTCTCTACAATAAACTTCTAAGTCGTTTGTGCTATTGAGAAAATAGCTAAGTAAATTTATAAACGCTCTTAAGAATCAGTTTTAAAATCATAAGAGTGTTATTGTATATAATTTTATAATTTTAAAGTAATGAATATGCAGGAGTAACTTAATAATTCCCTATCATCTTCTCAATATCGAAACTCAATTTACGTACAAATAATCATGGAAACCTCACACATCGGAGAAATATATCAGAAACTTTATGTTAGAAAAGTAACAGACGCTGGATTAGTACATAAAACTACAAGATGGAGAAAAGTAGTATTTTGGACTATAAATAGTTTTCAAAAGTTAAATTACTATTGTCTATTACTAATAGATATTTTAAAGAAATATAAATATTTCTGTAAAAGAAAATATTTTGACAAATTATAGAAGTAATATATATATCTTGAGGAAAGATATAAGAAGCAGTAGTAATGTTAAATAAATACTTGCCTTGTTAAGTCTTTATGCTAAAAGACTAAATATTGACGTTTTAAAAGGCAAATAGGCTATAAATATGATTATTTAAAATTGCAATATAATAAAATGGCTATATCGAAATAATCTAAACGCAGGTCGTTATAGATGAAGAAATTAATTCTTACCTGAATATATTATTTATAAATGCGCAAAATAATACGTGGACGTCCAGGCCAAACCAGTTTAGGCCAAACTAAGTTAATGAAAATAATTAAAGGAGAATAATTCAACAATTATAAATTAATTTTGAAATAATAACTTTTTGAATAATAATCTATGAAGAACTGGATCCAGAATTTATAAACTATTTTTGAATTTTATTTGTTTTCTTGTGGAACTTATTATTTTTTTTAAAAAAATAAACGTTATCATTTTTGTTATAAACTTTCAAGAAGCACGTGATTCAGCGGAACAGGAAATAGTGTTTTATTGACTTTATACGGAGGATATTTGTTGGAACTTTTATGGTAGGAAAAATCAACGATGGATCATGTAATATGAATTTATTTTATTTATTTAACATAAAATTTAAATATTATTAAACTCTTAAAAAGTAGGTTAGGTACATTTATTAAATAGTAACTTTAAAATAATATATAATTAATTACATAAACTTATTTTTATAATTAATATAACACGAATATTCTAATGAATGTTGTATGAGTGAAAATATGAATGATTTTTATTTTATGAAGCTGCAAATTCCGAAGAATACTGGATAGCAGAATGGACAATATTATTATTATGGTAAAAAATATTGTATAATGATTTTTAATGAATTTAATATGTTTTTCTTTAGATCAACTGAATATTACGTTATTGTAGAATGAATGGATAAATATATTATGAAAACACATACATTATATTGATAACAAACTTTATTAAAATATGCATAATTTTTAATTTATAATATAAACATGATACAACATTATGTAAAGGCTTAGAAATAATTATATGATTCTTTCGTAAATAATTTTGATATTTTTATTTATGCTTAGTATTAAAATGATGTTTGTTATTTATCTAAGTAATTATTTTATTTTTTGCAATTTAGAAAAGGATTTTAAAAGTCTATATTTTTGTGTGTTTTGTTTATTGAATAAGTTAAGTTACGCTATGAGTAGAAGCCTATATTTAGATTGAAAAGTTTACTAAGTATAGACAATATAGTATGAGTAATTTGGATAATGAATATTTTATTTGAAGTTGATATTTGTTTTCCGGAAAATGTTTTAAATGAGTTTAGAATATGTTTTATAGATAGAAATTTATTAGAAAGGTTAGTAAAGCACATAGGGTAAAATAATGATTTTACACAGAAAGGAATCATAAAATTTATCTAATGTAATGTTTTTTATAAATTTAAAATTGATAAATGATTTAAATATTAATGTTTGAATAATACAAATATAGAATGCATATTTTATAAAATGTATAACAGGAATTACATTAAGTAAAGTATAAGTACAGTCAATTATTTGTTTATATTACAAAGACATCTTAATTTTATATAAAGTTATTAGGCAATGCTAATAACAAAGTGTATACATGATAATACATTATAAATGATATTTAATTAATGTAGTTATTTAATAGGTAGAGTTACATTATCTACACATACTACATAGATAATCTTGACATGTATTATTATTTGTAATAATTAAAGATTACTACTATTTATTTTTTTCAAATCTAAGTTTTAAGAAAAACACACTGTAATAATATTAATATAGCATTTGAAGCAATGTGTAATTGCTTATTAAGTACATAAGTTAATAACAGTGTAAGCCTCTTATATTTGTATTTCTTATTTTTATTTTATTTGTTGTCATAAGTTATAAACTGTAAATAGTGTAAATAAATTTTATTTGAAGTTATTGTAAATAAATTTGTTAATTTGTTTTAAAAGTGTGTCGAGTTTCATTATTTTTCACCTCAGCATTTTGACATCAGATGATTTGAAATAAACATAATATTTGCACAAAATTGAATTTGTTATTATTGTTTTAGAAATGAATACCATATTTGCTTAACATTATTTTATAAGAATTGATTGACATGAACATAAATATTACAATGGTCATAAGATGATTATAATGCACATTATAAGAATACAATATTGTTTATTGCCACAGATTATTAAGTATAAGATTTTGATCTATTTTAAAATGAAGATACCATATGAAATAAAAGATATACATATGATTGTTTATTTATTTAATGATTAATTATATCATAGAAATAGATGAGATTAAATTACATTCTAAGATTAGTATTATTATTATTATTTAAATAAGTTAGGTGTATTTAAGTTTGATATAAAATCCCACATCATACTTATTTACATGAGTTATTATTATTTTAAAACAGCTTAGAAGAACCTGAGATTATTTAATTATATTTTAAATTAAAAGTTAGGAATTATTTTAGTATTATTAAAGATAATTTATTTCATTTAAAAGCCATAAGAATGCTATAGATGTAGTGGTAAAGTGATAGGGTAGTGATAGTATTCTTATGCCATTGAGACAGTATCTTGGGAGATATTGACTCAGTGTAAATCTGCTTATTACTTTGTAACTTTACTTCGCAGTCTCATAATTTAATTAAATACTTATTTAATTAATATAATCTAGAACTATATTGATTTTGATGATTGATAATAAATTTAATTAAGATATGATAATATAAAAATATATTAAAGATAGATATGCAAATTTTAATTAAACATAATAAAGTAACTGAGCTAGTTGTATTTTTAAACTATTTTATATATCAAGAAGTAAGGGTACAAAGGGTAGGAAGATTTTGGCGCGCAACGTGGTCGGCTATTGGTTATCAACCCGATGGTTGGAAAAGGAAGATTTTGGCGCCGGGCAACGTGATGGGCCTTTGATATGTTAGAGTTACAATTTTATCGGCCCGATAGATGGAAAAGAAAGATTTTAGTAACTAATCATTTTAGGCTTAGATATTCAATTAAGAATTAGGATACATAATTTTAGGAATAATATGTATGTTAGTAGAGTAAAATGATAGGTATAATTATTTAATAAAATAATGTATGTATTAAAATGTATAATTTAGGATTTAGTGGTTAGTATATTTATTAAATATAAATAGTTAGTATTTTATAATAATATTTATAATTGATTAGATGTTGATTATAAAATTAAAATAAAATTAAAATAAAAATTTCATCAGTAGAGTATTATATTTTCATGTGGTATCTGTAATATGATTATTCTTTGAAGTTAAATACTATGTTGATTTTAAGTTAATAAAACAATAAATTATAGAAATGTGGCAAATAATTATATTATAATGTGACTATATCAATTCTTGAAAATATTTTAAATGGATATTTAATATTATATATTATGTGCAAATTGTCTGTGGGTCATAGGTGTAAAAATAAATGATATGACACAATTTTGTTATTGAAATTTATATAATTATTTAATAGTAAGTAATGTAGAGTTTTTGAGGATACTATTATATGATTAGTTGTAAAAGTGAGTTGAGTGGAGATGGGAAGGTTGATGGGGAATTGTATTTTAAAAATATAAAAATAATAAGTACTGCATATTGTTAGGATTGAATTTTAAAGAAATATAAAAATGGATAATTGGGATAAAGATTTAGAAGTTGAAATGTCAAATTTTATTGTTAAAGATAATAATTGTGAAAGAAAAGAAGTGAATAAATTAATAAATTTTGAGATGATATAAGAAAATATTGAAAAAATATGGATAATGAATTAAAGGAAGAGAAAAAGATAATTTTAAAAATGGGAGGAAAAGAAGTAGTAAAAACTGAGAAAGATGTAGAGAAATTTCCAAAGCCTGATTATATAAAACAGTTAGAAGTAATGGGTCAACGTATTGTTAATTCTATGGAGGCATTAATGAAAGAGGAAAGTCATATAAGAAGTATTAAACTTAATGCTTTAAGTAAAGGAATGAAGAAATTGAATATACATATGGAGAAGAAATTTGAGGAAATGGAAGAGGAGAGGAAAAAATTTAGAGAAGAAATGAAAGAAAGGAGAGAGAAGAGAAATTCTTTAAGAGAAGAAACAAAAGAAGAGAGTAAGTTTTTAAAAGAAGAAATAAAAGCAGAAATAGAAGAAGAAAATAATAAAAATAATATTAAATTAGATTCTTTAAAAGAAGATAATAATTCTATTAAAAAAGAAGTGAAAGATATGAATATAAATATGAATATGAAATTTGATGCTATTGAAGAGGAGAATAATAAAAATGATATTCAAGTTGAATCTATTAAAGAAAGTATTAATTCTTTTAAAGTAGAAATGAAAGAGGAGAATAATTCTATTAGAGAAGTTTTAAAGAATTGTGGAGAAGTAATAATAAATAGAATGGATAATCTAGATAGAAAATTGAGTAAACAGGGGGAAGTACTTGAATCTATAAGGTTAGACGTAATAAAAAGTCATGATAGAAACGAAGAATTTTTAGACAGAAAATTTAGAGAATTGTCAGAAAATATAATTAAAGCTGTGAAAGAGCAAATAGAAGAATCTACTAGCCAATGGCAAGTAAAAAATAGTGAGTTAGATCAGAAAATAGAGAGTAATAATTTAAATGTAAAAGATGAAATTTATGAAGTAAAGTATGATATAAATCATATTAATGAAGAAGTTAGAAGTATTAAAGAAGATGTAGTTCAGAATGGAAAAGAGATTCCTATAAAATCTATTAAAATAATTAATAGTAGGAATGAATTATATGAAAAAATACTGGAAAATCCCAAAGCGTATTTTACATTAACTAAAGAAATGATAGGAATGTGTAAATCCTATGAGAAGTTAGATGGAGAAAGAATTATGGACCAAATTAATAATTTAAAGAAATATTATGTTGATGATAAAAGATTTGGGAGATTTACGAAGATAAAGTCAAAATCTTCAAAGCAAAAGTATTTAGAGTTGTTGGAGCATGAATTATTAAAAATTATAGATATCAGTAGTAATAAATTTAAGAATAAACTACAAGAAGTGATATCTAAATGTATTATTGATGATAAAAGTATTCATGTACAAGCTGATATTTTTAAAGAAATATTATTTGAAGGAATTAGGAACTTAATACCTAACGATGAAGTTATAAATGGAAAACTTAATTGGAATAAAGATTTAAGCAAGATAAAAGTAAGACTTAAATATCCAAAGCATAAGAAATTTATAACAGATTTTCTTGAGAATAATCTTAGTAAAGGAAAGAAGATAGGAAAAGTTAAAGTAAGATTTAAGAAAGGAGAAAGAGAATTAAAGTTTAGATTTAAAAAAGAATATATTTAATAATTAAGACAGGTAATTCTTAAAGAAGATATGTGTTTGATAATGTGTTATGGCATTATATTATTTTTTTTTTTGGGCTTTGTAAAACAAACATGAGATATTTCTATGTTTGCAACTTTCAAAGTAAGGTGAAAATACCTTGATGTTAACCACACTAGATGGGGAAAAAGTGACGTGTAATGCAAGGAATTTAATTCTTTTTCCTTCTGATGTGTGAGTTACAATCGTAAAAATGTTGTGAATAGATATTTTAATGTCATGTTTAAATATAATGCTTGACATAAAGAAAATAATTTATTATATGATAAATTAGCATGATGAATAAAGTATAGCTGAAGAAATTTACAAAATATGTAAATGATATTTTAAGAAGAAATAAGTTTTGTCATAATGACTAAGTAGAAATGGAATTAGCTATTGAAGTAAATATATTTTAAACAAGAAGTTAAATAATAGAGTTAAAGAGTATAAAACTCATATGTTTAAAGTATATATAATTAAATCTTATAAAAGATTAATTTGTATTAAGGTAGTGATCATGAAAGAGATCAATCTTAAAAGATGAAGTTAATCATTTTAAAAGAGAAATATATAGATTTGCTGAATAATAATCTATAAGATTGCTAATGAAGTTAGCAATAAGTTATAAATAAAATACATAGAGTAATTTAAAATATAGTATTAACTATAATAATATGTATTTTTAGTAGCTTATGTAAAGGTGTATTTAAAAGAATTTAAATACTTGATATTTGTAGAAATATTAGGGAAATGAAAGTAACCTAATTAAAAGATAAGGAAGAGAAGTGAAACTTAATTTATGAAGTAAAGAAGTCATTGTAGTTTATTTAAAAGTGTTTCCTTAGTGAAATTTGAGATGATATTTCAATGCTTTATGAAACTTTGTGATAAAGTAATGTGTTATGATATTTAAATGATAAGAAAGATAAAATTGATAAATGTGGATTGAAGATAATAAAGAATGGATGTTAAATTTAAAATTTTATCCGAAGGAGGGGAATATGTGCCCTTTTATATGGGTCACCATTTAAGTTTTGTGCTAATCTAGTAGAAAATTTTAAATTTAAGAAGTATTTTAAAAATGTGATGTTGACTTTGCTTGTGGTAATGTTACCATAAGTTTAATTAAAGCAATCTATGAGTATTTGATATGTGAATTGTGTTGATCTTGAGAAGATATTAAAATGATGATGAGTATGATGTAATACTGCATTAATAAATTTAATAACAAATGTTTAAAGCTAAAGTATTTAAAAGACAAGTTAAAATTAGACAAAAATATTTATTTAATTTGAAATATATGTTAAAAGTGAATAAAAATATTTTAAATTATAAGTACTTAAAATTGAGATTAATATTTGATTTTAATCATATCAAATAATTATTTTAAAATCTATTATAATATCTTAAATATTTAAAAATATTTATTTTAAAAAAAGCAATTGTTAAGTTTATTTTTAGACAAGCGTTCTTGTATTATAAAGAACAGATGTTATACACACGCGTGGAAGTTGTCTAATAAAGTTGCAATTATTATTTTACAAAATCATGTTGTAAAATTTATAAATAATACGTGAGTTATCACGAGATAAAAATAAAGATATTAATGTAAAATATTAAATTTGATTTTAAAAATATTGTCTTAAAAATGTAACGTATTTAAAAAGATTTAATTTATTTTAAATGATCTTATAAAAGTTAAGATTTAAATCAAGTGAGAAATAATATTTCAAAAGAATGTTTAATAGATTTGAATAAACGATAAATATTATTTTTAAAAATGTATAAAATATCAAATATTAAATAAGTCATTATTTTATTTTTAATAGTGAGTTGATAAATATGTAAATAAGCAAAGTTTGATTGTTTAATCGAACCAATCAGATGTGGAGTCTCTTCCACTATAAAAGCTGGATTCAATTGTTGAGGGGGCTCTCTACAATAAACTTCTAAGTCGTTTGTGCTATTGAGAAAATAGCTAAGTAAATTTATAAACGCTCTTAAGAATCAGTTTTAAAATCATAAGAGTGTTATTGTATATAATTTTATAATTTTAAATGATAAGTATGCAGGAGTAACTTAATAATTCTCTATCATCTTCTCAATATCGAAACTCAATTTACGTACAAATAATCATGGAAACCTCACACATCGGAGAAATATATCAGAAACTTTATGTTAGAAAAGTAACAGACGCTGGATTAGTACATAAAACTACAAGATGGAGAAAAGTAGTATTTTGGACTATAAATAGTTTTCAAAAGTTAAATTACTATTGTCTATTACTAATAGATATTTTAAAGAAATATAAATATTTCTGTAAAAGAAAATATTTTGACAAATTATAGAAGTAATATACATATCTTGATGAAAGATATAAGAAGCAGTAGTAATTTTAAATAAATACTTGCCTTGTTAAGTCTTTATGCTAAAAGACTAAATATTGACGTTTTAAAAAGGCAAATAGACTATAAATATGATTATTTAAAATTGCAATATAATAAAATGGCTATATCGAAATAATCTAAACGCAGGTCGTTATAGATGAAGAAATTAATTCTTACCTGAATATATTATTTATAAATGCGCAAAATAATACGTGGACGTCCAGGCCAAACCAGTTTAGGCCAAACTAAGTTAATGAAAATAATTAAAGGAGAATAATTCAACAATTATAAATTAATTTTGAAATAATAACTTTTTGAATAATAATCTATGAAGAACTGGATCCAGAATTTATAAACTATTTTTGAATTTTATTTGTTTTCTTGTGGAACTTATTATTTTTTTTAAAAAAATAAACGTTATCATTTTTGTTATAAACTTTCAAGAAGCACGTGATTCAACGGAACAGGAAATAGTGTTTTATTGACTTTATACGGAGGATATTTGTTGGAACTTTTATGGTAGGAAAAATCAACGATGGATCATGTAATATGAATTTATTTTATTTATTTAACATAAAATTTAAATATTATTAAACTTTTAAAAAGTAGGTTAGGTACATTTATTAAATAGTAACTTTAAAATAATATATAATTAATTACATAAACTTATTTTTATAATTAATATAACACGAATATTCTAATGAATGTTGTATGAGTGAAAATATGAATGATTTTTATTTTATGAAGCTGCAAATTCCGAAGAATACTGGATAGCAGAATGGACAATATTATTATTATGGTAAAAATATTGTATAATGATTTTTTAATGAATTTAATATGTTTTTCTTTAGATCAACTGAATATTACGTTATTGTAGAATGAATGGATAAATATATTATGAAAACACATACATTATATTGATAACAAACTTTATTAAAATATGCATAATTTTTAGTTTATAATATAAACATGATACATTATGTAAAGGCTTAGAAATAATTATATGATTCTTTCGTAAATAATTTTGGTATTTTATTTATGCTTAGTGTTAAAATGATGTTTGTTATTTATCTAAGTAATTATTCTATTTTTTGCAATTTAGAAAAGGATTTTAAAAGTCTATATTTTTGTGTGTTTTGTTTATTGAATAAGTTAAGTTACGCTATGAGTAGAAGCCTATATTTAGATTGAAAAGTTTACTAAGTATAGACAATATAGTATGAGTAATTTGGATAATGAATATTTTATTTGAAGTTGATATTTGTTTTCCGGAAAATGTTTTAAATGAGTTTAGAATATGTTTTATAGATAGAAATTTATTAGAAAGGTTAGTAAAGCACATAGGGTAAAATAATGATTTTACACAGAAAGGAATCATAAAATTTATCTAATGTAATTTTTTTTATAAATTTAAAATTGATAAATGATTTAAATATTAATGTTTGAATAATACAAATATAGAATGCATATTTTATAAAATGTATAACAGGAATTACATTAAGTAAAGTATAAGTACAGTCAATTATTTGTTTATATTACAAAGACATCTTAATTTTATATAAAGTTATTAGGCAATGCTAATAACAAAGTGTATACATGATAATACATTATAAATAATATTTAATTAATGTAGTTATTTAATAGGTAGAGTTACATTATCTACACATACTACATAGATAATCTTGACATGTATTATTATTTGTAATAATTAAAGATTACTACTATTTATTTTTTTTCAAATCTAAGTTTTAAGAAAAACACACTGTAATAATATTAATATAGCATTTGAAGAAATGTGTAATTGCTTATTAAGTACATAAGTTAATAACAGTGTAAGCCTCTTATATTTGTATTTCTTATTTTTATTTTATTTGTTGTCATAAGTTATAGACTGTAAATAGTGTAAATAAATTTTATTTGAAGTTATTGTAAATAAATTTGTTAATTTGTTTTAAAAGTGTGTCAAGTTTCATTATTTTCACCTCAGCATTTTGACATCAGATGATTTGAGATAAACATAATATTTGCACAAAAATGAATTTGTTATTATTGTTTTAGAAATGAATACCATATTTGCTTAACATTATTTTATAAGAATTGATTGATATGAACATAAATATTACAATGGTCATAAGATGTTATAATGTACATTATAAGAATACAATATTGTTCATTGCCACAGATTATTAAGTATAAGATTTTGATCTATTTTAAAATGAAGATACCATATGAAATAAAAGATATACATATGATTGTTTATTTATTTAATGATTAATTATATCATAGAAATAGATGAGATTAAATTACATTCTAAGATTAGTATTATTATTATTATTTAAATAAGTTAGGTGTATTTAAGTTTGATATAAAATCCCACATCATACTTATTTACATGAGTTATTATTATTTTAAAACAGCTTAGAAGAACCTGAGATTATTTAATTATATTTTAAATTAAAAGTTAGGAATTATTTTAGTATTATTAAAGATAATTTATTTCATTTAAAAGCCATAAGAATGCTATAGATGTAGTGGTAAAGTGATAGGGTAGTGATAGTATTCTTATGCCATTGAGACAGTATCTTGGGAGATAGTGACTCAGTGTAAATCTGCTTATTACTTTGTAACTTTACTTCGCAGTCTCATAATTTAATTAAATACTTATTTAATTAATATAATCTAGAACTATATTGATTTTGATGATTGATAATAAATTTAATTAAGATATGATAATATAAAAATATATTAAAGATAGATATGCAAATTTTAATTAAACATAATAAAGTAACTGAGCTAGTTGTATTTTTAAACTATTTTATATATCAAGAAGTAAGGGTACAATATATATATTGTAATGGGATATATATATATGTGTTACATTCAAATTTTAATAGTAACTTTTGTTATCTAATACAGAATTAAAAACAAACTGTCAAAATGCACAAATAACGAATTATTAATATGTTAGATTGATTTAAATATTAAAATAAGCTTTAAAAAATAAATAAATTATAGAATCGAAGCAAAGATTCTAATCTTTAAATAAAATATATAATAAAAAGCCTATTGATTTTAATAATAGCTAAGAGATTTTAATCTTAAAAAGAAAAATTACAAACAGATCCTTAGGGCAAAATGACCATGGAAAAGAAAATGATTAGGAAATAGAAACAAAAGACTTGCTTTTCCCACCCAAGATATGGACACAGACCTCAGTGGAAAAATTTACTTAGCCATAAACCCAAAATCTACATGGCCACAAACTGAATTAACCAATAAAATATAAATAATGAAATATGTTTGATGAATCCGTGCTTTCCAGAGATAAGGTGCCTGATGACTATAAAAAAAAATCCAAAGGGAATAGTTAGTTGGAGATTAGAAAAATTAAAAATTTAAATTCTTTCATCTGTTGCTGAAAAGTTAAAATAAATATTATCGCCATCACCAAAAATGTAATGAGCTTCATTGTGCTTCCTTTGGTGCGGCCGGCCGAAGGTACCTTTCCTATTCACGGATCCCAGGATCAAACCACTGGTGCCGTATGCAGAAATCTTCATAAATCATCATCACTCACAAGAAATGGATCTTTTTATAAATTCAGATCTTCATCATGAAGGAACGAGCCTGGAGAAAGGAATGTATACATTATAAACAAAAAAAAACATTATAAACTCTTAATTTAAAATCTCAGAACTTTATTTTCCTTTAAAGATGATTTATAGACTTTCGCTCTGAGTCAAATCTAAACTCTATAAACTTTAAAAAATTTAAGTCTTATCAAAAATTGAAACATAATCTTTTAAAATATGTGTTATATGTTTTCATTTATGCTAAGTGTAAGATCTGTTTGTAATAGGGCGGGGGTTTGCGATTGCAAACTTAAATTTAAAAACAGAAACACATCGTTATTTGTGCATTATTAAAATTTAAAAATTGGTTAAAAATAGTTTTTCTGGAAAGAAAATAAGTTAAATATAATGCTCATTTTAAAATGATTTTGAAACCCTAAAGATTTTTTGTTTTGAATTAAATTAATAAAATTATTTAAATGTTAGTTGAATATAGATGGCTGCTAAATTAGTTTAAATATATGTTAGTTTAAAGAGGCTTTGATTTTGGACTATTTGTTTCATAGTTGTGTCAATGCTGGTGGAGAGGTATATGGACGTTTATATCAATGTAATGTGAAGTGTGTTAGCACCTTGGGTGATGAGTCCAACTGAATGCATGACCCCAAAGAGGTAGTCATACCGTTGAAATGGATGCAGATGTATTTCCTGCACCATTGACCCCTTCCAGCTCTATGGATTTTGGACAATAAGCCGGCAAGATAAGACTGATCTCCCATCCATACGCAGCATTCCTTTTTATTATTTTATATGCATGTTTCCTTCGCCTGACAGATGCACATTCCTGCGGGACAAAGGCCATGTTTTCTCCAATAATATCACACTGTTCAGATGCACATTCCTGTCAGTGTGATTCTTGCTAACATGTTCATATTGCATTGGTTGCTGATATATATCTGGAAGTGAGTATTGGTGTTGCTGCGGATTTTTAGTCTGGAGTCAAGTGATTTGAAAATTTGTGAGTGCGTATAGGTAGCTCATCTATACTCGACATTTCTAAGATTAAAAATAAAAGTTAAAACAAATAAAACTAATAATAATAAATAATAATGAAAAAATATATAATATTTTTTTTTATATAATAATTTTAAAGTTTGTGCGTTATTAATTATATATGTAAATAAAATCTTTTTTGTGTTATTAATACTGACAGTGATTGCTTTTTTTATTCTTTATTATTAAAAATATATTTTAATAAATATATAAGTTAGTGACTTGGGCTGGCGGTCGTGGTCTTAACAGCACGTATCTGTCGACTTTATAAATTTTCTAGGTTCAAAGTAGCCTAGTGGCGCTCTGTAGGCAGATTACGATAAGACTGTTACTTCATCATCATCCCCGACTGTTATAATATATATATATAGTTCCACTTTACTTCACAACTGAGCTGGTACATCACAATAGAAATAACATGAATGTACTTTGCCCATATTTCTGAAGTAGTTATTTTTCATAAATGTTGGGGAAAAAATTGAATATTTAATTTGTTTTTTGTTTTATATAAAAAAGTAAGTAAATGAATATAGTCAAAAACTGTGGCAATTGAATAAGAATTATGGTGGATTTCTGTCTCTTTATGAATAATAAGCATACATCTTCTGTATTTATGTAATTCTTTATGTATACAAAAATATAAGTTTGGAGGACTTATGAGTTTACTTTTTAAAAAATTATAAAATGTAAGTTCTACTGACCAGAGCTCAAGTTTTTAATTTAATTGTCAATTATTTATGTCATAATTGTTTATTTAAATCTTCCACCATAGATGGAAGGTAGAGTAATGAGTGTTTACAATTTTATATTTTTTAAGAGATAAAGAAAAGATTGTTAATGCTGACTAACATATTAAATAAGGTTCTCTAGTAATTAATTGTGAGCAGTCATTAATATGTTATAGTGATATTAAAGAAATCTTTTATATGTGAGGATATTATTCAACATCATGAAATAAGATTTAATGTCTTTTGTATTTTGAAAATATTTATTAAAAAGCCACAACCGGCTGGTATTAAATGTGGATTGAATATATTTTAGTGAAAGTAAGATAATCCTCCTGGCGCATAATAGCTATTTACAACGATAATATATTTTCTTGGTAAAAACTTTAGTAAATGTTAGTTTTGAATATTAATAAATTGAAGAAGGCTTACATTATAATTGATTATTTGCTTAATTTTGTATACCTTGACCAATGCATAGAATTTGTCAACTATAGTTTGTATTTGTTTGAATGGTTTACTAGCATTTTTAATATCAGTAGTATCTGTTGATTATTTTTAAATAAAAAGATTATAGCATAATTCATATATGCAATGCAGGAAATATTTGCTTTTGTGCCAGGTATGTCTATTTCCAGTAACTCTTTTTTTATCTTTTAAGTAAAGACTTGATGTAGATGGTGAAAATAGGATACTTAGTGTCAAGCCTTATGAGTTGGACAAAATGATGCAAAAAAAAAGTGTTATTTTTAATAAGTGCAATGATCAGCTTAACAAGAGGTTTGTGAGTATTAAATCACTAAACATCACATGATCACCTTTCTGTATACTTACACAAGTTGTTTACACAGAGGCTAAACTCTCCATACAGTACTGCCATTAGTATTGCTTGCACTGGGTGGTACTACTGATTGGAAAGTTTAGCCTCTATGTGTGAGGTTTGTGAGTATGTAATGATGAATTTACCAACTAGTGAATACATTAGTAACTAAGTTATTCATGAAATAATTCTAGAAAAAGTCCTGGTCTTGCTTAGATCTATAGAGTAATTAAAACATAATGCTTTTTCTGACTTGAATTTATGTTAAGATAAAACAAACTATATTATGAAATACTTTTACCCATTACTTAATGCAAAAAAAATTTGAATTTAATACCAGGTAAACACTATAAGTTTTATAAATTATTGATTATTGAACTGCTCTAATATATTTTATTATTTATGTGTGCTTACATATTTGTAGATCTGATTATAGTTTCAGTATAATCAGCTTATTAAATTGTATATATATAGCACTTAAATATTTTTTTTTAAAACCTTTCTTTTTCTAGCATCTCTAATATGTTATTGTGAAGTGAATTGTATGAAGAATACCGTCATTTTAATTTACAAATTTGTAATTATTATGATTTTTTTGTAACTTATAACAAATATTAATAAAAAGAAAACATAACTATTTGAAGCAATAATAAAAGTATTTAAGTATATTATTTTTAAAATCTATATTTGAGTTAATATAAATACTCACGTAAAATATAAGATATATAAATATTATTTCTATATTAAATAGGCAATCACCGTCTTAACAAATGATAAATTTTGTACTCAAGCGCTTTCGAAGGTCTAAGCCTTCATTTTCGAGAAGTAGCTAGTTCACCCTAATTTGCATATTTTATTCCAGCTGCTTCTTGAAAATAAAGGCTTAGACCTTCGAAAACGCTTGAGTTCAAAATTTATCATTTGTTAAGACGGTGATTGTCTGTTTAATATAGAAATAATATTTATATATCTTATAGTTTACTGAGTATTTATATTAACACAAATATCGATTTTACAATTATTTAAACTAACCCATCATCATCATCATCATCAACCATTATCAATCCACTGCAGGATGAAGGTCTCTCCAAGTTCAATCCATCTCCTCCGATCTTTAGCTCCTCTTCTCCACATCATCCCTACACACTTTCTTATTTCATCCATCCATCTCACATATGGTCTCTTTCTGGGTCTTTTACAATCTCTTAAAATTCAGTTTAAGATTTCTATTGTCCATCTATTATTATCTCATCTAGCAATATGTCCAGCTCAATTTCACTTCAATCTTTTAATTTTTTCAGTGAAGTCAGTAATACCTGTTTGTTCTCTTACCCATACATTGCGTTTTCGATCTCTTCTTGTTACTTCCAACATGCATCTCTCCATACTTCTTTGAGTGGTCTGGATTTTCTGTATTGCTCTTCTATTAAGTGTCCAAGTCTCAGATCTATAAGTAAGAACTGGTAAAACACATTTGTTAAAAACCTTTCTTTTCAAACACATAGGCATATTTCCTTTTAGTATCAAGTTATTTCTACCAAAAGCACTCCAACCAAGTTTAATTCTATGATTAATTCCATCCATTATGTTTCCATCTATATTAATAATCTGACCAAGGTATTTGTAACAGTTAACTTCTTCTAATTCATCATTATCAATCTTTATTTTCATATTTTGAGCAAATCGATTAAACATTACTTTAGTCTTTTTAACATTTATCTTTAGTCCTACTTTCCTACTTTCATTTGATAACTCCTGCAACATTTTCTGTAGCTAATACATAGTTGAACATTAAATATTATATTATTTTTTTGAAATTGATTTTTAGATTTAGTAAATAGTTTATTCGTTATTAAGATTTTAATTAAATAAATGGGAAACAATATTAATTATATTGTTAAATAAATTTACTTATAATCAGTTGCGCATTAATGACTTTGAAATAACTGATTGCCCATAAAATACAATATAAAATAAATATAACTTAAACTAAGTTAAAAATAATTCAATAATCAATACAATCCAAAAATAAAAAAAAAGTTATTATTATTAAAAAAAATAAGAAATTGATTTATAGAGATATATTTTTAACGATGGATAATTATAGTGCATAATATAGTAATTCAGGGGATAACTTTTGAAATTAATCTGCCTGAAAAATCTTTATGACTTAGCATTTATTCCTATGGTTGATGTTGTTCAATATAATCTTTTATATAATATCATGGAATGCAATCAGAATTAGATGGGATTTTTTTTTTGTATAAAATTATTAAAAAATGCAGTTTAAAGATCAGATCAATTACTTATATTCAAAACGCTTCCAGAGTAAGCTCGTGCTTTATATGCGCATATACATACATATATAAATATAATGTCATGTGAAATTTACCAAATCTATTTTAAATAATAATTGAACTGCCCTCTAGCTGCCAAGTTTGATAACTTTTACAATAAGAGAATGTATTTTAGATCTTTTTATGTAGAGTTATCTAGAACAATATACAGCTAAATGTACAGCTATGTACTTTAAGTTAAAATTAAGGTAATTGCATATTAAGCCAATAAACATCACATGACCACCACCTCTTATGCTCTTGTTTTAACAACAGTAATTACATATTGTTGTTTTTTTTTTTGCTTTCTTTGCAAGGCGTTTCTCGGTTAATTATCCATTTTCAGGGGCATCAAAATATTTGTTTGTTTTTTCAAAATTATTTTAATGAACATATGATACTTACGTTTAAAAAATATTGAGAAATGAAATATAAATTTATGTTTAAAAAATAAACACTATTCACAATATTTAACAAATTCCTTTTTTTTAATCTATATTACAATGTATGCTGTGATTTTTTTAATGTTTACTGTAGCATTCGTTCAAGCTGTTGGTCAATTATTTTTTTCTAACCTTTTGCAAAAATGATTAAAAATTGAAATATAACAATGAGAAAAGAAATAACTATGAAGCATTTGCAAAATTATGTATTAATAATGCTTGCATAAAAAGTGTGTGCTAATGGGTATGATATGACACTTTATATGAAAACATAGGTAATGGTTATGTAATCCCAGAACGTATTTGAAACGAATATCCTTTCACCATATTTGATATTTTAATTATTATAGTTATATTAAATTTTATTGAATACAATTGTTTGGAGTTTTGTATAATTTATTGTGTTTTTATAATCATCTTAAAAAAATAATCGTTTAAAAATAAATAAATAAATAAAAACAGCCATGTTATTTTAAACATGACGTTCCCAAAAATGAATAATTAACCAAAAAAGGTCAGCGAAGAGAGCAAAACAACAATACATAAATACTAAAATTAAAAATGGGCAAATTGAACGGTACTGTTATGATAACTCAAACCGTTTCGTAATATCCTGATTAATTAAAAATATGATTATTTAATTTATTAGCTATGAAATGAAAATTATGTTAGAAATTGCCATGTGATATCAACACATTGTAAAAAAAAAAAAAAACATTATAACTTTAAAACAACTTAATAAAGTAACTAATGTTTATAATTTCTACAGTCAAAATCTTAATGTCAAACAATCCTAAATTATATCGAATGTTAATAGAATAGCATTATACTATATTAAAAGTTGTTAAAGTATATTTATTTTTGGTTAGCGGCTTAAAATATTATTGTTGTAAATAAATGATAGAGTTTTTAAAATATATATTGATTTTTTTTCTGAAAAAGTTTTGTTAAATAATAAAATATATACAGCTACATTTTATTTAAGTAAGTTAAAAATATATTTTAAATCTAGGTTAAAACCGTTTGTTTACTTAGGTATTGAATTATTATTTGCTCATAATTACTTTTTAATTTCTTCCGCTAGAACTTAATTTAATTGTATTCAAAGTTAATCTTCTAATCTTGTCTCTTCCTCTATTATTTGAAAAAATAAGAACTACAAAATAATTGAAAAAAGAAAGGGTGCGTCCCTTTTTTAAAATTAAACAACATATTAACCTTTGTATATTAATCATTGTATTTTTTTAATGTTATAAATGCTTTAGTTTATAGGTAATAATTCGCAAATGAATATAACTAATGTTGCTAAAATTAATTTCAAAATATTTGCTGACAGATTGATGCACTTTCGATAGAATTTAGCTGTATTAAGTTTTTTTTTTATATGGATAATAAATTTATAAACATCACTAAAACTTGAGGTACCTCTAAAATTAAAATGCTAAAATAAATTGTCAAAAAGTTGCAATTAATGGGAAATAAACGTCCTTGTAGGATTAAACTTGTCTTCATTTGGAAAGGGATATTTTGAAAAATAAATAATTTATACATACATTTTTATATCCAAAATGAAATATGTCAAAGTAGTAAAAATAAACTATGATCAAATATTTCACATAGTTTGCTGCAATATGTAAACCATAAGATCAGGATTTATAAATTATAATATATATATGGTAAAAGTTACATCCTGCTATGATATTCATTATTATTTTTTCTTTAAAGTATATTATCAGATTTAGATTGTTACCAGATTTATTTATTCTCCAGCTAAGATTAGTTATTATCTATTTAAAAATCATAATTGAATGACAATTATAAAACTGTGTACTTCCAAATAATTTTCAGTCTTACATTAATTTTGAATCCTAGATTATAACTGACATTAAAATATACTATAATTGCATAATGATGTTATTTGATTTCTGAGATCGAATTTAAAAAGCAGTTTATTGTTATCATTTATCTGTTATCATTTCTAAGAATTATTTATGTATAGAAGATTTTCCTAAGTTTATAGATTTAGATGATAGATATTAACCAAAAATTTTCTGTTTATTTTTTTAATAATTTTCAGCTTTAATTTATAGTGAAGAAGTATATCAATTGAATCAGGTATTGCATGCTGAAATTACACGGTTTATCAATTGTATATCTGTTTTAAACTGATAATTTTCTTAATTGTATTATAGCTAAAAATTATTTATAAAAAATGAAACAGAGAATGCCCATTAAATTTCCAATATGTTTATAAATAGTGAAAACCACCTATTTATTAGAGTTTTTTTTTTTTTAAATGTCATAGCATCAGCCAGGATGCGAACCTGCAACCCGGGCAACTGCCTGCAAGTGCAAGGCAGTCGCGCTGACCTCTCGACCACCAATGCAAGACTAGAGTTGTTCCAAGAATCCTAATAGTTCGACAAAAACATAAATAATAAATTAAACTTTCTTTATAATATATATATATATAATTGCACAGATAATGTATACTGGTATAATTCATTAAAAAGTTATTTATTTTAAATGCAAAATACTTTCTAAAATTTAAAAAGATAATTGATTCTAAATTTAACTTAACAATAAAAAAAGTGATAATAATTATATTTACAAAGCCCATACTCCTTACTTAAAGTAATATTTATTAACGCTATAACCTTAAGACTATGCACTTGAAAAACAACAGTAGGGACCTCTACAAATCTTTTAAATAAATCTTGTGTTAAAGATTTGTAGAGATCCCTACGTCATTTTTCAGGTGCATAGTCTTAAGGTTATATCCTTAATAAATATTACAATAAAAAAGTCGTGGAAATGACACTCTGTGAGAAGTAATTAGATTGCTAGATTAAATTTTAAGGGATAAGTAATTAAAATAATATAATTAAAAAGGTTGTTATTCCCATTCAAATATATGACCTTGCAAATAGGGTATTGGACAAATAAACTTAAATCTCTGCTAAGGTAATGGAGTTATTTATACCCAATAAATCAATTGATCCAAATGGCAAGAGATCAATTGAATTTTACAGATAAGAAAATTCCAAATCATATAAATAGTGCTGAAAATCATGCTTGTGGATATCTTTCTATTATTCTCAGCATGCTAGTGAATTTTATTCTATCATTATAATTATTCTGCTTTAATTAATCCTTATCTGATAGTTCCAAAAAATCTATTATGTAAAAATAGAGAAGTCATTATATGCTACATTCTATCAAGATGGCAGAGCGCTAACCAAAAACACATCACCAAGTTCTGAAAGAGAAGCCCTCTGCATGTGAAGAACCATCCAAACATATGTTTGCTATGTATCCATCAGAGATGAGGAAATGTCTGATGCCCAGTGCTATCAAACCAAGTTCTAATTAATATGCATGCATCCAAAATGAATGTAATACAGTAATTTAAACCTTCATCCACCTTAGCGAGATTTAAAAATCAACTCAACCAATACCTAGACTGAATGTGAACTATTAAGCTGGAAAAATAAGTATAACGTTTAAACTAATACTTAGGTAATTATTGTCTCCTATCTAATGAAATATATTAATAAATAGTTATTTACTTAATCTGTTTATGAGCAGGTATGACAAAATATTATAGTTTAGTCTATTTATATATCATACACAATTTAGTCAGCATTAATTGTAATAAATTAATTTATAAAAGGCAATTAGCTTGTAATCATAATCTCTTACAATGCTATTAAAAGTTGAATATTGTGGTTCTGTTTAATAGTCAGTTTAAGATAACTAGTTTTGTATTTGAATGATTATTATTGATAAGAATTTAAGGCTGGTATCTGTCAATTCAGGTTATAGTTTACAGGTGATTCTCATTCTTATATAATGTATTGGTAGTACATGATTGTAATACCATTTGTGACCGCTGATCCCTTACAATCATTATCTTATTTAAATCAGTGACACATGGTAGATAATTGATTCCTACCATATGCCATCAATTTTACTTTCAGACATGTTGTATAGTGTTACATATGCAATTGTCAATCACTCTATGCTATAATATACATGGTAGACTGTTAATTACTACTGTAGGCATAAAAATATCATGTGTATTTGCTCTTATATAGATACTATTTAGTACACATGTGAATCCCTGTCTTTTACAATTATTATTTAGTGCATACTAATATCATAACCTGTAATTGATGACAACACTCAGATAGTAAGATCAGCCTGAATTTATAAGCTCATATCAGTTAGCATTACAACATTGGTGCTGATAGTTGTAAGCAGATAGGTGTTTATACAGTAGATTGGAATTTATTCAAACAATTAACATTAATAGTATTCTATATATGTGCATAATTAAAATTAAATTAATGTAATAAAAATTGGAAAGGTTTATTTACCTTAAGATAATTCTAATTATAGAGGATTTGAACACAGACATTCAAGCTCCCTTCAACTATCCACTCTATCTCATACTACGATACACATGACCACACACATGTGAAAAATATAAATGATTACCAATAACCATATTTTGTGCTGAACCAGCACTCATCATTTGGTCCAGATCATCATATCCTACATAGGATAATGATAAAAGAGGATAATATGAGTTAATGAGATAATGATAAAAAGTTATTATGGTATATGATAAAGGGAATATGAGAGACTCTTGCTATTATGAAAAACTAATATATTTCTTATGGGTTAGTGGTCAGTTATAGTTATCTTACACTTGAATACTATAGAGACATCTATTAAGATAAAGGGAAATTTTTAAGGCAGCCATAAAAATGCACAATTGTGCAGTAAGTAAATAAACTAAATTTTAAACTCGATTGCAAGAGATTGTAAAAGACCCAGAAAGAGACCACATGTGAGATGTATGGATGAAATAAGAAAGTGTGCAGGGGTGATGTGGAGAAGAGCTGCTAATGATAAGAAAAGATGGATTGAACTTGGAGAGACCTTCATCCTGCAATGAATTGATAATGGTTGATGATGATGATGAGTAAGAGGGAAAACTTCACTCTTTCTTATATTACATTCCCAAGTTATGACAAATTTCCCTCCATCAAAATATATTCTCTGAGTAATAATAATAATGCACTTGAATAATATCTTCTAAAAATTTCAATCATTTTCTTCTATGTCTCATGTAACAATTATTTTATTATTGGAATGGCCTGATATACTCTACTCTTGTAGAGTATAAATGCAATGTACCTTCTAATGGCACAGGAAAAATAACAAATTTATGTTGCTACCACCATAATCATAATATAGACAAATAAATAAATAATTAATACCATAGCAATTAATGATCGCAGTGTTCTTATTGTTGATTCTAGGAAGTATATGGTCATATTGTGTTGCCAACTAAATGACTGGCATCCTGGCAGACTATAGAGGACATATGTTTATCTTACAAGGTAATGTATTCCAAAACATTACAACAATAAAAATCATTGCCTAAAGAAATTTAAAGTTGTAATTATAAATTTATTAAACGCACATTGATTACGTAAGTAATATTTACTGAGGCTATAACTTCGATCATATGCATATAAAATGTGATAGTAGGGACCTCTACAGGTGTTTTAACCACAAGCTTATGCTTTGGAAAAAAAGAGGGGAACCCTTCTTTACTTCAACCATGGCATAAGCTTGTGGTTAAAACATCTGTAGAAGTCCCTACTATCGCATTTTATACGCATATGATCGAGGTTATAGCCTCAGTAAATATTACTTACCTAAAGAAATATTTAGTCTGTTTAACAATTGCATAAATAATACTATATAGAATTTAGAAAAATCACTGCCTTTTACCCAAGATCTTATTCGAAATAATAGAAAGAAAGAGTACAATCTATGTCCTTCTATTACCCATTGACAACACAATTAAAATAATTAAATTTATTTATTATGCTTTTTGTAATAAAACATGTCAATAATGTGCTGTCTGAAAGTGAATTGATTGATCAAAACCATGATTTACTAAGTATTCATTTCTTTTCATTATAATACATGTTTGGGAATTGCAGCATTTATAAATTGTTTTAATTTTTGAATATTGAGATTTCTGTTATACTAAAAAAAAAATTATGGACACAAGACAGATTTTATAAAGAAGAAATAGAAACTAGATTTAAAACAACTAACAAATACATTTATTATATTCTATGTACACACAAATAAGATTTTTTTACACTATAATGAGAAGTTATTTGCAAAAAACATATGCACTGTTAATTTATTTAGGATGCTACAAAAATTTGCCACACTAACAAATTAGTCACTACTTAAAAAATGTTTGGATGAATTATTATACTTTTAAAAAAATAATATACATTTAGTTGAATTATACACTGTCAAGGTTCAATTAACTTAATCAACTTTTACATTTTCCTCCAACTAAATTATCCAATTTTAACAAACTCTAAAGGAAAATATCAAGATAAATAGCTTAGACTACAAGTCAAGCATAATAATTTACAAAATAGTTATCTCTTTAATAAGCAATAACTTGTAAGACCTTTATTTATAGAATGAACACAGGCAGATTAAAAATAATCTTAATCTAAACTTTTTGAGGCCTAAGTTTGAACTTCCAAACGTGCATGAAAAGATGATTACCATCTTAAGATAAATAAGGTAATGATAATTATTTAGCATTATTTTTATCTAAAATAAGAAACATATGCAACATTTATCAGAATTCATACACACATATATTCTATATATCTGAGTTATATCTTTCCACAATATAATAATGAAATGTTTAATATTTAAAGACTTACTAACCCATTGGCAAGTCACTCCATTTGATGATGATGGACAACATTTTACATGTATTACTTATGATGCTATATGCTAAATAAAAAGTATTTACATTTTATTAACATCTTGTTGGTTTTCTTGGGGCTGACTAGAACAACAACCCAGCACAATATAGACATTGTTACATGTAATCACACGCTGTAAATAACAAGGTGCATCCTGAAGAAGTAAGCCCTTCAATAACTAACTTATCATTGCCATGTCATATCTAATCAACAAATAACCTCACCTTCTATGGTGGAAAAATATTCAATAACATCATGAGGGATAAGTGAAGAAGATAGACTCTGCAGAACAAAACAACATCAATAAACTACAGTATCTTCCAATACCTATATCTCAGGTAAAAAGGTATGTGTGGACACAGCCTCATCACATAGGAAAAATGGAAAATGCACCAAAATATGATCCTTTCCAAGGATCTAGGTATCTTAACAATATGTGATAACAATCAAGAAATATCAAATGCTATACACTCACGGAATAAAGATTGTGTACAATCAGGAGAGCATCTCCATCTCGCAAAGCACAATAAGCAAACAAATATCAAGTAAAACCTAATTCTGTAAAGAATCTATCTTAAAGTAAAATATGGCAAGATAACTAATAACATGAATAAACCATGGTATCTTTCAATACCTATATCTCAGGCAGAAAGTTATGCGTGGACACAGCCTCATCACATAATAAAAATGGAAAATGCATCAAAACATGATCCTGTCCAAGGATCTAGGTCCCTTAACAATATGTGAGAACAATCAAAAAATGTCAAATGCTATCTACTCACAGAATAAAGAATGTGTACAATGGGAGAGTACCTCCATCCCGCAAAGCATAATAAGCAAACAAATATCAAGTAAAACCAGCATCTATCTTAAACTAAAATATGGCAAGATAACTTACCACTGATAAAGCTGGATAAACTAATATTCATACTAAAGATTAGCAAACAATAAGCAGTGCCTGAAATCAACAATTTATTAGGTGGTCAAATGACAGTAAAAGCATTTAACATAGCACAATAAAAATATTCAGCATTAAATAAGAAATACACATATTACAATAAACGGTATAAAATTGTATAAAGATAAAGTGGTCTTAAGATGAATTGTTAATGAATATAACTAAATAAACACTCGGTTGCATTAAAATTTAACCGCAAATTATTATATTATAATAACTATGATATATTGAACCTCTGATAAGCACTTGCTTGCTGTTTACCTTCCAAGTGAGGAAAACATTTACAAAACTATACACCATGAAAATATAAGAGGTAGATATATGTGCTTGAATAAAAGACATTATCAAAATTCACTTAAATCAATAAATACAATATATAAATTGTGCCTGTCAGTTTGAAGAAATACCTACACATGGTTTAAAAACATGTTAATGAACAATATTATAAAAATAAAATAATTTGATATATAACAGATTACAGACATAATAAAAAAATATTGTATTTTTAAAAAATAAAAATAAAAAACCTTATTTGTTTAGCAGAATTCCATTGTAGTTGGTGGCTAGCTAAGAGCACACTGTCCTCCCTTATCAAGTTATCCATTGAACAACACATCTGCACTAAACAATTTTTTTTTATAGAAAATTAAAGCAAGTACAATGTTCCAAAGATAAGCATAAAATATAAAGCACTCACTAAGCTCTTATTTTAAATAACAAATTTTGGATCCATTTAGGAGAATTTGGTTAACTATAAGTTAGCTGGTTGGAAAAACTTTCTTTAAATATCATATAGTAATGGTAATCAAGCTGGATATTTAATTTTGAGTGTGTATACATTGTTACATTGAAAATAGGCAATATTTTTTCTTTCCACCTTTTTGACAAACATAATTAAAAGCAAATATAATTTTGAAGGGTCATTTTTAAAATATTAATTTTCAGCAACTTTTTTCAAAAAATATTATTCAATTTAACAGTTTGCAATTAACACAGTGCATATCAAATGTCTATTGTAGTTATCTCTGCAAACTAAATTCATTTATAAAGTTTCCTTTCATTAATGTCTTTTGTGTAAGTTTATTTGAAGTATTCTTAAAATTAAATAATAAAAGAATGATGTGTATAAAAATTTCCAGCTTTTTAAAAATTTTCTAAGTAATTTCTTTTCTAGAAACATATGGAGAAAGCAATGTATATTCTTTTTTTATATATTTTCAAAAGTTCTCCTATATTAACAATATTGCAATAAATAAAGGAAAGGAAGAAGGAAAATGTTTAGAAGGATTGTATTAAAGATAACAGGTTAATTAACAATTGTCATTTTCAAAATACATTGAGATTAATATATTTCTGAATTTTTACAATGTTAATTACAAATAGCTTTTAATTAATCTAGTGATTTAAATTTTAACTTAAAGTTTAACAGTTTTTTCCTACTTTTAAATTAAAATTATTTTTCTTAAAGATAAAGCATAATAACATGAAGCAACTTAGTGGAATTTCCTGTATCATTTTATGGCTTAATATAAGAGATAAAATCATCCATTAATTTATTTATGGTTTCATTTAAAATATAATGGACAAATTTAAGATATAATACACAAATTACAATTTTAAAGTGTGATATTGATAGTATGAAAAAGTTTAAGTTGAATGTAATAACAAACAGAAATACCTTAAAATCTGGGTTTAGCAATCCATTTCACATAAAAAAAAGTTTAAAAAAGTTAATGCTGAGAATGCAAAATAAAATAATAAAAAATTGACATTGTTCATATATAATGTCAAAGAGTGGAAATCAACAGTAGCAGTCAGTCAGGAGATAGTAGAAAGTGAATGATGATGATCTAGAATTTCCAAAAATGACTGTCTTATCTTTTTATACCTCTGTTGTGACTGGTGACACAATCTTAAGATCAACCTTTTTACACAATGACTTCTGTTATTAAAAATGCTAACTAAAAAAGGAACTAATTAGTGAAATTATACAACTTTGCTCTACTTATTTTAAAATTCACATAATATTCATGTTCAAGATTGAAGAAAAGGTCAATTTTAATTAACTTTTAATAACTAATAAAATTAAATAAATAATGTAAGACAATAAATAATACTTTGCCTTTTTTCTGCCTAAATTTATCAGAAGTTCTAATATTAAATTTAACCCTTTCCTTATCAAGTTTATAAAATATTTGTTTTTTTAAATATTTAATAATTAAAACAAAATATTTTGGTAATAAAAATTAAGAAAAAATGTGCACATGAATTTTTCTTATACACACACATACACAAAGAAAGTTACATTTTATATTTAAGCTAACTGAATAACTAAGTTCTATATTTAAGCAATTTAAGATTGTTTAAATAAACCAATAAACTTTTGTTTAGAGAATATTTATTTAAACTAAAAAAATTAATCTAGCTGACTTAATTATTTTAAATGAATTAAATAATTGCATTTTAACACTTATAGACTATATGTGAAAATTATTAAACTTTAACTATATCATTAACATTGTTTTAGCTTCCTTTCTCTTAAAGCTTATATAAATTAAATATTAATTATTGACTTAGAGCATAAATCTTTTAGCATAATCTTATATCTTTTCATTAGCTATTCAATTTACTAAATATCATCTACTTTATAATCATTGTGAACTAAATAAAGTAAAATATTCTTGTATGTGAGATAAATAGCCTAATTTACAGTTGACATTATTATTGTCTGTCATTGTTTATTTATTATTTTCAATTTTTTTAATAGAATACCATAATTCTCAAGTTAAGATATTTAACAAAACAATGTGCAAATGCACAAGGTTACATTTTTCATCATAGTTATATATATATATATATATATATGTCATATTATTATTACTATTTGCGGGATATTCCGTGTAGTGAAAAAGCTAAATGCTGACGTTTCAGTACAATATCAAGTACCTTCCTCAGAGCGTCCTCTTTCTCAAATCATAAGAATGCATGTGAGATTTAAAATTGTTTTTATCGTTTTCTTTCTCCTCATATTTAAATTCTATTGGTTGAGAAGTTTTAAAATTTATTTTCTCTTCCAATAGTTTCTTCCAAATGTTGTTAATCTTCTTTAACTCACACCTTTCATTTATGCTCTTGGGCCTTTTAAAAATCTCTATAGCTTCTCTTAGCAATCTCTGGTCATATTGTTCAATTTTTGCTAAAATATTTGTTTTTTCAAAATTGATATCATGATTTGTTAATTTAATATGAGAATAAATAGCTGATGAATTGGATTTTTCTCTCACTGCCAGAATGTGTTCTTCCTTTCTAATATTTATTCTACGGTTAGTCTGTCCTATATATGTATGTGGACAGACCCTACATGGAATTTCATACACATCATAACACTCCAAAGCAATTTTATCTTTAGGAAGAGGAAATATTTCACTAATTTTTTTATAAGTAGTGTAAATTGTGTGAATATTATTATTCTTTAAAATGTTACCAATTCTATCAGTTACTCCTTTAATATATGGCAAAGTTGTCTTAATTTTTGATTTATCAAAATCTTTTTTCTTTTGATATGTATAAGCCCTATTAATAATTTTGTAATTAAAACCATTATGAAGAAGCATTTTATTAGTAGCAAAAAGGTCCCGGTGAAAATGGCTATCATCAGAAAGTCTCTTTGTTCTATCCAATAGTGTCTTTGCCACTGAAAATAGTTGTGCAGGATGGTGATGAGAGGAAAAATGCAGATATCTCCCAGTGTGTGTTGGTTTTTTATATATACCATGGGATAAAGAACCATCTTCCCTTCTTTCAATCAAAACATCTAAAAAAGGTAATTGATTATTATTTTCTATTTCCATGGTAAATTTAATATTGTTGTGAAGAGAGTTTAAAAAATTAAAAAAGTCAGCAAGAGCATGCTTACTATGAGGCCAAATAACAAAGGTATCATCAACATACCTCAGCCATATAGATGGTTTTTTAACTGCTAAAGTCAAAATTTTATTTTCCAAATCCTCCATAAAAATAGAAGCTAATGCTGGAGAAACTGGTGAACCCATAGCTAGACCTGATGTTTGTTTATACATCTGCCCATCAAAAACAAAAAAATGTATTTATTTTAGAGTGACTAAAGAAGGTGATTTCAAATTTCGAAGGCAAATGAATAAATTTAACAAACTACTTACAAAGAAACAGGAAATACTATCTTTGTCTTTGTCTGAAGGAGGAAGTGTGCACGCTGTAAAGAATTTATCTGATAGAAAATTATCAGACTTTGAACTAAAAGTTTTAAATAAAGGTTTTAATTTTGCAATAACACCAACAAAATTATTTTTTGAGGATATTATTTGCAGAGTGGAAAGTAGTCTATCAAAAATACCTTGCGGGGATGCAGATATAGTGAGGGGAAAATATATACGATATTTTAAATAAGGCAAAACCACCTAAAACTAATTTATCAATTAATGAAAGAAGAGCTTTGTTTGCTTTAAAAAATGACAAATCTATTACTATTCTTCCGGCAGATAAGGGTAATACTACAGTAATTTTAAATAAGGCTGATTATATTAAAAAATACATGATTTATTAAATGATAATATTTATAAAAAAATTTATAGAGATCCTATGACTTATCTTGAAAAGAAAATTAAAGCATTAATTTATTCTACTGATCTAGATTTAGAAACAAAGATACAGCTTACTCCGAGGGAAAAATCTTCTTTTTATCCAAAATTATATGGTTTACCAAAAGTTCACAAGCCAGATATTCCATTGAGACCGATTGTAAGTGCAGTTGCTTCACCTACACAGACACTAGCTCGTTTTTTGACTTCTTTTTTACAGCCGCATTTAACAACGATGTCATTATATGTTAAAGATGCTAATCATTTTCTTGAGCTTATCCGGGATATTAAATTGACTAAGAATGATATTTTGGTAAGTTTTGACATTGTTTCACTTTTTACTAGTGTACCTGTAAATGAAGCGATTCAAGTTTTAAAAAAATATTCAATTGCCTAATTTTGCTGTGGTTTTGATTGAACACTGCTTATCGAATACATTTTTTGTTTTTGATGGGCAGATGTATAAACAAACATCAGGTCTAGCTATGGGTTCACCAATTTCTCCAGCATTAGCTTCTATTTTTATGGAGGATTTGGAAAATAAAATTTTGACTTTAGCAGTTAAAAAACCATCTATATGGCTGAGGTATGTTGATGATACCTTTGTTATTTGGCCTCATGGTAAGCATGCTCTTGCTGACTTTTTTAATTTTTTAAACTCTCTTCACAACAATATTAAATTTACCATGGAAATAGAAAATAATAATCAATTACCTTTTTTAGATGTTTTGATTGAAAGAAGGGAAGATGGTTCTTTATCCCATGGTATATATAAAAAACCAACACACACTGGGAGATATCTGCATTTTTCCTCTCATCATCATCCTGCACAACTATTTTCAGTGGCAAAGACACTATTGGATAGAACAAAGAGACTTTCTGATGATAGCCATTTTCACCGGGACCTTTTTGCTACTAATAAAATGCTTCTTCATAATGGTTTTAATTACAAAATTATTAATAGGGCTTATACATATCAAAAGAAAAAAGATTTTGATAAATCAAAAATTAAGACAACTTTGCCATATATTAAAGGAGTACCTGATAGAATTGGTAACATTTTAAAGAATAATAATATTCACACAATTTACACTACTTATAAAAAAATTAGTGAAATATTTCCTCTTCCTAAAGATAAAATTGCTTTGGAGTGTCATGGTGTGTATGAAATTCCATGTAGGGTCTGTCCACATACATATATAGAACAGACTAACCGTAGAATAAATATTAGAAAGGAAGAACACATTCTGGCAGTGAGAGAAAAATCCAATTCATCAGCTATTTATTCTCATATTAAATTAACAAATCATGATATCAATTTTGAAAAAACAAATATTTTAGCAAAAATTGAACAATATGACCAGAGATTGCTAAGAGAAGCTATAGAGATTTTTAAAAGGCTCAAGAGCATAAATGAAAGGTGTGAGTTAAAGAAGATTAACAACATTTGGAAGAAACTATTGGAAGAGAAAATAAATTTTAAAACTTCTCAACCAATAGAATTTAAATATGAGGAGAAAGAAAACGATAAAAACGATTTTAAATGTCACATGCATTCTTATGATTTGAGAAAGAGGATGCTCTGAGGAAGGTACTTGATATTGTACTGAAACGTCAGCATTTAGCTTTTTCACTACACGGAATATCCCGCAAATAGTAATAATAATATGACATCTTTTATCCATGAAAACATTAGAATTAATATATATATATATATATATATATATATATATATATATAAATATATATATATATATATATATATATATATATATATATATATATATATATATATAATAAACAAGCCACAAAATTTTACATTTATTAACAAATGTTTACAGGTGATGATCAAATATATAATCTAAATCCATATGCCTCGATTACTTCATACCATGGATTCCATAACCTTTAGACATTTTATAAGAACTTAACTTACTCAAATTTTTTTGGGATAGCCTGCACACCACTAGATAGTTGACTGCTATTTGAGACCTCTCTTTTAAATTCTGGCTGACTAAGATGAGATTTTTTCTCCCCATAGGAACTCATTATATAATTGTTCTTATTTTTAATTAACTTTCTCTGATCATGGTTTGGCATAGCCAAAAAGTTGGCACTACTTAAAGAGTGATGGGCTTCACTAGTAACCAAATTTGTGTATCAAGGTTTTTGTCACTTGCCTCCAATAAGTCTAGGAGCTCTACTGCATCTTCAATAGTGTGCCTATCTGCAGCAATAAGTATTTGTTGAGTATTTCTTTCTGATGATGGTGGAGTATCCTGAATATTTGAGGCTCAGATAATGGGTAAGAAGTCAAAGTTTTCAACTTCACAGCCCAACTCCTAAAAAATTGTGTAAAGCTACCTATGTGCATACTATATTTCTTTTGTAATACTTGATAACAAATAATATTCTTGTGGTCTTCTCCACAAAAACTTGCCAGAATGAAATACTTAAAATCTCCATAGATTTGAGGCTTGTCAAACAAAGAATGCCATCAATCCTTGGATGCTGCATACTAGCAATGACAACCATATCAGTTTGTGAGAAGTGGCATAACACAAACAACTTTTCTAAATTCTAAAAATACTCCTACAGGTTCTCTAAATATTCTCCTTTGAATATTTTTATTCTCAAAACTTCAATGCCATAGAATTCTGACTTTCTGAATTATAAAAATTTCTGCCACTATGTACTCTAATTTGTCTGCCTCTGACTTTCCTTGACTCATTGAAATGTTTACTTGCAGAAATTGTTCACAACTACCACTATAATATGTCATTGACTTTAGTTTTAGATACAGATCCATTTTTATTGATATCCTCATCTTCTATATTAGATTCCATATTATTCCTATTTTGCAACAATCATTCTAAGTTCAACTTATAATTCTGTAACTCACAATTCATCTTGGCTATTGTCTCATTAACATTTTCAACTTGGGATGGCATAGTTACAGTGTCTTTCATATCCTTCATTTCATTATTTAAATTTTGACAAATCTTACCTATCTCTAGCAATTTTAATTGTAACTTGTTCTGAAAATGACTTATACTTAAGTTAGACTGTATTTTTATATTCTGTATATATTGTTCTCTCTAACTGATGGTTAACTTCATTTAATTTTAATTCAATTCTATTTGCCTTGCTATCAGAATTTTGATGTTGCTGCCTAAGGTGATGCTTGATATCACTAATGTATATAGTTTACATTCTATTCTGTTTGAACTTCTCCAAACTTTTAGATAAACCATCCACAACTTGGATATTGAATTTCTCCATCTTACTGTCCAATCCATTTCATGATATCTGTACCCTATTTTCTAACTTTTCCTTTAAGCTTTCTACACTTCAGCTATTTGAACTAATTTAGCTTCAACTCCATGAGTAATCTCAATCTGAGCTAGTTCCTGTGTTTCACACTTTGATGTCAAATCCCTAACCTGATGTTTAATATTCTTCATGACACTTATGTCCTATCATCTGCATCATCTTCTCTGTCTTCTGAACATATATTTTAATTTTCTCAACTTACTTTGAAATGTTCTTTCTGTTCTATGTAAATTTTCATTGACCCTATTGAATTCTACCTGAGACTTCCCTTTAAATTTTCTAAAAAAAATTCTTATCTTCTGGAATTCATCCTGAAACTTTTGCAGGCTTATCTTAATTTCTAAAAACTGATCCTCCAATTGCTTATAATTTATTCTCATCCTGAAACCTCACTCCTAGTCTTTGTATCTGATTCCAAGAATTTTTTCTATTTTTTCTTGTAATCTTTGCAGCTGATTCTGAGAATTTTTCATTATTTCTAATTTCATTTTTTGGAACTGACTCTGAGAATTTTCTCTTATTTCTATTCTCATTTCTTTCACTTGACTCAGAATTTTATACTAATGTTTGCATCTGACTCTAAAAATTTTCTATTATTTCCAATCTCATTCCTTGCATCATATTGAATAGACAACTCCCCACCATTTGGGTACATCCATATCTAATTTAGTTTCTTCCATATCATTCCCACTTAAATTTACAGTTCACTCTTCTGAACCTATGTCAAAATCCAGAGTTCGGATATCAGGTGATTGCCATTTTTGGGACCCACCCAAATCTTCAAATATATCAAATCCCTCCATTTTTATACCAAGTACAAATTATTCTTAAGATTCTGTATTTGGTATTCAACAATATAATTGGTAACAATAATTACTATGTTAATAATAATAATAAGGCTAAGGGATCCTGCTTTATACTTCCTCCAATAAAAACAATCTATATCCACAACACCAATGATTTAATATATAAATAATAATCTAAATACTAATCACTATAATATTGTTTTTTATATGAATCTTGGTCCACAGATATATTTTAATATAAGTCATTAACTATAATATAAATTCACATTTTGCAATCAGATAATACAGATCCCTGTAAATAACTAATAGCATTTAAAATAAAATATTTTAATGGATTATTTCAAGACTGCAATATTATATAAATAATATTATCAATTCTGAAAGTGGCAAAAATATCAGATAATACAATAAAGCATAAAAATGAATAATACTACAGAATAATTCAGAAAAAGATTATTCTAGCAAGTTGTGCTGTAAGGATCAAAATTTTCTGAAACTCCAAAAAAAAATGCAAATATTATAAAATTGACCCCAATTGAAGCCAAACAAAATCTATTAAAGGCCTGACAAAGTGTATTAAGGCCCAAACAACATCTATCAAGGCCAATAAACATAACATGATCACCATTTTTTATGCTTTCTTATAACTGTTCTTAAAACAAGCAAAACTCTCCATACAGTATTACCCCTCAGTGCAAACCAGAGTAATCAATGGATGCTAGAAGGCTTGTGCATAAAATCCCCATCTAGTGCCTACTGATCCAATATTCCCACATTAGTTTCTGGCTTGTGGTCTTCATTAGTGAGGAGCATTGAATCTGAGAGCACTGCACATAGATCTTAGGATCTAATGCAACCCTCCAGCAGCCACCATTTATCTTTACTTAAGTACAAAACTATGAATCTTAAATTGAGAACACAATAATATTTTTAATCCAAGATCATTATCTTATATAGTCATATGAATCTGAACTCAGTTCAGTACTATACATTTTGCTGTTTTTGGTTCTTCAGCAACCATAGCCACCATTATCCTATTGCACAGGATTGGTTTTAAGCCAATGAACATTACATAAACTGAGTTCAGACCTATATGACTATATAAGCTAATGAGCTTGGATTGAAAATATTATTGTGTTTTCCAATTTAAGACTCATAGTTTTGTAGTTAAGTAGAGATAAAAGTTGTCTGCTGAAGGGTGTATTAGATCCTAAGATCTAGATGCAGTGCTCTCAGATCCAAGACTCCCACTGATGAAGGCCATTAGCCTGAAACTAGTCTGGGAATATTGGATGAGTAGGCACTAGATGGGAATTTTAGGCACAAGCCATCTAGTATCCATTGATTACTCTGGCTTGCACTGAATGGCAATACTGTATGGGAAGTTTTGCCTGTTTTAATTTATTGAGGCTCCAGTAGTTGGGTGCACAAAAATCTATAACCAAAAAGAATGATGATAAAAGACGGTAATATGAGATAATGGGATTATGATAAAAAGTTATCATAATATGATGATAAAGGGGATATGGGAGACTCTTGATCAGTGGTATACAAGTGTGGTTGTTAGTTTGATGAGAGGTTATTTGTCAAAAAAACTGACTTAAACTTAAGAAAGATGTTCATCCTTCAATTGTCAATGATGATTGAAAATGATGATGATGATTGTATTACTTGATTTTGTAATATTTTTATGATATAATTATTAATAAGCATATAATGTCTAAATAATATAAAATAATAATCTGATAAGTATATACTATCATTGCCAAACCTAATCTTATTAGATGTTAGATCACAAGAGTTTAAAAATATGATAATAATTTAACACAGAGATCAATATAAAAATAAGGTAATTTTCTGCAAGCTAAAATATTTAGTTTTAAAAATATATTTTGGAATGATATCTGAATGTTTTAAAAAAATAATATTATGATAGATTATCAATATTCAATCAAAATCATAAAATGACTTAATTAACATTTAATATGTTACAATTATTTTTTTCTAAGCTCAATATTTTATTACATTTTGATTTACAAATGTCAACCGTACTCGTAGATAAATACAGTAATTATTATTACTAATCATTTATTAAACGTAAGATTGTCCCTAGCACAGATGTAAACTTTAAACCTGTCAAAGATTAATGTATTTGATTTTTTAATTAAACACACACGTTGAGTTATTCACATTTCTCACTATTTTGTGGACATAAAAACTTGACTACGTATACTAATTTGTTAGTACTGTATCTAATATTTACATTAACGTTAAGTACCTATTGCAATAAATAATTATTTAAAATGTATTATCAAACTTTTTTGCGAACCTAATAGACCGGTTTTCAAAACAATCCTACTTCTAATAATAAATAGTTCTGTTAAAGATTTAATTTAACATTAACCAGAATGAGTTGAGCTAAAAGAATAGCTAAATAAACCATTCTCACATGATCAACAACTTTTAAAAGCTGAGATAGCACTGTGTTTCCTCATCAATATATATACACATTTGTGGGTGTGAAAAAATATGTATGCATATATACTTGTTACAAATATTAACATTGTATTACAATTGGATGTCATAAATCATACAAGCCACTTAGATATGTGCCGTTGATTTCAATAAAATCAGAAAACTTTTTTTATTAATCTGATGATACCATACATAGTTGATTTTAATATTTGATCGGCATGGGATTGGTGACTAAAGAATGATATTTACTAATTTATAAAAACTAAGGACTACATGTGAGAAAAGTATAATAGTAAATGAAAGACTGAATTGGAATTTGACTGTTGATCAATTCTTCAGAGGTAATTTACTTAAAAATGAGATTTTTTTTTTTGTTTTATTGTACAATAAAAATATGTCAATTGTTTTATAAATAATTGTAAGTAATGGAGAATAATTAAATAGAATGTGAAGATAAATTAATGACATTTTCTTCAATACGCTTTATAAAATTTTTCAAACGAAATTAAAAATTAATGGCTTCTCTAACAAAATTTAGAGAGAGAAATAAACCATCTGGACAAGATTTTGGTAGTAGTCAAATGTATATTATAACCTCTATTTAAACTTATAAAACAGGAGGGAAAAATGATGAATTTAGTTTGACCTTAAACCTATGTAGAGGTCTTGCAAATACTACAAAGGATTTTAGACTCCTTGAGCCACAAGTTTTAGCTATAATTTGATAAAGAATATATTTTTAATTTAAAAATGTATTCCATTTGAGAGTTAAAATTAAACCTTTTGCACAAATTATTTATTTATTTTGATTTATCTTTTTTATTTACAAAATCAATATATTTCTTACAGATCCTTTTCATTCATTTGAAATTATGGTTTTAGTGAATATTATAAAAAATATAAATATTTAATGAAGAATATTCATTTTCATTAATAATCAAAAGCATGAAAATAGATTATTAAATTTATCACATAAATCTGTTGAAAATCATACATCAAAATTCTTATTCCTTTGGTTGATAATCATAGATACTATCTAATAACATTGACCCCCCTGCCCTATTGTGTAATGTATCCAAAGCACCAGGTAGCTAAATTAAGGGGGTGGCTAAAATAAATTAATTACCCTTTTTTTAAGTTGACTGTTTTTTGGACTGCAAATATTTCTTCTTTTTTTTTTCAATTTTATTTTACTGAATATGTGTTAGTTGCTAAGTTTAAAAACAAACAAACAAATAAATCAATTATAGCATTACATTCAGAAAGTTATTGGTTTATGTAATTTTTTTGTTAATATTAACACCCTTATACTTCAAACTACAGAGAAATGTCTTTTGGCCAATTTGCCCCCTGATGAATTTTTTCATATGTATTATATATGAAATGTGTATAAAATGGTATATTTTATTATAATAAATTTTTTGTGTGAAATTTCTGCAAAAAAAGTAAGAAATTCAAAATTCCCACTCTAACAATAGACATTAGCCCCACCTTGGACATGATCAGCCATTATGTGTTGCCAAGGCTGCAAAATGTTCAGTGTTTTATAACATTGAAATTTCCAATGATGCAAAAACTTGTTTATTTGCAAATTTATTACGGTTTTAGATATTTTTTTAAAAATAATTTACACTATATTTATTAGATATCAACAAATATAAATTATTAATAACTTATTTTGACTTGAAGTACTTTATTTTTAAAAATATAATGTTATATTAGCAGCTAACATAAATATGACCTGAAGCAAATTTGGAGACTTGCTATGATGTAAACAATCTACTTATATTTACGAGGAAGAAAATAATAGCAATTTTGCAATAAATATTTAAAAAATTTAAAGTTTTAAAACATAATTAGTTAGATATTACAAAAATAAATATTTGTTTATTCAAGTTTTTAAAAATATTTAGAAACAAAGAAGATTTTGTTGATTTTATAAACTGAAAATAATCTTTCTAAAAACAGTGATGTATAACGTCTTTGCTTTGATTATGGTCTCATTTTTTTAATATTTACAGAAAAAACTGTGAACATTTAAAATTAATTTCAGTAGTAAACAAGAATATCTATCAAAGGAAGTCAAATTTGTTATTTTCAGATAAGTAATAATCATTTTATCATATATTTTACATTCACATAAACTATATTTTTTTAGAAATGGTGTATAAAGTCTTTGTTTTGATTACATTCTCATTTTTCAATATTTATAAAAACAAAATGGGAACATTTAAAATTTATTTCAGTAGTAAACAAGAATATCTATCAAATGAAGTCAAATTTTTTATGTTCTGATAAGTAATAATCATTTTATCATATATTTTATGTTGATGTGTGAGACAAAGAAAAATGTCAGAAAAGCAGATTAGGAAATGGTTAAATCCCAGATATAAATTTGTGGATCTAGCAAAGAGTGTGCATATGCAACACATCAATATAATATAAGATCTGGTCAAATGACAAAACAAAATACAACAGTAAACCTTGTGACTGCACTTGGATTCCTATTTAGACAAATTTATTTGGTATTGACTGCAACAAAACAGATTTATTTGTGGATATTTTGCAAGCCATTATGGATTCCAGGCTCCCAACATGAATAATCCTTATATTATTTTCTTTTAAAATAATACAAATACAGTTGTTACTTTTATTATTTTATGTTTATATTAATAAGTTGAATTAATATAAAAAAGTGCAAATATTATAATTATTTTTTGTAGAGATTTTTCTATTTTATAAAATAACAATAATAAAAAATATTTGAATATTAAATATGATTACTTCTTGTCAGCCATTTAGTTTTAAATAGCTATTGTATACCCAAGTAACCCTATAAAAAGAGCTGCCCATCTTGGTAGAAATGATAATACTGAAGGACCTTTTCTAATCTACATTAACACTTTCTGTGAAACAACAGTGGATCGATGTACATGACTTCAAGTCACTCAAAAACCATCAGTTTTTATGTTATTGTATTGTATTTACACTTATTTTAAAGCTTGAAAAGTATCATAAGATGCTGCCCTCTTTAGAATTATTTTACAAATAAAAAATCAATATTAATATAAGAAGCTACAACAATGGGAGAAGGCAGACTCTCATAGATGCTGATTGGTTGGGTTGCATTTTGACTAAAAGAAGAGAACCTGTCAATAATTTTCACTGCTCCAACTTTTTTGTTTTGATTTTCAAAATGAAACTGAATGTTGTATAGTGGTTCTTTATTATTTTTTGCACATATTATAAATTATTTTGATAAAATGTGCTGAAAATATAATTATTTTAGAGAATAGTAAGATTTTAGTAAAAAAAAATTACTTTTACATGAAGATAATTTTCAAAAAGAAAACAGTGCTAACAACAATTTTAACACCTGGCAACAATTGTCATCACCCCAAGTTCTTTATTTGATTTTCAAACAAAAATAAATGTTTTAGAGTATTTTGTTGATGTTTTTTTTTTTACATATTATAAGGTATTTTGATAAAATAAGCTTAAATATAATTATTTTAGAAAAATAATAAAATGTTAGTAAAAAATTATTTACCTTTACACAAACAGAAATTGAGAAATAAATAAATGTTATCTGCAGCAATTTTTAATTTGTTACAAACTTTCTTTTTAGGTTTTCCACTATCAAATATTTTTATAATTATAAATAGAAATTTATTTTTGAAAAAAACTTTTGTTCACTTTCATAATCTGACAAATTATTAATATACTTTTTACAAATGAAACTAAAATGAATATAATATTAAAAGATGAATATATTTTACTGCTGATTTTGTAATTGACCAATCAAAATTTGTAAAACTTTAATTTACTTGGCCAATAAAAAACTGTTCAGTTAAAAAAAATCAGTGAATGATTTAATATGATTTATTAATTTTATAGGATATTCTGATGATCTATACATGAATTTCATCTTTCATTACATCAATATTAGTTGGAATCAGAACCTTCTTTTATTATTTGTATTAGTGTTTAGTCTAATCTCTAAATGTAATGGTGTTTCTCATATTGCACTATTCACATTAATATAAATATTAGAAACATACATATCTCATTAGCATTGATTAGCAACATAGTGACATTTGTCAATTGCTGACTTGATTTATCTAATATTTTTAAAATTTAAATTTCAAGTAAGTCATTTTTATAATACTTTAATTTACACAATTTTGACCATATTTTGAAAATGTCTTACTAAAAAACAAAACATTTATCAGATACAAAATTTAGGCATCAATAACAAAATAAAATTGAACAACAAAAGCAATTAGCATTATGTTAAAATATTTTTTTATAATTAACAAAACCATCCAATGGTATGAGAAAAGATGGAATGATAGCATTCTTATATTAATTACTTCTGATGAATCCCCTTTACTTCTCAAAAAAATAAAATAAACAAACTAAGGACTATATACACATTCAACTGAAAAGATATCTGATATAAACAGAGAGATTTGAGGAACAAAGAACTGTCAAAGTATATTTGAACACTGGAATGAAACAAAACAAAATTTTAAAATATATTAATAAAAATAATCTATTTTCTATATGTTAAAATCTTGCAATTGTGCTAAAACATTTTTCCTACCTGTATCAATGGCTAAGGATAAATATTTATTTTCAATATTAAAAATTATTTACGATCTATACATTATAAGAGAGACTATCGACATTTTTGATAATTTCAATTCAGCATCAACTAAGTGATTCATTCAATTTAAGAATACTTATAAAAAATTTGCATCTCTAAAAGCAAGAAAGAAAATATTTTAAATGTGTGTGTGTTAAACCTAATTAATTAACAAGTTTAAGTTATTGTAATTTGTAATAAATTATTTGAAGTATTTTATTTTAAACATTTTTATTTTTTAAATGTGGTGAAATATAAACATTAAACTATTCGTATTGTTGATATTAAAAATAAATTTTATTATTTTATAAGCTAAATTATAAAAATATAACTAATATTTTTGAAATACAAGCATGATTCATATACTTGTAATAACTGATGAGAAATTGTCACTTTGTAAACAAATAAATAGGTACATGAAAATTTTGACATATAAATTAAAAATATTTTATTACAATAATTGTGTAAAAATGATATTAATATGAGGGTGGCGGATTTTATATTTGCATCCTGGTCACCATTACCCTGGTGATGGCTCTGTCTAATGGCATTCAATATATAATGTGACCCTTTCATTGCAGACATTTATTTTGAATGTTTGAAAATAGAAATTTTAATTTTCAAAAAACTTCCAATAAATTATTTGTTGTAATTAAAATATCTAGTTTCATAAACTACTAAAGATTAAAAAAACACTATTATAATATTATATAATGGATTCAAACTCAGACTTTTACATGGCCCTCAACTCTCCAAGGCATAGAGAGTTGAGAGTCATGTGAAATTCTGAGTTCAAATCCCTTATTTATTACATTATATGTGCAGGTGCATGTAAATCTGTACAGTGTATTAAGTTAAATATTAGAATAAGCAAAATTTTGCTGTTGCATTTGCAAAACTTTGACTTTGTTTAGATCAACTAATTATTGACATCAACAGAAAATTAAGTAGAAATTCTTTCTTTCAGTAATCTTATCATTTTTGTGTCTTTTAATTATCAATGAAATTTTAATATCTTAAAAAAATTATTAGTTGAAGTTGTAATTAAGTCTCATACATAAAGTTAAATACTCTAATTTTTAAAAATATATATATTTATTTTATTAAAATACATTTTTAGCCTGAAGGCTAAAGCAATATCTTTTGTTCTGATTGTTGATTTTTTTCATTAGTCATTGTTTCTGTGTTTGTGTAAAGATGATATTTTATTTCTTAGTCTAACTTCATGAACTGAATGATGTTTTTAATTAGGTTTATAAAAAATAAAATAAAAAAATAAAAAATTAATTTTATTCATTAATTTAAAACAATATATATTTTTATTTAGTACTAAATACTCATGATATTTCTTTTTTATTGCACATTTAGTCCAAATAATGTAGCATAACTCACACTTCAACACCACATTATATTCAACATTATAATTATTATTTTATTAGCAACAATCCATTAATAGCTGATCTACGAGTATCTACTACTATATTAAATATAATATTAAATTGAAAAAATTGTTAAAATTATATCTCACACTATTATCTTTAGATAGAAATGCAATCTACTTTTCTGTGCAATATTTTTTCTTATCCACGTAGAGTATAATTATATATTTAAAATGATTTTTTCTTTAATCCTCCTACCATTAATTCACTAACATATCTTTGTATTTACCAAAAGAAAACAAGAATAAACTAATCACTAAGTTTCTTTTTTTATATAATATATAAACAAATATATGAAATATAAGTGTGGAGACATTAAATTAATATAACTTATTTAAAAGCAACATTTTCAAACAATATATTTAGCAAAAAACAACAACAATGAAAAAAAACTAAATGTTTGAAATAAGTGTGATCAATGTAAATATTGAGAAATTTTATTAGAGACCATGACAAAATCTATTATAAAAGCATTATATATATATATATATATATATATATATTGAAAATAGGTTTATAATTCTGAAAATAAATATATTTATTAAACAAATAATGATTAAAAAACATATACTTTAATAAATCTCTTTAATGCACATTTTTGAAAAGAAAAGATAAATAAATTCTCTTTATTGTTATATGATTTTTGCAATGATGATATTTAATAAAATATTTATTTTCAATAATTGTTAAACATTATTTGCATGTTGTTTCCTGAATAAATTATCATATTTTTATGTTATTATTTGTCTCATTTAAGCTATTTATATTAATAAAATTTTTCACTGAATATTTTTTGATTGAAAATACTTGTTTTTCAAACCCATTTGTTCCCTAAATATATTAATTTTATGATTTTATTTTAATACATTAAATTATTTTTATATTTACAAAAGTTTTGCATTACTTTTATGTTTTTGTTTTAATTTTGCTTTCGAAGAACAAAAATATATTACATGCAAATGATGTCTGTTTTAGCTCAGTGCATGTTTTTCCATTTGCACTTATTGTTAATTTAATTTCGTTACATGCTAAAGGTATTAAATTCAGATTAGATTTCTGAATATACACATGTGTTATCATTTTTAATGTTTTTTTACACATATCGTTTACTATTTTTATTTACTGAGGGTTGAAGCTTGTTGATTTAACAATGAATACTTTATTATAATTTTAAATAAAAGTGATCCAATTAAGACAATTTTTGCATAATAGGAATTTTGATAGGGTTGTATCAGTCTAATTCATATGTTTTTTTATCAACAACTTATAACTTATCCTATTTATTTTTTATCTATAAATTTACAACATGATGTTTTAAACTATATAAAATAATTTAAGATATAGAAATCAATTTTATGGCATACAATTTATTTAAAGTCACTACAAGATATGTAAATGTAATTACTGATTTTACAATAAATATATAAATCCAATTTATCCAAATTAATCTGAACACTTTTTAGCAAAACCTTTATTGTATATATATATATATATATATATATATATATATATATATATATATATATATATATATATATATATATATATATATATATATATATGCACACACCTATGTTTTGACTATATTGCAATGTAATTCAGAACTATGATATAACAAACAAAATAAAGTAAAATATATAATTATATAAATAATACCATTAAAAATGCAAACAATAAAAAAATTTTAAACAAATAAAATATATAAGAAAACCTAATAAAACTGAAATAAATATAATTAAACCCAAATAAAATAATCCAGTTAATATAAAATAAAATATACAATATCAATAGAAAATAAATATAAATTATACATGTGTATTCCTAACTGTATACATACATATTTAAGAACAATTATTAATCAAAATATATTATTCATTTTTATTATTTTTAATAATCTTGTAAGTACTTTTATTTCTTAAAACTTAAACATTATTTTCATTAGCTCCACCTCAATAAAATATGTAATAATGTTATATTCATATAATACTAATTTCAACAGTAATTCATTTATTAATATTTTTTTTTAATTTTTAAATCATATAATATCTATTATTTGCTTACTTTTGTTTCTGTTAAAATTAATATTTTATATTTATTGTTATTTTTTTATTATCTAAAATCTATAAATATTATAATATTTAAAACATACCTGGTTTACTTTAATCTTAAAAAAAAATATTTTTCATTTTAAAAAACAAACAAACTCTTATACCCTAGCTTCCTCAATTACATATTATTTGAGAAAACTGGGTAAGTTTTAAAGATTATAATACTTATAGGTTTTGCTTAAATAATATGTAATAGAGGGAGCTAAGGTATAAGAGTTTTTTTTTAAAATCTGACATGAATAAGACAAAGAGCTAAATTAAATTTTGATATCTTTAAATTTTTTTTTAGTTTATTGTTGGTTGTGTGTGAGATTGATCTTTTGAGAGCAGCACTATAAAGACTAATTATTGTGTATGAAAGTATAAATTGTGATCAAGAGAGTGAGTTATTTGAAAGATTGAAAATTTTTGTGTTTAACTGTTTGAAAGGTTTTTGTTCGCCATTTTAGGTATAGAAGTTTCAAAAAAAAAGTTGTTCTTGTTGAATGTGTGTTAGCGTAAGGATATTTATAAAAAAAATGTATGTAAGTTTAATTAATTTTACCTAAGTTTTTGTTACTGAAGGTTTTTAAATTTTAAAATAGACATTTATTTTGAGAAAAAAGGCAATGTTTGGGAGGCCTAATGTTAGAAAACACGTGGGTATATTTGTATTTTTATATTGGACTATTTCCATCATCTAATATGTGTGTTGAATGTCTTTAGAAAAGTTTAATTTTTAGTTAAATATTCCAAATGCATTCAACTGTTAGTAATATCACAGCAAACAGGTTAGTATACCTGTTTGCTGTGATATTACTAACAGTTAGTGCATATACTAACCTGTTTGCTGTGATATTATTAACATTTGTTTGCTGTGATATTACTAACAGTTGGTGCATATACTAACCTGTTTGCTGTGATATTACTAACAGTTGAATGCATTTGGAATATTTAACTAAAAATTAAACTTTTCTAAAGACATTCAACACACATATTAGATGATAAAAATAGTCCAATATAAAATACAGCTAGAACACCATCATCACAAACCTTCAGAAAAACATGTGGGTATAGTTTGATCAGGTTTGGGAAAAAGTAAAAAAGTTTTTTTATTTTTCTGTATAAGGGTGTTTGAAGAATAGGAGAGGTATTATAAAAAGGTAATTATAAAAAGTTGTATGTAAATTTAATTTATTGTAGTTAAGTTTGTTACTAAAGATTTTTTTAAAATTTTTAAATAGACATTTATTTTGAGAAAAAAGGCAACATTTGGGAAGCCTAACATTAGGAAACATGTGGTTATAGTTTGATCAAGTTTGGGAAAAAGTAAAAAAGTTTTTTTTTTATTTTTATTTTTCCATATAAAAGTGTTTGAAGAAAGGAAAAGTATTATAAAGTCAAATATAGAATAGGTGACTTGAAAAATGTGGATTGCATTTGTATGGCACAATGTATATACAATGGCAGAAAGGAATCAGGCAAGCACTGGTAGAATGTACAGTGTGTGCTGAGGTGTATCATTTGAAATGTTTGAATAAGAACAGGAAGGATATAACATGTTTCTGGTTATGTAGTCAGTGTGTAAGAGTGATTAAAGAGGTGAGAAAGTGGTAACTGTAGGTAGTCTAGAGAGAAAGTCAGAGGTGAAAGAAAAAAATGTAGTTAAGGAAGATAGGACAGAGTATGGTTTTAGTGGAGTGTCAGGAAATATGGGTAGAGAAAGTAGTAATGCAATAGAGATGGTTAGCCAGAGAATAAGTAAGATAGAGGAAGAAGTGAAGGATGTAGAAGTAAAATTAAAATTGTTAGAGATGAAGTGTGATGAGATAAAGAAATTACTGAGTAGAAATGATAAGGAAGAAATGGATAAGAAGGTCCAGAAGATGGTAGAAAAGGTTACAGATGGAGTAGAAAAAGTAGACTATGAGACAGTATTGATAGGAGATTCACTAATAAGAGAATGTGGGGATATAATTACAAGGGAAAATAGAAACAGGTATGTTAGAGTATGTTTACCTGGAGCAAAAATTAGGGATGTGACAGATAAAGTAAGAAAGCAAGGTAGTAGAGATGTATATTTTATGGTAGGGACAAATAATTTGTTAGCCATCAAAGAGAGTAATGGATGAGTATGTAGAATTGATTAGGAATTTGAGGGAGATTAAAGGAAGAGTAGGGATAGTTGGAGTATTACCAAGATTTTATAAGGGGCATTTGTTACATAGGGCATGTTCTATAAATGAGAGAGTGAAATAATTGTGTGAGAGAAATAATGTTGTGTTTGTGGATGTATGGAATTGGTTTATTGGAAATAGGGAGTTATATAGTAAAGATGGATTGCACTTAAAAAAATAAGGAAGTGAAGTTTAAGGGAGTCTGATATTTAAAGAATATAATTCAGGAAACTTTTATAGGGGGTGGGCTTTTAAATTGTAATATTATCTAAAAAAAGAAGAATGGATAGGATATAAGAAATACGCAACAGATGGTTGATTTAGATATAAGTGTAGATGTGGAGAGGGAATGGTTCTGTAAGATTAACCATAAGAAAGTTTGTTATAAATGTAATGGAGAAGAAAAAATTAAAAGAATTTATAAAAGTGTAGTTAGGAAAGAAGAAATTGTTAAAATTGGGTTTTTGAATATGCAAGGTGGTAGGAGACTAGTAAAGTGGCTCTAATTAAATAAAGCAATTGAAAATGAAGAGCTTGAGATATTAACAGTAGTGGAAACTCATCTAAAAGAAGAAAAAGAACCTATTTTGGAAGAGGTGGTATGGCAGGGTATAAACAGAAAAGAAAAAAAGAGGTAGTGGTATAGGAGTTATATTGAAAAAATATTTAAATATTGTTAAATGTCAAGAGCATTTGTGGTTTGAAATAAGGTTGGGTAGACAAGAATGGATGGTGGCTGTAGTGTATATAGCCACAGGAGATAGTGAAACTGTAATGGAGTGGAAAAGTAGTATATATGAATGTCTAATTAAGGATATACAGAGTTTTAAAGAAAAGGGGAAGAGAATAATGGTTATAGGGGATATAAAATGGACATATTGAAGAAATTGATGATGTAGGTAATAAGAATCGTCAATTTTTGAAGGAATTTTGTCAAAGAGTAAATTTGAGCATTGGGAATTTATCAAATATGTATGAGGGACAATACACATGGTCTAGGAATAATGTATTTCACACAATAGATTATGTATTGGTAGAGAAAGAGGGGATAAATAAAATACAAAAAAATAAGGTGTTTAATAATAAAGCAAGAGTATGTAATAGTGATCATAAATTTATTGTAATAGAAATGGTTAGTAATGTGATGGAGGATAGAAATAAAGGTAGAAACAATAGTGAAAGATGTGGATGCAGAGTGAATGATAAGAATAAGTTGGAAGAGTATAAAATAAAAGGTGAAGAAACCATGGAGCAGTTGGTTGGGGATGAGTAAAAGGATTGGTGTGGTAAAATAGAAAAAGTGGCAAATAGGGTTTTAGTTGAAAATATGCAGAGGAATAAAAGTAATAAAAAATGAGAGTTAGTAAAAATGTAAAAGAGAGGGGGAAAGCATGCAGAAAATATAAGTGTGCTATGAAGAACAAAGAAAGTGAAAACGATATTAATGCTAAATGGGGAAAGTACTTAGAAAAGAAGAAGTTGGCTAAAATAGATAATTATAGAGAGAGGATAAAGTTAAATAGTAAATTGTTGGAGAATATTAATAAAAGTGGAAGAGATGGGAGTAAAAAAAAATTGGAAATACATTAAAAGGAGAAATGTAGGGGAAAGAGAGATAGTATTAATAGATGATGAGGGAATATAGTGTAGCTCTAGAGAAGAGGTAGAGAGAATCTTAAATAGATATGTAATGGATATAGAAAAGATGTTAGATGTGAAGGAATTAGTGATAGAAAACATGAAAGCAGGTAGTAATGGGAATATTAGGTTCACAAAAATGAACTGAATGAGGCAAGGAAGAAATGGAAAAGTGGAAAAGTGAGAGGTTTAGATGGATGGGCAGCAGAGATGGTAATGAATTTAGGCATTGAGCAAAAGCAAAGTTATTATCATGTTTTAATAAGATGGCACAGAAGAGAGTTTTTCTGGGTAGTTGGAGTAATACAAGAATAAGATTATTATTTAAAGGAAAGAGTAAGGAGCATAGAAAGTTAAATAATTATAGACCAATAGTGGTAACATCAGTTTTATATAAAGTTTTCTCATATATGGTAGCTGGAAGAGTTGTAAAAATGTATGGAAGAGAATAATAATAGTAATAATAACAAGTCAGATGTCACATGACTTATATATAGTTTGCACTTACAAATATGTAATATTAAGAGCGTGCTAATAGCTCTAATAATGTAGTGGGAGAAATGCAAAGACATTTTAAATCAGATAGGCATATAGCAGATAGTTTGTTTGTAGTTACACAACTTATGGAAATCAGTAGGAGTTCAGGTAGATCATTATATATGAGTTTTGTAGATATAGAGAAATCATATGATAGTGTAAATAGAAATAAATTATGGGTAAGGTTAGCCAATTTGGGAATGGATGAAGTTTTAAGAAATTATATGAAAATAATTATTATTCCTACCAATTAGGGGAGATAGGATCAGTTAAAGTTAAAAATAAGGTGGGATTAAGGCAAGGATGCCCTATGTCACCTATTTTGTTTGTGTTGTTTTTGAATGAAATGGAGAAAGCAATAGAAAGACTAGGAAGAGGGATAGATATACCATTAATAGGTGGCATCAGAATATATACTTTGTCAGGTCTTTTTTTGCAGATGATATCTTTTTGTGTGCAGAAAAAAGAGAAAATATGGAAATTATGTTGAGGATATGTGCAAGGGTGGGTAAAGAGATGGGGATTAAATTTAGTGAAGAAAAATCAAATATAATGATGGCTAATACTAGGAAAAGAGAAGATGTAGAATTTTTATTGGGGGATATAAAGTTAAGTGTGGTGGATATATATAGGTATTTGGGAATCATATTAGGTTAATTTATGATAATAGTAAGGAAAGTAGTTTACTGTTTAAGGCTCGAACGGGATCTTTAGCAACAAGAGAATATACATGTAAATGGAAAACCATGGGTGATTTTGTGTGCAAATTGTGTAAGAAAGGTATAAAAAATATCAGGCATCTGTTGATTGAATGTAAATGCTTGAAAGCAGAAAGGGTGTAGATAATGAAGTTATGGGAGAATAGGTATGAACAAAGTGACTATACAGAAAGTGAGTTATTAGTTTTTATGATGGGTTTGCGAAAAGATAAGGGGGATTTAGATATAAAGGTCATAGAGTTGACAAATATTATGTTGTGGAAATTGAATGGGGCAGAATATGGGAAGTCTTAGAGTGGGGAATGGAAAATAAAGTGGCTAACAAGGTTATCTGTGCATAATTGCTGAGATATTCTTGACTTCGTTTAAGGCGAAGCCAAACACATCGCATCACATCACAAATGGAAAAATATGGGTGATTTATTTTGTAAATTATGTAAGGAAGAAATAAAAAGTATTAGGCATTTGTTAATTGAATGTAAATGCTTGAAAAAAGAAAGGTTACATATAATGAAGTTATGGAAGAATAAATAAGAAAAAAGTGATTATACAGAAAGTGAATTATTGGTTTTTATGCTGGGTTTGGGAAAAGATAAGGGGGATTTAGATATAAAGGCCATAAAGTTGACAAAGATTATGTTGTGGAAATGGATTGGAGCAGAATATGGAAAAACTTAGAGTGGGGAATAGAAAATTAAGTGGCTAACAGGTTCATCTGGGCATAATTGCTGAGATATTTTTGACTTCATTGAAGGAGAAGCCACAATAAATCACATAACATCACATCACATTTAAAAAGAAAAATGTATTTTTCAACGATTAAAGTAAACTGGGTATTTTTTTAAGATTACAATATTTATAGGTTTTAGATATTAAAAAAGTAATAAGTGTAAAATATTAATTTTTAACAGAAGAAAAAGTAAAGAAATAATAGATATTATATGATTTAAAAAATAAAAAGAATATTAATAAATGAATTACTATTGAAATTACTATTATATGATTATAACATTATTAAATATTTTATTGAGGTGGAGCTAATAAAAAAAAATTAAGTTTATAAACAATAGAAGTAAATAGGAGATTGTTAAAAATAATAAAAATGAATAATATAGTTAGAGTAATAATTGTTCTTGAATGTGTACCTATGTAGTTAGAAACATGTATAGCTTCAGAAAGGAGTTTTCTATTAACTGAAAGGAGGCCCATTAATTTCTCTTGAAAGTCTTAAAGAAACCAAGCAGGGTAAATTTCTAATGTCCACTCCATACATTCTTGTCATTGCAGCTGTCATTACTATGTGATTATTCATATAGTATACAAACATGGATGAGATGCTCACCAACTTGCATTAGCCAGAATGGCAGGTTTATTGGCTTTTTATCTCCGAGTTCAAGATCAAGAAACACCATGGTCTTTCTTCTCAGTGCCTGATAAGGCAGAATGAATGTTTGTGTAAATGATTATTTTTCGAATAGATATATGCAATCATGAGAGACAAAAATAAATCATGACCATTATTCCCAGAAGGTTGGAAAGTCACCAACCAAGGCAGTGGTTGGAGGCTGAAGGTGGAGGGTACTAAGAAATTCCTGCTTGTGGACCCAGGCTGCCATTTGATGATGACTTTTTATTTAGGTTCTTACAACTGCAAATCACTTTCAAGTGAAGAAAGGTTGCAAGAATTAGAAGAAATGTCTTGGTATTAAATGGGATATTATTGAACTTTGTGAAGTTAGAAGAAAAGGTGAAATGACAATTGATTTAAAAAGTGGACACGCACTCTACTATAAAGGCATAAATATTGGAAACACAAGTGGAGTAGGATTCATTATTAATAAAAAGTGGAAGAATAACATTGTGGAGATTGATGGTATATCAGACAGTGTGCAAGATTAGTTATACAACTTAATAGCAGATACAGAAAATTCAGGTTTATGCCCCAACAAGTGTTCATAGTGATGAAATAGTAGATGATTTTTATAGGAATCTACAAAAAGATTTCGATCAAAGTAAACAACATTTTAAAATTGTTATGGGAGAATTTAATGCTAAAATTGGTAAACAAATGAAAGATGAAAATGCTGTAGGTAATTTTGGTTATGGTAATAGAAATAAGAGAGGACATATATTTGTGGAGTTTGCAGATAAAGAAAAACTTTATATATGATTTTTTTTTTTTTAGAAAAATGTTAAAAGGAAATGGACATAGAAGCATCCAAATGAAGGTACAGGAGAATAGGATTACCATCAATTAGTAAGATATAAAATATGTGTTAATGGAAAACAAGAGAGACAACAATTATTAAGAAAAACAATATTTACAGTTGATATTCCTAATTTTCAGAAATATTGTAATGAATTTAAATTAAAACTTATAAATGGGTTTCAAATATTAGTAGATTGTGAACATGATTGAGATTTCAATGAAATTAATGTGACAATATCGGATTTACTTTTAAAATCTGCAACAAAGATAGCTGGTATAAAAACCAACAATTGACCAATAAAATTTTTACTCAGACAAGAGAATTTATGTATAGAAAAAGAAATATGAAGTTATACAAAAGTGAGGCTTTATAAAGGATTGAATATCTTGGAATTTTGTAAAATGGTACAGAAAAAAGTTGAAAATGATATAAAAAAATATAACTGTGAACTACCAAGGAAGAGAATAAAAGTCTCAAGATTGTAAAACAACATTTTGGCATTGGTAGGAAATTTATATCTGTTATAAAAAAAAAAAAGATAAAATTATTACTAAAAAGAGAAATGACATCATGAAATGGGTAGAAGACTTCTATCATGAATTATATAGTAATTAAGAACAAGTATCTCCTATATCTATTATATCTTTTGAATTGCCCAAAATTTTAAGTGAAGATGTGAGACTTGCAATTAAATTTATGAAGAAAAGAAAGGCTCCAGGTAATGATTGAATTATAATTGATATATTAAAAAAAACAGATGAAGAATTATAATTTTTTTTAGCAAACTTATATACCAAATGTCTAAATGATAAAGATGTACCAGAGGATTGGAAGAATGCAGTATTAATATTAATATTTAAAAAAGGTGATAAAGAAGATATTAGAAATGACAGACCCATCAGCCTTTTATCAGTTTTATACAAAATTTTTACCAAGATAATTATAACTTGTCTACAGAGAACATTGGATTTCCACCAACAAAGAGAACAAACTGGATTTAATAGTGGTTTTAGTATAATAGATCATATCCAGGTATTGAGAGAAGTTATAGAAAGGACAAATGAATATGAGTTTGCCATTATGCTTTGGATTTATAGATTATGAAAAATTATTTGATTCTATAAATATTTCTTCAGTGATTAAAACATTGGATCATCAAGGTTTAGATATAGAGTATTGTCAAATTTAAAAAAAAATTATAAAAATGCAACAGCACCAATTAGATTACATATTATGTGATACTAGGAAAGTCAACATTGAAAAGGGTGTAAGAGAGGGTGAGTCCATATTTTCAAAACTTTTTACAACAGTGCTGCAAAAAGTATTTTGTGGATTAAAATGGGAAGATAAATGAGTGAAAGTAAATAGAGATTATTTAAGTCATTTAGATTTCACAGATGATGTAGTTGTTTTTGCAAATAATACTTTAGAGCTACATGAAATGTCGCAGGAGTTATCAGATGATAGTATGAAAGTAGGACTAAAGACAAATGTAAAAAGACTAAAGTAATGTTTAATGGATTTTCTCATAATATGAAAATAAAATTTGATTATGATGAGTTAGAAGTTAGCAGCTAACAAATACCTTTATCAGATTATTAATACAAATGGAAACATAATGGATAAAATTTAATCATAGAATTCAACTTCATTGGTGTGCTTTTGGTAGAACTAACTTGATACTAAAAGAAAATATGCCTATGTGTTTGAAAAAAAAAATGATTTTTTAATTAAATGGATTTAACCAGTTCTTACTTATGGATCTTAGGATTGGATACTTAATAGAAGAAAAATACAGAGGCTTCATACCACTCAAAGAAGTATGGAGTGATGCATGTTGGGAGCAACAAGTTACTGACCTCATTAATAAAATGAAAAACCTGAAGTCGAGTTGGGCTGGACATATTTCTAGAAGATATGGTAATAGATGGACAACTTAAATCTTAAACTGGATTCCAAAAGATTGTAAAAGACTGACAAAGACCATATGTGAGATGGATGGATGTAATAAAAAAGTATGAAAGAGTGATGTGGGGAAAAGAAGCTAAAGATCAGAGAAGATGTATTGAACCTTCATTCTGCAGTGGATTGATACTGATTGTTGTTGATGATGATGATGACACATGTATAATTTATATCTATTTTATTAGGTTTTTTATATATTTTATGTTATTAAAGCAGGCAAAACTCTCCATCCAGTAGTGCCGCTCAGTGCAAGCCAGACTAATCAATGTATGCCAGAAGGCTTGTGTATAAAATCACTATCTAATGCCTACTCATCCAATATCCTCAGGCTAGTGTCTAGCTTGTAGATTTCATCAGTAAGGAACCTTGAATCTGATAGCACTGATGTAGAAGCTAGAAACTAGTCTGGGGATATTGGATGAGTAGGCATTAGAGAGGGATTTTATGCACAAGCGTTCTGGCATCCATTGATTACCCTAGCTTGCATTGAGTGGCACCACTGTATAGAGAGTTTTTCCTGTTCTAATAAGTTATGAGCAAGCATAAAAATGGTGATCATGTGATATTTATTGTTTTAACACCAATCCTGCCTAATGGGATCATGGTGGTTATTGTTATTAATGAATCAAAGACACCAAAATGTAAGAATATTGAACTAAGTCCAGACCTATATGACTATATAAGCTAATGAGCTTAGGTTGAAAATATTATTGTGTTTTCAATTTTGGACTCATAGTTTTGTAGTTAAGTAGAGATAAATGGTGGCTGCTGGAGGGTTGCATTAGGTACTAAGATCTAGGTGCAGTGCTTTTTATTTTTATAAAGTGATTTAAATGTTTTATATGTTATAGTGCAATACACAGATATAATTTTTAATTCCGTGATTTTAATTTTGTCTTCAATAAATTTTTTTTCTTTGTTTAAAAATAAGTTTTTTTTTGACATTATTTGTTTTAAATATTTTGAGAAATCTTTTAATTTTGGAAAGTTTTAAGTGCATTCCTATTTCTTTTATTGTAATCTATTTTAAATTTATGTTTAAAATGAAAGCTGATACTTAATTTTGCATTTATTTTTTTAAAATTAATTATTATGTACAGGATAAAAACCCTGGTAGATTTTTAATTAAGATTGGGTCTGAATAGAGTTTATATCTGTGCAAAAACTGCTAATTAAAGATTATACTGGAGATAAGAGTGCATATAAGTAACCCTAGGATTTTAGACTAATTATTATTTGGCTATTAATTTTATTCTGCATGTTGAGTATTTATTCAGCCATTCACTTTTATTCTACTTGTGATATGTATTGGTTCAACTTTGTATGCTACTTGTGATTCTGATTTGAACTGTTGTGCTGCCTGATTCTAAAAAAAGATTTTGGTCCATGACTGGATAACTCCATTGTTAATAGTACCTTTTGCTATTTGCCATGAGGAAATTCTGCTGAATTTATATTACTGTCTTCCAATTTATAACTAAAATTGTCTCTGCAGAATGTCAAAACTACACACCATGATGAACCTTATCTACAACATGTTCTGCTAAAACAAACCCAAAGATGAACCCAGATCCCAAGTTGTTCCTTCAATATCATGTTGTAAAATCCTGAACAAGAACTGATCGTTAGGATTGCCTCCAGCCTCCCAAATATATAAATGAAAACCAAAATCTTCTTAGGAACCTTCAAATGAAATAAACTGTGTGCCCTGCTGAGAGATGTTCAGTGAACATAACCTTATGCCTTGAGGCAAAATGTTTTTATTTTCTAACCAGGGTTTAAATTTCTTATTAAAGTCTCAGCTTAATCATAGAAGAAACCTTGCTTTATAATATGTTTTGCATTTTCCATTTAAATATTTTTAAGCATTTATTATGTATTTTAATTATAGTGTGTGCTGGACTTTTAGTTTTAAGATTCCATATGTTCATATTTTTATTTATTTATCCAAGAATGTATTGCATGTTTCTATTTTTATATACTTAGTGGGTTTTTTAATTATTTATTTTACTAACCCTTGATAAATGCTTGGGCAGATATTAGTATTTTTTTTTATCTTACTTGTAGTACTCTTTTCATTATAATTAATTTAGATAAGCTTGGTTTGCATTTTTTGAAGACTGTAAATCTTTTGGTTGGTGGTTTATCAAGTGTATTGTTCTGTTTTTCTTAAATCAGAGATTTTATTTCTTCAACTCAAGATTATGTAAATCATAATCTTTTCTTGTTATAATTTCTCGTCTTGTATTGGAAATAACCTTGATAATCTTAAAAGATGTTTATCATTAAAAGTTCTGCAGACATATGGCATTCTTGGTCCTGATGCTTTATTCCAGGTCAAGAAAAGCTTACCTGCATTGTTTTATTATGTTCCTTACAAGACTGCTCTATTTTCAAAATCTTCAAATAGGAAAACTGAAATTGGGTTTTATAGGCTGTTAGCAGTAAGATATTATAAATCCCTCTCTTTTAAATTATAGATGAGAAAACAAACTTATCTGTCATGTTATTTAATGTTTTCAATATTCTTGTACACTGTCTGATAAATACACTAGAAAAATTCATGTCAAACTCTATTTTATTTGCCTGAGATTTATTTAATTTTTGAATTTAATAAACTTCAAAAATTATTTTGGGCTGATGCTTGTCATTGTGATTTTTTTCTCAATTGTCTGAACAATGTTAAAGATCTCTTTCTTTATCTGGGCTTAACTGGTAGTATTTATCCTCATCATCAACTTTTGACACTGTAAATTACATTAGTGACCAAGTGGCGCCCTCAGTGATCAAAATAAGTGAACAAGTGATCAGTACAATATATATATTTATAATGAAAGAGATATTGAATTCTATCTCTCTCAACATTTATGTAAACAAAAGCTTGTTAGGAGCTATTGGTAAAGCTCCATCTAGTGATCATAAAATGCAAGCTAAGAGCAAGTTAACAAAATTTATAACTTGTTTTGTTTATCATATATATATATATAGCTACTTTTATAAACATTACTACTTATTTCATTGTAATAAATCAATGGAGTCTTTTTCTAATAATATATATATATAATAGCCATATATTTTTATTTTAAGTATTTTTAAATTCGTAACAAAAATAATTAATATTATAATGTCAATTGGATTGGAGTTAAATATTTTTAATTAATAGTTTTACTGTATGCGTAATGATAAAACAATGATCTGTTTTCTAGCTCATAAAATAATGTATTAATTGAAATTTATTTCAGATATTAAATAATTTGTTTAAAAAAATAATGATGTGAATACTAACAAATATTTAATAAGAAATAAATGTAACTGTCAAAATTGGTATTAAACACAGTGAACTCTTTTCCATTGTAGAATTAGTATTATGATTAAAAGTTAATTACAAAGTGAATGGAACAACTAATTGATAAATCTTCGAAAACAATATTTTTTTAACTGAGTTTTGCAATAGACTTTTTAAAAATATCCATTATTTTTTTAAAATTTAATTGTAAAAAATAACGTTTATTTTAATATTAATAATTAATAAATTAATATTACATACTACTATTAAAATGTTCAAAGTTTTAAAGCATAAGAAGTGCAATATTTTTATGTTTTACTGCTTGAAAAAAATCCTTAAGATTTATACCTTTCCAGATGACTCCATTAAGTAGGCTAAAAGTATATTATATTTTAATATCAGACGTGTATTATAGTTTTACATTAACCATTTGAAAAAATATTCAGAACTCTTAAACAACAAAAGAATAAAAAAGGAAACGGATTTTCAAGATATTTTTGACAATTATTTTTTTAAATATTTTAATCCATCTTTTTTATTACTAAAATAAAAAACACCATTATAGAATAAATGAATACTTAACATTACAAGTTAGGGAAAATATTATTTGATATAAATCTATTTATGGGTGATGTGTTCACAAAATCTAATCTGAATATAATTGGGAGTTTTTAAATATTAGTGCTTATTAATGTGATTATCGTATTGATATAAGAAAACATGTCATGATTAATAATCAATAGCGTTATTTAAAATATAATTAAATAGTTTTGTTTTTTTTTAATATGTGAAAGCATTGATCGGAAAGTGAACCTGGACCAGCTGCTTGGAAGACAGCTATGCAGCTCGCTAGCCACCAACACTTGACTATAATTAAATAGTTTCTTGGGAAATTTTGAATCTTTAGCATTTTTCTCAATTTACCACTATGGTAAATAAATATGAGGGGAAAGCACACATATATTCAAATTGTGTAGTAACTCTATCTCTATTCTATATGTTAATTTGAAGTTTTCTACATCTCTATCTCAAAAACATCTATAGTTTGCTACTAAAATTAATAAGAATAAACAGTAATATATCTTAAATCATTCTTTTTGATTTCCAATAGTAACATAACAAACCAAACCTAAGTAACAATTTTCATTTTGAGTAATTGAAAATGCTGAAATTTAATATCACAAAAACAAGTTATTCCAATCAAAATAAATTTTCAAACATATAAAAAAGATCATGTGATGTTTAAGGATCAGAAACATCAATTCAATATTCGATGAGAAACTTTCAACTCTTAATCCAGTCATTTTCTCATAACAATAAACTTCCTAGGATTAAACAGTTTCTACAATAAGTAAATCCACTTGAATATATCAATGAAGATATTGTACCAATTATCATATTCTATATGTTAGGAAGGTAGCAGCAAACCACAAACAATAACTCGGCATTTAATAAAGTGATAAAAATAAATACAATCTTCCCTCTACACATAACCTCTAATCATGTATCAATTTTTTAAACATATAATAATACAAGTATTAAGTCCTTTTCAATTACCTTTAAATTATTACTTGTTTATAAACCTCCATACTATATTATGTCTTTTATTTATGATTATAGTTCAATATATGTCATAATATATTTGTATCAAATGTTTGCTTAAATCATGATGTCAAAGTTGTGTCTGACGCATCTGCCACATATGATGCACTCACAACATGTATTTTGTTGGTCATAATGGTTTTCATTACAAAAGTTTATTAGAAAAAATGACTGTGGGTAAATGATGTTTCATTAAAAATGGGTTTAAACATAAAATAAATGTTTTGATATGGTTTATAACAGATACGATCATTTCGTATCTTCACATCATTCTTTTTTTGTTAATGCTACTGCTATGTTCCAGTTTTATTTCTTGATGTAGAAAATATTTTGGCAAAAATTAAGTAATTAGTATTGGTATTTAGGTTTAGACCAGGTTCTGGGTGTGAATTTTTAATCTTCATTAGTTAAAATTATTTATGATTGTTAAATATTAGATAATATATTTATTTAATTAATTAAAAATAAATTCAATATTCAAATATTTATAAAATCATTTTAAATTAAAGTTGTAAATAACAACTTCACTTTCTTCATTAAACGGCCAAATATGGCCATCTTTAAAATATCAGCAGGTCTTGGAAGATTAAAGTTAATAAAGAATGTTAGTAGATATAAAAACTGTCTAAAGATATATAACAACTTATTTTTGAAAGTCAAATTTACTTAATATGAATTTTTTCTAGAGGACAGGCTTTTTTGTACCTGCACTCATATATGTAATAAATAGGGAGAAGGGGGTGAACTCAGATTTTCACACGAGTACTATTAAATATTTAGCAATCATAAATAATCGTAATGATTTTAAGGAAGACTAAAATTTCACCACAAGATGTAAGTACCTTAAAGTTTAATTATTTTACAATTGTTTACATTTATATAGTCAACGTTATCTAGAAAATGTTACTTTCAAAATCAAAAAAGAAAAGGGAGTTGATAAAACCGGGATAAATTTGAAGAAAGATTAATATTTTATTACTTTTTTGTTATTTATTATTTATGTATATGTATAAATTATTTGTAGTTTTTCTGGAGTATAAAATAAATCGATTTTATGTTTTTGTTTTATTTCTTAAAAAATAAATATTCACAACTTCAAATTTAAAAACAAGAATATTAATTTGCTGAAATGGTCCATGGCGGAAATAAATTTGACTGTCCTTGTTTAAATCAAAGTTCATTTTTGTCCATTTGTAGTATTATAATCTTCAATAGTGATGTATATTGCTCCAGAAAATTGTATTCATTATAAACTGTCGTGAATACTTTCTTTAAAAAAAACTTATAATAGCGATATTTTATAGTGGAAAATACAAATGACTTAATTATTACCATTTAATATAACCTCCTCCCACATGTATTTACTTTTATCCTAAGTTTTATAATAAAATACAGCTATAAGATATAAAATGTCAATATACATAAGCAAAACTTTTTTTTGTTTTTCGTTAACTTTAAGGCTGTGTGTGATTGACTGGCGAATGTTATATTTGTATTTAGAAAGAAAATGAAATTTATTACGTCATAAATCAAAACTTTGTTGCTGATCGCTTTTCATTTTCATTTGTTAAAAGAATTGATTTTAGTGACTAGTAACAAAGAAACAAATTGCACATTTATTGACAGAGAAGGAAAAAAAACTAATATAAAACCAAAGAACAATTACCGGTTTAATGGTTCTTTGGAACACTAATTCAAAATTATTTTCTTCACAAAACTGTGGACAAATAACTTTCCCCCAATAAAATATAATATAATAAGAGAATAAATCGTTAGAAGTTTACAAATACAGACTTACAAATTTACAAATATTTCAAATAAAAATAATAGTAATCACTGTAGTAAATAGACATATTAACTACGAAATTATCCCTGAAAAACAATATTTAATACTATGTACTTAAACAAAATGTGAACACTATATATATATGTAAATTTATAAATTTACTGTATTTTCAAATATTTATTTATAAATTTAAATATATTATTTTGAAGAAATACAGACATCGATTTGTAATATATATATATGCAAGATTAGATTCCCATCTCAGTTTACATTGAATCAATAAACTCAATATTTTGAAACAAAATTTAAAATACAGATTAATAACAACATTTAGCAATAATTACGACAAACAATTCATTGATTAAAAATACATTCATTTATATCACAATCTGCTGCTAAATGCTATTTGTAATCTTTCAAAACTATCTGTTAACTTTGGCATCATTTTGTTTTCTTAAAGGCTTCAAGTCTTTCTTAATCAGAGTTCCCACTCATCTCTATAATCTGTTGTAACCTTCAATGAAAATTATACTTTTTTTTAAAAAAAAGTGTTTGATGACATATTAATAATGATAGCTGGTCTACTTATCTTACAAAAACCTCATAACATTACCATAAAATGTTTCATATAAAAGTAAGTTATTATTGCATGTTACATGACTAATCCAATAAAGATATATCTTTGAAATACTATATTTAATAATGTTTCAGGGATCAAATGAGCTTCCTTACATATTTCTAAATCATGTAGCATACTTTATTTTTTTAGAATAAGCAAATTTCATTGGTAGAAGATTAATGTCAAACTTTAATTGAATAAAAATAGATTCCAATATACACACAATTTAGTTAGTGCAGTTATTTTACTACTGTAAATGACAATAACTTTTTTATGATAACATGAACTACCACTGGTTGTAATTGCAGTTTTTACCATAATTTAATGTTGAACAGTTCTAATTGTTTGAAATTATTGTGTAATTTAGTCTTTGTTTTTGTTCCTAGATGGCAGGTAAGGATGAGCTCACTATGAGCCATGCTTACTCTCAACAATGTGGGAACAAGCTGTACCATCAGAGACAACATAAAAAGAAAATATAAAGAGGCTTGGACAATCGCAAACTATATACATTCTATCAACAGAATGAATTCATGCATTCAATTGTCAAAAAATAGTGCATTTAAAGGCCACATTTACAAATTAAGCCTCATTTGCATATTAAACTATGTCCATATTTATATAGGTATAGTTCTAAGTACTAAACTTCAAACAGCACTACGATTCTGGCAGTAATCTGGCAAAAACATGCTTGGTGCATTTTAAAACTTTTGAACTTCAAATATTGCCTTTTTTCTCATGTGTCATAGCATCAGCTGGGAAGCAAATCCAGGACAACTACTTGTAAAGCAGCTGTCACTGACCTCTCGACCACCAATGCTTGACAAATATTGCCTTTTCACAACACTCGATTACAACTAGTTTATAAGAATTACATTATTTGATGAAAAGAGAAATAAACATTTATAATTGTTAATTATTTTTTAAATAATTAATTTAATGAAACTGTTTAAATTGAATAAATATCGTATTTGTGACTGTGAAATTTGTAAAATATAAAAGAAAAATCTAATTTTTTTCATGTAACTTTAGATCCATCAAGAAACATATTTTTAATACTTTATTTTTGCAATTTTATTACATACAAAATTTAAAAAAAAATTGAAATAATAAAAAAATAATAGTGTTATTATTGAAATAATAATAAAAAGTTGTACCTTTCCATTATAATTTAAATAATATTGCAAAAGTCTACAACCTGTACCTAAGTTTTAGTGAACTCTTATTATTTAAATACCCATACTATCTATAGACATAAATACTAATGAAAACTTAGGAATTAAAAACCAAACTGTTCAATGCAAAAAATGTAATAAAATTATTTAATCTTCAATTAATTTAAAGTTTATTTTTAAACAGGATTACTACTTTGCAATGTTTATCTTAATCCTATCATAGGATTAAATTCATGACCAAATTTACTAAAAAGCAATATATAATTAACCATGTTGTTTCATTGTTGCTATACTTCGATGTATCTGGTTTGAAACACCATTTCAATAATTCTCATTTTTGGAAAACACTCTGAGTCACTCCATAAATAGTGAAAATAATTCTTGCCTTTTTCACAGTGAATTTTCATAAATTGTCTGACAGTTTTATCTGTCTGAAAATCTTCTGCAGAGATGTAAACTATAATTGTATTGTTTTAATTCTTGCTTATTTATATCTGCACAAAACATTATATTTAATAGTTATTTTTTATATGACATTTTTTTGACAATATTATATATTCTTTTTAAATCTATTTAACAGATATATGTATACATTTGTTTACATAGCATATGTATTATAATTTTATTTTTATGTATCTTAACTTTTCTGCTTATATTTATAATATAAACTTTAAATTTTATTAACGAATATTATATATTTGCTTTTAACATGTATTAAATTGATTTTGGAAATATAATTTTTACTATATCCTTAATCGAATTAGAAGAAGTTAACAGTTACAAATACCTTGGTCAGATTATTAATACAGATGGAAACATAATGGAGGAAATTAATCATAGAATTAAACTTGGTTGGAGTGCTTTTAGTAGATATAACTTGATACTAAAAGGAAATATGCCTATGTGTTTGAAAAGGATGTTTTTTAACAAATGTGTTTTACCAGTTCTTACTTATGGATCTGAGACTTGGACACTTAATAGAAGAGCAATACAGAGACTTCAGACCACTCAAAGGAGTATGGAGAGATGTATGTTGGGAGTAACAAGAAGAGATCGAAAACGCAATGTATGGGTAAGACAACAAACAGGTGTTACTGACCGTATTGAAAAAATTAAAAGATTGAAATGGAGTTGGGCTGGACATATTGCTAGAAGAGATGATAATAGATGGACAATTGAAATTTTAAACTGGATTCCAAGAGATTGTAAAAGACCCAGAAAGAGACCACATGTGAGATGGATGAAATAAGAAAATGTGCAGGGGTGTTGTGGAGAAGAGAAGCTAAAAATCGGAGAAGATGGATTAAACTTGGAGAGACCTTCATCCTGCAGTGGATTGATAATGGTTGTTGATGATGATGATGATGATTACAGTCAAATATCAGCCTTTCACGCTAATTGTGCATACGCTTTGCAAGTGTTAATAATAAATAAATACTTTCTCACCAATACAAGATATAGTATTTATGCAGGAATAAAAGGAATCCTCTTATTCCTACAACTCAAACGCTTATATATGAGCAAATCTGAAGTACTGGCAAAGAAGCATGATGATGGAACAGTCACTTTAAATTACTATATATAATGTCTGAATGAATGATGCCGGTGAAATTATCTAGAATTTACTAAACATCATAAATGCTTATTTATATATCCTTAATCAAAAATATAAATTCAACAATATTTTTTTTATGAAGAAAAATCTTTTTAAAAACTAATTTAAAAAAAAAGTTGATTTTGGTAATGCTTTTAAAATTATTAAAATAAAAAGCTTATACTTGACAAATTATTTTTTAACAAATTTTATTAAAACATATGTACTAAAAATAATAATAAAATTTAAACATTAAAAATCAACTTTCCACTTAAAAAAAAATCAGAAAAAAAACAACATTTATTTTCAATAGATGTTTTATTCCCACCCACTTAATTTTAGCAGGCTGTTATTCACCTACAAATCATATATATTTAAACAAAAGCTATATGTAGAACACAAATAATTAGTAAGAAATAAATATTTAATACTTTTGTAAAAAGTAAATAAATAAACACATATTAAAATCATTTTATTTTATTGTTAGTACTGATGATAATAAATGCTTAGGTTGGGTAAACATGGAATTATGCAGTCTCACTGATTAAAAAGTTGTATGTATTTTTCCTTAATTACAATTGAAATCTTATTATAATAAATAGTGTTCAGCCATTAAAATATTAAAAGCAGAAATTTTCAAGAAAATATTTTACAACCGTTTCAACCTAAATGTAGTTCTAACAGGATAATTACAAAAAAAAATCATGCAATAAGTTAATACACAATACAAAATATGTTGTACAAAAATTAACATTTAAATACATAAACTAATAATTTGATGATACTATACAAAAGTAATAATTTAAAGTAATATTACTATTTTATATTCCATCCAAACAATTTTGTAATTTTTAAACATAACCATTTTTACCCAATCTCAACTAGACATGCTCTTCAGATTCCATCCTCATCTGTTATTTTGGAAATGATTAATAGTCATGTTTTACTTGAAAGACGTAATTTAGTTGTTAAGGAGCAATACAGACTTCAGTGTCCTGCAGTTTTTAAGAATGCATAACAATCTATTTTATTACTTGCTATGACTATAGTAAGTACATGAGCTGTATATAGAGCTGTTCTTTTAGTCAGTTTATTAGTAAAAATATTACGAATATTTCATTTAATGATACTTATATAATTCTACAAATAAGAAAAGATTATTATTGAAAATAACTGCATGGTTTTAGACAGATTACACAAGTTGAGAATTGAATGTTTTTACAGTAAACTAGAGCATGGTTTTTGTAATAAAGACACATACTATTTAGTTAGAAATATATTAAAGATATATAAAAATGGATAATAATGATTTCATGCACTGGAAAAATTGGATGAGGATAGAATATAACAATGAACTAAGATTAATGAGATGTTGAAGTCTTTTAGAAAGAAACATTTATAATAGAAAAATTAACAAACAACATTATAGAATATAAAATACATATAAATTTAAATACATGTTTATATATAATACATTTCTATAATAATCAGAAAAGCAATACGTTATTGTTTAACGTATTGCTACTTAAGATGGCAGAATACACCGACGCTGGCTATAGCAAAGGATATTAATCTTCAATTTTATATAGGCATTTGTTAAAATTTTGTAGTTTTATTCTAGTGGATTGCTTTATTATACTTATATTATTTGATATTATATATATATATATATGTGTGTGTGTGTGTTAATTCTAATATTTTCACGGATAAAAGATGTCATATTATTATTACTATTTGCGGAATATTCCATGTAGTGAAAAACCTAAATGCTGATGTTTCAGTACAATATCAAGTATCTTCCTCAGAGCGTCCTCTTTCTCAAATCATAAGAATGCACGTGAGATTTAAAAACGTTTTTATCGTTTTCTTTCTCCTCATATTTAAATTCTATTGGTTGAGAAGTTTTAAAATTTATTTTCTCTTCCAATAGCTTCTTCCAAATGTTGTTAATATTCTTTAATTCACACCTTTCATTTATGCTCTTGGGCCTTTTAAAAATCTCTATAGCTTCTCTTAGCAATCTCTGGTCATATTGTTCAATTTTTGCTAAAATATTTGTTTTTTCAAAATTGATATCATGATTTGTTAATTTTATATGAGAATTGGATTTTTCTCTCACTGCCAGAATGTGTTCTTCCTTTCTAATATTTATTCTACGATTAGTCTGTCCTATATATGTATGTGGACAGACCCTACATGGAATTTCATATACACCATGACACTCTAAAGCAATTTTATCTTTAGGAAGTGGAAATATTTCACTAATTTTTTTATAAGTAGTTAAAAAACCATCTATATGGCTGAGGTATGTTAATGATACCTTTGTTATTTGGCCTTATGGCAAGCATGCTCTTGATGCCTTTTTTTAATTTTTTAAACTCTTTTCATAACAATATTAAATTTACCATGGAGATAGAAAATAATAATCAATTACCTTTTTTAGATGTTTTGATTGAAAGAAGGGAAAATGGTTCTTTATCCCATGGTATATATAAAAAACCAACACACACTGGAAGATATCTGCATTTTTCCTCTCATCACCATCCTGCACAACTATTTTCAGTAGCAAAGACATTATTGGATAGAACTAAGAGACTTTCTGATGAACGCCATTTTCACCGGGACCTTTTTGCTACTAATAAAATGCTTCTTCATTACGGTTTTAATTACAACATTATTAATAGGGCTTATACATATCAAAAGAAAAAAGATTTTGATACAACAAAAATTAAGACAATTTTGCCATATATAAAAGGAGTAACTGATAGAATTGGTAACATTTTAAAAAATAATAATATTCACACAATTTACACTATTTATAAAAAAAAATTAGTGAAATATTTCCACTTCCTAAAGATAAAATTGCTTTGGAGTGTCATGGTGTATATGAAATTCCATGTAGGGTCTGTCCACATACATATATAGGATAGACTAATCGTAGAATAAATATTAGAAAGGAAGAACACATTCTGGCAGTGAGAGAAAAATCCAATTCATCAGCTATTTATTCTCATATAAAATTAACAAATCATGATATCAATTTTGAAAAAACAAATATTTTAGCAAAAATTGAACAATATGACCAGAGATTGCTAAGAGAAGCTATAGAGATTTTTAAAAGGCCCAAGAGCATAAATGAAAGGTGTGAATTAAAGAAGATTAACAACATTTGGAAGAAACTACTGGAAGAGAAAATAAATTTTAAAACTTCTCAACCAATAGAATTTAAATATGAGGAGAAAGAAAACGATAAAAACGGTTTTAAATCTCACGTGCATTCTTATGATTTGAGAAAGAGGACGCTCTGAGGAAGGTACTTGATATTGTACTGAAACGTCAGCATTTAGCTTTTTCACTACACGGAATATCCCGCAAATAGTAATAATAATATGACATATATATATATTTATTTATTATTATTGTTACTGTTGTTGTTTTGATTATTTTTTTAAATATTCTAATTATTAATTATTTGCCGAAATATTATTTTATTTTATATATATACTGATCTTTTACTTTATTTTAAGCTAGAAAGTAAATGAGAACAAATTGAGTGTCAAATGGAATATACGAATAACATCTCTTGCTGAAGATCTTATTAATTTTTAGAAAGAATTTCAGTAGCAGGTGTTATGAGATATTTTTCTAAAAAAGAAACTGCAATTTAAAACAACCATCTAGTTCCCAGTAGATATCTAAAATATTAAATTTTACCTGAAGATAATCTCTATTTAATCGTTTGCTTGAATCAAATGAAATAGAGAAAAAGAAAGAAACGAAAAGATACGTTAACTGAATCTAACTTTACTTAATTAGACCGATTTATATATATTACTTACTGAAATATATTTTGCTTACCGATAAACGTTATAGTTATGCAGTTTAGCATTTTGAAATCAAGTAGATATGAAACAACAGTTTGAATTTTAATTAAATAATTTTTTTAATTTACGTGATAACCCTCCTCCCACCAAAAAATGCAGGCACACAAACAACATTATTTTTATCCCATATGTCAAAGCATCGGCCGAAAAGCGAACCCGCGACAACCATCTGCAAGCAACTGATTGCTTGCAAGACCGCTGCGCTGACCTCTCGGCTACCAACGCTTGACACAAACAACATTATTGATCTCTGCAAAGTCATCAATTTAAATTCTTCTACACTTCTAAAGCTTCTTTTAAAGCTATAGACTAGCAGTTTATTAATTTATTTATTTTTATCGGAATAAAAAAAATGAATTAAAAATATATCTGCCGTTAAGATGATATAAATGAATGACTCCTTATTTTACTTAAAATGGAACGTTTGTAAAAGTTTTGAAATAGATTTATATATACGATGAAAATTGATTCATATGTGCACAATGAGAAGGATAAAAAAGACAGATTCGTCATCAATGTAGAATAAGTAAGACCAAACTTTTTGTTGAGAGCCAGAGGGTATATTTATTAATCCTTTACTGCTAGTCTTTCTACATAAAAACTTTTTGTATAGTATTAATAATTTGGTTTATAAACGTAATTAATAAACCGTTACCGATTAATAAAATGAAAACTATGATATTTAAAATAATTATTGAGAAAAAGGGCAAATCATTTTAAGAATGGCTTAAAAGCATATTGTATATAATACAAATTTATTTTTAACCTAACATCATTATTCATCGTAACTATTTATCAATGTAAAATACTGCTGATACCCTCATTAAAAATTAAAATAAGAAAACAGTATCAAGTGGGCATCTCATCTAATTAATTTTACTTCTATGAAGGAAATCAACACTGCAACACAAACAAGATATAAAGATTTTTGAGGCAATTATATCACATTAATCAGACTGAACAAGTATTTAATAATAGGAGATCAAATTTTAATATAAAATATAACTTGTATACAACTATTTTAATAAAAATATGCACATGTTTGGGAATTAATAATTTTCACAAAGAAGAGGAAATAAAATCTATACAATGATTTTGAAATAACTGAAACACACAGGCTTATTATACACTTGAACACATATATGTTGAAAAGATAAATAATCACCAATATAGGTATTTCATGCTAAACCAGCAATCATCAGTTGGTCCAGATTACCATCTCTACCCATATATGCTATAAGTGCTTAGATATATATTAAGATAGCCAAACCTAATACTTTAATGGACATGCTTCAATCTACTCCACATTCCAACTATTCAACCGTCCATCCAATTGAAAATCTGATGATGAAATGCTCAAAGGCCACCCTGAGGCCGATATCCTTGTCACACCCATGTTGACCTAAGGTCAATTTGACCCCTCATGTACAGGACATAATCCATTTAATACATATAGAAGGGATGGGCAGACATCTTTATTATGAAATAACTGAAACACACAGGTTTATTATATACTTGTGTTTATATATGTAATATATAGGGTATATGAGCACAGACTTTCACACGACCCACCACTCTCCACACTATTTCATAACACTGATACACTTAAACACATATATGTTGAAAATATAATTAATCACCAATATACGTATTTCATCTGGACCAACTGATGATTGCTGGTTTAGCATGAAATACGTATATTGGTGATTATTTATCTTTTCAACATACATGTGTTGAAATGTATCAGTGTTATAAGATAGTGTGGAGAGTGGTGTGTCATGTGAAAGTCTGTGCTCATATACCCTATATATTACATATTTAAACAAGTATATATTAAGCCTGTGTGTTTCAGTTATTTCATAATAGAGATGTCTGCCCATCCCTTCTATAAGTATTAAATGGATTATGTCCTGTACATGAGGGGTCAAATTGACCTTAGGTCAACATGGGTGTGACAAGAATCTCAGCCTCAGGGTGGCCTTTGAGCGTTTCATCATCAGATTTTCAATTGGATGGACGGTTGAAGAGTTGGAGTGTGGAGTAGATTGAAGCCTGTCCATTAAAGTATTGTTTGGCTATCTTAATATATATCTGAGCACTTATAGCATATATGTGTAGAGATGGTAATCTGGACCAATTGATGATTGCTGGTTTAACATGAAATACCTATATTGGTGATTATTTATCTTTTCAACATATATGTGTTCAAGTGTATCAGTGTTATGAGATAGTGTGGAGAGTGTCGGGTCATGTGAAAGTTTGTGCTCATATACCCTATATATATTACAATAATTTTGTGCAAAAGCATCATAAAATATATCCAGGGAATCATTTACTGAGTTCAGTTGCCTTTAAAAAAATCATAAATGAAAATAGATATCAACAGCTATAGTAATTATGTTTCATCATGAGGCAATAAATTGCACTATATTTCTTTGCATTGTTAAATTCAAGATATAACAAATATTTTCAAATTTAATAAAATAAGTGAGTTTATGTAAAGATTGACAAACAAAAATATACAGCTGTATTGCATTGGTGGTCGAGAGGTCAGCGCGACTGCCTTGCACTTGCAGGCAGTTTCCCGGGTTGCAGGTTCGCGTCCCGGCCAATGCTATGACACTTAAATATATATATACAGCTATTTTAGATAGCAAAAAAAAAAGTTAAAAATATAAACATTAAATAAATTTCTATCCCAACCATTCTAGATATTATGACTTACTAATCATAGAAGAAATCATTTCTATTAATCATGTTAATCATCATCATCATCAATCATAATCAATCCACAGCAGGATGAAGGTTTCTCCAAATTCAATCCATCTTTTCCGATCTTTAGCTTCTCTTCTTCACATCATCCCTGCATACTTTCTTATTTCATCCATCCATCTCACCTGTGGTCACTTTCTGCTTCTTTTAAAATGTCTTGGAATCCAGTTTAAGATTTCAATTATCCATCTATTATTGTATCAATCATTATAATAAATAATAAATCCCAAATATAAAAAGCTCATTCTGAGATGTTCAAATGAACAGAAAATGTTATATTCAACATGCTGCTAAAAATTATGTACTGAATCCAAATTTATCAGTATAATAAAGATAATTAAGAGCAGAATAAGATTTTGTCTACTGTGGGATAATAACAAAGCATAGAAACATAGAGAGGAATCCATATCTCTGTGACTATCATTGCAAACATCTCTGTCTTAAGATCATTAACATTCAAGAATAGCTTCTGAAAAAGGAAATGTCTATTAAAATGACAAGCAAAAAAAACTTCTTATTAGGTAAACATCAATAAAACCCTATACGTTTCAGCAATAAATCTTTATCCAAATGTATAAATGTTAGACAAGATTGACTTTTCATATATACCCTTAATATAAAGCTAATTTCCACTATTTCTATAAATATGATATTTTATATATTGAAAGCCTGCTAAACATTGATAAAATTAAAGTTTAAAGTATAAAGACTATCTTTTCTCTATAAATATTCATAACACCCATTTTAATATTAATAAAGTTTGTAAAATATTTCTAATCAGAAATTTTAGCTATATGTATATCAGATTTTATTTATACATTTTTCTTCTCTTTCACACACGTACAAACACTAAAGTGTTTCTCTTTTTTTTAAAGGTTACGTTTTAACTAAAAAATACCTAATCAAATTAAACTATAAAATAATCATAATTAATAATGTTTATTTTTTAAAAACATTCCTAACATTCAAAAAGTTATAAATAACATATTTTTTCTTATCCCTGATATTTTAAGTCATACTCAAAAAAATTATAAAAAAATACAGATGACAGGAAGCATTCCATAATATGTTATATATTCTTTTCAAATACTCAATTGGCATCTTAATAAAAAAACAATAAAACTTTTCTAAAATGCGTAGAATTTTATCTATTTTGGATTTAAAAATATAAATTTATAAATATGTTCTTACCTATTAGATCTTTAGATAATAATCATAAAAAAAGTTCACAAAAGTGATAGTATATTAGACAGTATTTGGATTATAATAAATTCTTTCTTCTCCATTGGTATTCAAATTCAGGTCAGTAAATGATTTAGGTGAGATGCATATTTACCACTAAATCATAAATATTAGCATGGTGAGATAAGGAATCAGAAAGTTTGCAAATAATATGAGAATATCTGGAGAATAACAAGTGATTAAAACCATACAACACCGTGTATTAATTATTGATTATGACTCTTTTAATTTGACTAATTATCGTAATATTTTTATTTAACAGAGATGATAATGACCACTTAAGCAAAAATTTTAGACATTGATAATGGAACAAATTATTATTGGGTAATTTTCCTAATGGGCTTTGAATGTTCCACCAACAAATTTTTAATGGAATGGAAGGCTGAAAAGTTGTGAGTTGGAGTAGTTTGAAGCCTGTCCATTAAAGTATGAAGATTGGTTATCTTAATATAAAACTGAGCACTGATTGTATATACGTGTGAGAATAATAATCTAGACCAACTGATGATTGCTGGTTTAGCATGAAATACATATGGTGGTGATTATTTATCTTTTCAACATGTGTGTGATCAGGAGAGTCAGCAATATGAGATGGCACTGAGAGTAGTGGGTCATGTGAAAGTCTGAGTTCGAATCCCACATACATTACATATATAAATGCAGGTTTAAGCCTGTACAATGTATTAAGAATGATATCTAAAAATTAATTAAGCAAACAAACATTAAATATTTATGACTAAGTTAATTAATCTTGAATAATGAATATATGGTTTTGTTTCTTCTTTATGAATTATCTTTAATATTAATTAAAATTTATGACATTTTAATAGAGACTTATATAGATGAATTAATTTATAATGAATAATAAAACATTCTAAAAAAATGTAAGCATCTAATTTAATGATAAATTCTAAAAAAGTCAATTATCAATTGGGGTTTAAAGAGTAAATCACATGTGGACAGTTTAAAAATTTATAGCTAAATAGCTCATATTCAATGCATATATTTAATTCTAAATTTTACTTAGACAATTATTTTAATATTATGTGCAAGATAACACAAATATGAATGTTTTAACTGGTTAACAATTTTATATTTTCTTTTGTTCAACTTGTTGAGAGTTTTGAAGAAGCTCACCATACTACTGTGTAAAATTCTTTATTTTTATACTAAAACTCAATAACTTGAAATTGATATTATTTAAATTTGATTTTATAAATAAATAACAATCTAAACAACACACATTTGACATTTTTAAATGTTTAAAAACTGTTTGCAAATCAAGCAATGTACTGTATATGTGATCAACCAAGTAAGTGAAACTGCCTTTCAGAAAATGAATGAAATTTTTTTTATATATATTTAATGTAAATAAATAAGGTAGATTTATAATATATTTATTTAGTCTTCTTAAAATCTATATTTTCTTTACAATAATTACAATATTGGAAAGATTTTAACATCACATTCATTCTGACAAACAACAACATATTAAATGCTTTTATTTTCTTTCATTATATTATGGTCATGTTCATAAAATTATATTTCCAGATATAAAAAATAAATGAATACATTGAAAGTTTGCATATGAACTTTTCTAAAAATAATAACCAATTACTGTATAAAAGTAATCAAAAATATTTTATTAACAATGAAAAAGTCATAGTCTATATATCAAAATCTTTGCATGAAAACTTTTCAGAAGCAAAAACTCATAAGGCATTTTCTTCTGTGTCATACAATGTAAATATATATTGGATTCAATAAAATTATCTTTGTTCCAATTTATATTTAGTAATTAATCAAATTGTTAGTTAAGTTAACCCTGAGAATTAACCAGTTAACATACCTTAATCAATGCTCTGTAGTATTTAGATTTATTTTGTATAGCTAACCAAAGTAACAATATAATTAGTGATTAGAGAACATTCACTTATGAGTAATATATTTTCTATATTGTAGATCATTTATTATCTGTAACTTTATAAATTACTAATTTGTTCAAATAAAGTTAAACATCATAACCTGGTTTATTATAACTCACATTCAATGGCTGGAATTAGTATATTTTATTATATACATTTTTGAGGCAATTTATTTTCTCTTTATAAATATATGGCATATCATAATAAGTACTATTACATTTGTCACTAATAACTGGAGCAATTGTATTTTCTATTACATTTTTATTACATTTAAAGCAAGTATATCTTTTCATATATAGTTAAAGCATACTATTATATTATATTAATTTCATCCTTTTATATGTAGCATTATATATACTATTACTGTATATATATATATATATATATATATATATACAGTAATAGTATATATATATATATATATATATATATATATATATATATATATATATATATATATATTGTACAGGGTTCACTCCGCAGAAGATCTTACTTACCCTGCAAAAGTTTTGGCTGGTTTCAAACTTCTTTAAAACACATTTATAATCTTATGTAATTATAAATGTTACATGAACGAACTGGCACGTTCGAGCAAAGTGGGAAATATTATTGATAGCTTTAACTATCAACAATACCCATGATCATTCAATGGCCCACCTTGGCTGCTAGATTCAAACCACTACTATCCAAACACTTTATTTGTTTCGGAGTAAACCCCGGATGCCAGCTAGTCAATGACTAACGTATTTGGACAGTAGGCTCATAATCCAGCACTCGAAACAATCCCTAAAACTAGCTCAGTCTAATTTTAATTTAATAAAAAAATATTAAAAGTAGTGGTGAAAGAATTGATAAAAGAATTGACGGACAAATAAAGTTTAATTTTAAAGACAATTTATTAACTAACATTTACTAATTTTAAACATTTTTATAAATCTAAAATAACACATGCACATTTTAAATTAACACACTAGAATATATTTTATGAGAAAGCATAAATGTTTGATGTTTATAAAATCATATGGCATTCACAAACACACACATCAATAGTTCATTTTATGCATGCTTATAGAGTTCAAATTACTTGTCTCTGGAGGCTTTACGAATTAATGCGATGCAATGGCTATTATAGAAAAGAATATGAAATATCATTACCTAGGATTTTGAATGGGGATGTAGAACTTTGTTTTCTTCTTGTTTGCTGCTTCCATTACAAATATTTCCAGCCAGCTGGTATGTTTCCTTGATGAGTTTCCTTATTATTCATGATTGTTATTGGAGACAATTAGATACTGACGGAGATTCTTCAAGTTGTTACGCTGACATTAATTCACGGGCAGATATTGCTGTTTTCATCAGACTTCAGGCTGTGGAGAGGCGTATATTTCCTGTTGGTTTTTAACATTGCATTTCTGTTTCTGGATACCTAATAAACTGCACTGTTATCTGAACTGAAACAATTACTCGACTCAATGATTGTCCTCTCTGAAATTAACTGACTCAATCTGTTGTCCGATAAAAAAAGGTCTATTTATACCTGTGACGTGTTGTCCTTGTAATATCCTCTGGCAATATCTGTTGTTGAAATTCCTTGATAATCCTTTGATGTGTTTTGGAAGATTGTAATAACCATGCAAACATGTTGTTTTATATAATTTTAATTAGTAGCTAATCCTTTGGAGACAATCTTTTTAATCCTGTTGTTTTATATTTTAATTAATAGCCATCGCTGTGATTATTTGCTTTCAAATCAAATAACATCTATTCAATATGGTTAGAAAACTACTTCTTTATTGTACCATAAACTATACTCCTACATTTATTTATGTTATTTAGTAAAATTAAGAGCATGCTAATAGCTCTAAACAAGCTTTTTTTTTTATTTATGATAAATGCTACTACAAGAGAAGACATTCAAATCATTTTTATCTTGGATTATCCCCATCTCCAGACCAGTTTCGACCTATGGGTCTCTTCAGTGAGGAGTTGGGACATTAGATTTAAAAAACCAACTCAAGCAAAGCATTTATCTAAAAGTTAATTGTTAGAAGATCTGAAACTTTTAGACATCTACATGTCTTTAAAGTCAGCTCTCCAACTGAAAAAATCATATGGGTCTGAACTGGGGATGGGGATAATCCAAGATAAAAATGATTTGAATGTCTTCTCTTGTAGTAGCATTTATCATAAATAAAAAAAAAAGCTTGTTTAGAGCTATTAGCACGCTCTTAATTTTACATATTTGTAAGTGCAAGCTATATATAAGTCATGTGATATCTGACTTGTTATTATTACTAGTATTATGTTATTTAGACAAAATTAACTGTCAATTTCTTATTTTTGTCAGAATCTACAGAAAGATTTATTAATCATTTTTATAAGATTAAAACTTGTTTTATGCCATTGTTAAATATATATTTATGAAAAATAGTGTTGAAAATAAAGTGTTTACAAATAACTGTACATATATATATAGAATTTGTTTGACTTATGTAAATAAATGTAAGGCAACATATAATACTATTGATAAAATAAATTGCTTGCCTTACTAAAAAAATGTAAGTGATCACAGTTTATATCAGAAACTTGTAAATTGTTTTTTTTTTTTTTACAATTTCTACAACAGTGTCTTTGAATTATAATAAAAATAAAGGAGATATTTTATATTATCTAAAATGACATCTTTTAGAACCAAGTAAAAAGTTTCTGGGCACAGGAAATCTGAATAGAAACACAATTAACCAAGTTAAACATTCCTTCCTTTAAAACTATTATATACCACAATAATTTCATTATTCTATTATTTTTCCAGATCTGATTTTTTAATTCCATTATAAAAAAAGTTATATTATTCATTATAATAAGGTATTTATTTATATAGTGCTATGTTAATAAATTGTAATTGTAAATTAGCGATCAGGCTAATAATGCACATGCGCTTTACAGATTTTAAACTATACTAAATAAATACTCTCATTTTCAAACACAATATATAGTCTTTATTAAAAGATAGAATGATTCCATTTTATACTATCTTGTTTTTATACTTCGCAGTTTTGTTAATAATATCTAAACAAAAATTATAAAATATCTATTTTTCTCTTTTTAACTTGAAAATTTTTCCACTATTTATATAAGTTATCCTGATTGTCTTAAAGCACTTTGTTTCAAAATATAAAATCTCAATATTCTCTCATATCTTTTCATAAATTATACTTACATTTTAAATCATTAGTTCATTTTGGCATTTTTCTAAAAGGTCCTACCTCACCTTCGCACCGAATATCTTATAAACATGCTTTAATGTTATCATACATCTTTTTCTATGTTATATAATTTGTACTTTATACACCTACATATTATTATTTGTTTCTCTAATCAGATTATTTAATTATTTTCTCATCCCTCAAAAAATTAATAGTTATAAAAGATAGATATTTTTAAGCAAATGCATAAAAATAGTACATATATTTATTTTTTAATAATAATTAAAGTAAGTATTTAACATGAAAAACAGTAATAATTTATATATAATAAAAATGATTAATGAACATTCCGTGAATTTATCAAAAATCTGTTGTTGACAAGAAACACAAGCACTTCTAAATTCAGTTCATCTAATATATTTTAACTTTGACAATTTTATTCACCCCCTCTTTTTTAATTATCCTTGAATTTATTTGCTTTTAATTTGTTTTAGTAGCATATTTATATTTCCATGAATATTTTTTTTGTTTGCTTGTTTTAATAGTAAAACTGTTATAATTTATTCAACAACGAAAAGACGACAGAAGTCACTCATATAGACCATAAAGAACATTATAGTTTTAAAATATTTACTTGCATCTATTTTTTTTTAATTGTATTTTTAAATTAATATTTATATATCTCTAATTATATATTTTATTAGAACTATTTGAGTATGTGCAAGTTTGTTTTATTATGTAAATTCTTCTATTGAAGCTAAGAATAATTAAAATTATTTAAATCTTCACAATATGCAGTATTTTTTTCAACCATATTTAACTTCTTCCCAACATCTTAAGCAGCTACTCTTTTTTACTTTGGCTTTTACTTTTTCTTATTACCAACACTCAAAATATTTATTTAGAATTTTTGTAAACAGTTGTTCACTAATTGCAAATCACATCAGTTGTATAGGTCTGTTAAATAATTTTCCAGACAAGAATTAGGTCCCTTCTGCATTTCTGCACAGTCAATATGTTTAGTCTGAGCCAAAAATTCAACAATATGATTCACAATCTTGTTATTAGAATAGATAAAACACTAAGACATTTGGACTAACCAAGCAACTATATTTGCCAGAAATATTTTATTGTTGTTGCATTTTTGATGAAATTTATACATTTTAAAATATTTAATACTTTTGTTTTTGGATTATGAAGAAATGTCAATTTATTCTTGTAGATTTGTTCTTGAAGTAGTCTGTATTTGCAATTTTTTTTTATTTTTGGTTTTTTTTTACTCATTGTTATGTTTGAATATACTTTGGACAATTCTACTGTTTAATGGAAAATCTCACATCACACACATCTGGTTTAATTTGTGTGAGAACCAAAAAAAGATTTTAAAATAAATTCTAAAATAAATTTTAAGACAAAAGAAAAGAAGCCCAGTTGTACTATTTTATGAATAACTTAAATTTTGCTTTTGTATTTTCTAAAGTTAATAAAGATATGTTAAAACTCAAGATTAAAATGAGATAAACTGTAAACAACTTCATGGTTTTGCAAGGGGAAGTAAAAGCATTGATATATAAAAAAAAAAAATCAAGCACTAAACTTCACTTTCTAAAATATTGAAATGTATTGTAGCCAGGGGCTATGCCTGATTTTGCAATGGAAGCAAGTGCTAAAAGGCTCAAATTTTTGATTATAATTATAAAATTACATATATTGTTTTACTTTGATAAATACAGAAATCGATTTATATTATTGTATATATAAATGGAACTCTTTGGATTATCAAAGAATGGAGAAAGGTAACTTTCAAAATTATCAACTTAAAATGCAGATTGCAGTTTTTTTATAACTGTAAACTGTTAAAATTATTTACAAATTGTTATCAAATAAAAGGTACTTTATTGTTAAAGCTGCAACATGGAGTATGTATTAGACCTACTGCACCTGTTCACATTCATATCAATCCACTGATAACTTTGTAATCTCATGATCTGAGCAAAATAACATATACACTAATCTTGTATATGACTTTCTTTAGCAAAAAAAAAGAATGTGTATGCAGATCTTGTACATTGTATTTTGGTAAAATTTACAAAGTTATCTGGAGGTCGATACAAAAGTCAACTTGTGCGGTAGGTCTAATATATGCTCTGTGTTGCAGGACTAAAAATAAATGAAAGTAAAAAAAATAGTAAAACTTACAAAATTAACAAAAACCTTTTAAGAATGACATTTAAAATAAATGTGGTTTTCACAAATATGTACAACTTTCAACATTAATAAGCAACATTAATAAACAATCTTTAAGAACAACATTTAAAATAACATTTCAATATTAACAATGTCTCCCAAAAAAAATGTGACTCTCACAAATATGTTCCTCTTTCAACATTAATAAAAAAAAATGTGACTTGAAAAATGATGTGACTTTAAAAAACTAACAACTTTTAAGAATAACATTTAAAATAAAATGCAATATTACAATAATGATGCCATTAATCAAAAAAATAGTTTAAATATACACCAAACAAACAGTAAATGATTTTCATTTTTAAGTAATTTGGATAAAAATACATTAACTATATTTCTATCACATTTACCATGTAATATATAACAGAAATTTACACATTAAAACCAAACTTTTGATATTTAGTATTGCCACAAAAAATGGACATCTGCAGTAAGAAATTTTATTCTGAAAATGAAACAACATGATTTCAAAGTATGCTGGGATTTTCATTCAACTGCTATTAAATGCCATTTTTCTTGTTATAAAGAAATTAAATCAAAAACTATAAAAAATGTTATCTTTTTGTCCCTCATTGGTACTTTGTCCTGTCTTCTATTTTCATAATAAAACATTCATCTGTTTCTCTACATAAGTCCCCAAACATCCATGTCCCCTTGCGAATGCCAGTTGTATTGTTGCAATCTCAGACATTACAATGCCATTGGTTGTTACTAATAGGCAGATGTCTTGCTATTGGAAATAGAGCACTGCATCCACTTCAGTGCTTGGTAATTTTTAAAATGAAAAATAATTGAAAATTAAGTATTATAAAAAAACAGATCACTTTGAAAAAATAATCTTGTTGATACAAAATATTGCATTGAAAAAAAATTGTTGATAAAAAAAAGCACATTCACAGGGATTATTTTCTTTCAATTTGATGTCATCATGACATTACACATTTATTGTGGGTGTGAAAAGGACTCTCTCCCCTATATTGCAGATTTAATACTCAAGTACCAATAAAAGATAATAGGTCTTGCAAGTTGTCTGTGAATATATGCTATATAAAAATGATTGTATTAAGTAGTATAATTTTTACTTGTAAATATTTGATATTTGATAAAAGGCAATATTTAAAAAGTGTAAATTATTTAATTTGTTTGCATATTCGAGATGACTGGTTTAATTTTAAAAATAACTGTCAAGTGTCATTCCATCAATATTATGAAAAAATGCATAGGAAATTTTATTAAAAAAATAACTTTATAAAGAAAGGGTTTTAGAAGTCAGCATCAACATATTAATTACATTAATTTGTTTGAAGTGTATCTCGATTTCCAACAAAAAACATATATTAAATCTTGGTGCAAAATATGTTGGTGGCCAATGGGAAAATAGTGATCCATAATTGAAATCTTCTGTAGAAAATTTATTAGGCATAATTAAATGTGGTTTAAAAGTTTGCAAGGAATTAGTAAAAAAAGTAAAAGAAAATAATTTTAATTATACAATGATTTATGATTGGAACATACAAATATCCAAATTTAAAAAATTTACATCTGATATTAATCTAGTATGTATAAAGAAGATAGAAAATTAAGAATGTGTTTATTACTAAAATCTGATTATGATGATAACGTTATTACTCAATTGAATAATCTAATCTTAATTTTACAAAAGTTAGTAAAGGGGGTTTGAACTCAGACTTTCACATGACCTTTTCACACTGCTGACACATCGAAAAGATAAATAATCACCAATGTATATTGTATCATTTATTTATATATGGTACAAATATATTGACATTTGGTGAAAGCTAAAGGGAAAAAATAAATTTAACGATTTTTAAAGACACAATTTAAATTTTTTTTAGTTAGTGTAATTTTTTTTAAAAATGTACAATGAAAGTTAATTTTTTTGATTCAAATTATTTATTCAATTTTATTTAACAATTTATCTTTAAATATTTTAATTTGTTAGAATAAAATATTTATTTCTAATATCAACTTTTCATTGTATGTTATTTTTGTTAGTTTATTTTTAATCTATTAGGTGTAAATTACCCTTGTCGATATGTTTATTTATTAACTAAGCCCCGGATGTCATATTCTCTGAAAAATAACGAATTTATGGGAAATCAAAAACCCGATTTTTAATGTTATTTTCTTCTTAATTTAAGATGTACAACGCGACAGATTTCAGCAGATTCTTATATGAATCCTGGCGCCCTTGTTAAAACAAATAAAAAAAGCTGATTCCGCCAACATAAGACGCAATAATTAGTAGGTCAGTTAGTCGGGAAATATAGTTATGTTTTTAGAAATATTCATAAAATATTTATATTTTCCGTCTTCATAGCTTGATTAACTTTCACTTCATAGTGTGTAAAAAAAGGCCTATTAGAAAACGTGAAAAATGTTACAATATATATATCCTGTAAATGAGGGGTCAAGGTGACTTATGGTCAACATGGGTAGGATGAGAAGGTTGGAACCAATGAGGCCTTTGAACATTTTACCATCAGAATTTCAATGAAATGGATGACTGAAGAGTTGTGGAATGGAATAGATTGAAGCCTGTCTATTAAAGTATGAAGATTTGCTATCTTAATATAAGCTGATGATTGATTGTATATACGTGGAAAGATGGTAATCTGGACCAATGATGAGTGCTGGTTTAGCACAAAATACTTGTATTGGTGATTAATTATCTTTTTGGCATATGTATGATCAAGTTTATCAGCAGTATGATGTAGCGTGGGTAGTGGGTGTGTGAAAGTCAGTTCAAACCCCCTATATAAAGTAAATATAGAAAATTTGCATATTTAATTTATTCATAATATTTTAAAAAGGTAAAAAATAATGTGATTGATAATTGTACTTATAAGATTTATCCTTCTTCAGCAATATGACCTATGTTCTTTTCAAATATAAAACTGCATAAAGAGGAGAAACCATTATGATTAATGGTTCGTTGAGGGTGGGGGGGGGGTAATATAAAACGAGTCGATTAATTGAGAAAATGCTACAAGAAATTCTTGGCTTTGGTAAATATACAATACGTTCATCATTTGATTTTGTTAGTAAAATTTATGATGTTATTATTGATATTAATGATGTATTATTTACATACGACGTAAGAGAGATGTGCGGATCAATTGTTTGAATGGCTTCTATTGAAATTATTTTTCACGCATTAAATTTTAAAAACATTAATATTTAAACAATAAAATTTATAGTTGAAACATGATGCTTTCTGCAGTTTTTAAGAATGTTTTTTTTTTATAAAATAGGTCATGGATGACCAAATGGTCTGCCTACAGTTGACCAAATATGTAATTTTATAACTTCTACATAGGAAGAAAATATTTTGAAAAAGGAAGTTTTTTTTTTGCATGCCACAAACAAAATACAATTAAAGATTTGTTTAAAAAATTAAATAATAAAAATGGCTTAAAATGGATTAAAACAGATGAATATAATGTGCATTCAGTTCATCCATCTTAAGATAAACTAAAAATATAAGTAAACTGGATTAATATATGACTATTAAACCAATTGCAAAAAGAGGCTGTATACCATATAAATTAAGAGTACTAATGTAACATAAAATGGCAGGTTTGAAGTCCTTCTCGTTCAGAAATGATAATCTTTGTAAATATTCATCGGATAAATGCAAAAATATTGAAATGTATTATAATGAATTATTAAAGGTTGGTTATAATTACAATCGTATTTATTATACTATTAAAAATTTCAGTACAAAATACACACATACAAATATAAATAATAACGTTGATTCTTCTATTAATAAAATTTGGATATTAATACGATATATTTTGAATCAACAAGCAAATTTCAGAAGAAAGATTTATAACGGTATATGTGACATTGCATTTTATGCACCTCCTATATTAAATAAATTAGTAAATAATTCTAAAGACAAAACCTGAATTGCAAATTATAAATGGATATGTAGTTGTGGGAGCAGATATATAGGGGTAATTGAGGTGTACATTGAAAAAGAGAATGAAGGAACACTTGTTGTTTATGAAAAAGAATCCAAAATACAAAACAAAATTGTAAAGATTATAATAACATATCAGCTTCCGTTTTTTACACAATAATAAATCATGTATATATGGTTTTAATTTCAATTGTAATAATGTACAAACATTGCAAACAGAAAAAAATAATAAAAGGAAAATAAAGGAAGTTATGCTAATATATAAATACATGCAAGATTTTGTCAATAGGCAGTCAGCAAATGTTAAAATCATGGGATTATGGGAAGGTTGACTTTTCAAAGAACAAGTTGACAAAGACTAACAAGATAGCTCCTAAGTGATGATTATATTTTGTCTTTTTTAAAAATTTTTGATTACTGTATTCAATAATATTTAATTATAAGATTATATATATATGGCTAGAGAAAGGAGTTTGCTATTAACTGAAAGAAGACCCTTTGATTCCTCTTGGAGGCCTTAAAGGAACCAAGCAGGGCAAATTCCTAATGTCCACTACATATGTTCTTGTCGTTGCAGCTGTTATTACTATGTGATTATTCATATAGTATACGAACATGGATGGGCTGCTCACTAACACGCATTAGCCAGCATGGTGAGTTTATTGGTTTTTTACCGCCGAGTTTAAGAATATTTTTTCAATATATACAATCATGACAGACAAAAATAAATCATGGCCCTTATTCCCAGGAGGATGTAAAGTCACCAACCAAGACGGCGGTTGGTGGCCGAAGGTGGAGGGTGTTAAGAATCCCCTGATTGTGGACTCAGGCTGCCATTTGATGACGACTTTTTATTTAGGTACTTACAACTGCAGATCACTTTCAAGTGAAGGAAGATTGCAAGAATTATAAGAAAAACTGTCTTATATTAAATGAAACATTATTGGATTTTGTGAAGTTAGAAGAAAAGGTGAAGAAACAATTGATTTAAAAAGTGGACATATACTCTACTATAAAGGCACAAATATTGAAAATACAAGTGGAGTAGGATTCATTATAAATAAAAAATGGAAGAATAACATTGTAGAGATTGATGGTGTATCAGACAGAGTGGCAAGATTAGTTTTACAACTTAATAGCAGATACCAAATGCAGATAATTCAGGTTTATGCCCCAACAAGTTCTAATAGTGATGAAGTTATAGAAGATTTTTATATGGATGTACAAAAGGCTTTTGATCAGAGTAAACAACATTTTAAAATTGTTATGGGAGACTTTAATGCTAGAATTGGTAAACAAATGAAAGATAAAAATGCTGAAGGTAATTTTGGTTATGGTAATAGAAATGAGAGAGGACATAGACTTGTGGAATTTGCAGAAAAAGAAAAACTTTATATTATGAATTCTTTTTTTGAGAAAAATGTTAAAAGGAAATGGACATGGAAGCATCCAAATGAAGGTAAAGCAGAACTGGATTATATTTTGATTAACTGAAAATACATATTTCAAGATTGTAATGTTCTTAATAAATTTAACACAGGAAGTGATCACCGATTAGTAAGATGTAAGATACATGTTAATGCAAAACTAGAGAGACAAAAATTATTAAGAAAAACAATATTTACAGTTGATATTCCTAATCTTCAGAAACATTCTAATGAATTTAAATTAGAACTTACAAATCGGTTTCAAGTATTAATAGATTTTGAACATGATTACAGTTTGGATTATCTTATGTTAATTAAACCAATTGAAACTAGAGGTTTTATTCCATATGAATCACATGTACCTATGTGTCATAAGCTGTCTGGATTGAAATCATTCTTATTTCGAAATGAAAAATTATGCAAATATTCTAGTGATAAAATTAAAAATGTACATTTATTTGTTAATGACTTATTGAAAATTGGTTATTATAAAAATGCTATTGCTTATATTATTAAAGGATTTAAAAGAAATCAACACTATAATAAAATTAAAAATAAAAATATCAAAATGAAATGGATTTCAATGCCATTTATATCAGATGAGCAGGTCAAGTTTATTAGGAAAATTTATAATGTTTTGTGTCATATTGCTTTTTTCTCTACAAATAACATAAATAGATTGCTTAATAATTCTAAAATTCAAAATTCAAAGTTTAATCAAAATTCTATTATATATAGATTGATATGTGGATGCGGCGTACAATACATTGGTGAATCTAAGTGTACATTTGAGAAGAGAATAAAAGAACATATGCTTTTATATAATAGAATTCAAAAAGAGAATCAATATGGAACAGATGTAAATAAACCTTCATCATCTGTTATATTTGATCATAATAAATCTTGTCAATATGGATTTAAATTTGATTATAAAAATATGAAAATCTTTCAAATTGAACGTTGTCATAATAAACGTAAAATAAAAGAGGCTATGTTGATTTCAAGAAATTGTCAAATGTTAATGAATTGCCAGTCATCAAATGTTAAGATAACAGAATTGTGGGAAATCTGAATTGAACTATGGGTATTGTTAAGGGTTGTCTCGTTTTGATTATCCAACGTTATATAGTTGATAAAGACTACAAAGTGTATAGTCAAAAGTACTTCTAAAAGAATATAATTTATATAAATTGTACTGTATTTTGATATATATATTGATTTGTATATTACATATATTGTAAAACGAATACAGATATCAAACTTTATTTATTACATATATATATATGAAATAGGGTTTTATTGATATAATGTTTAAATTTTGTAGATCTGAGGAAGACTGATAAGAACAGTTGAAATTGTAATGAATAAAGAAATGTATTTTGTTTTAAAGTGTAAGAAGTGTAAAATGTTTTTATATGTCATATGTCTTGCATTGGTGGTCGAGAGGTCAGTGCGATTGCCTTGCACTTGCAGGCAGTTGCCTGGGTTGCGGGTTTGCGTCCCGGCCGATGCTATGACACTTAAACAAAAAAAAATAAAAAATAAAAACGGAAATATGAATTGAAAGTATTGAAGATTATATTAAAATAACTATAAACAGAAATATGATTAATTAAATACGTTTGTTCTCCTTAATAATACTCAAAAATCATTTTATAAAATAAATCTAATAAAAAAATTTTTGGTCACACCTTTAAATTTTACCTGAGAAAATTCATTCAAAAAAAAAAACTATAAAAATAATTTTTAAGATTATTTTTAACTCCTTCATTGAAACACTTATTTAAATATTATATCAGTTTCAGCATAATAATAATATATAACATTTAAAAAAAAAAATAGATTAAAATATTTTATTACAAAAAAAAAATCAGATTTAGACATGTATATAATCTTATGTGATATGTTGGACTATTTCCATCATCTATGAGTGAACGTTGAATGTGTCGAAATTTTAAATTTTATTTAAACTTTCCAAATACAAACAACTTGTTAGTAATATCACACAAATAGACAACACAGGTTACAGGCCTTTAACAGAATAGCTCAGTGGCTTAGAGCATTTGCCTTAAATTCTATATTGAAAAATCTAAAATGCAAGTTCAACTTCTAGGTGAATATTATCACTGTATATATAGGCCAGGAAAAGTGGAGAATAATACTACTCAAAAATGTTGTGTAATTACTAACCTGTGTTGTCTATTTATGTGTTATTACTAACAAGTTGTTTGTATTTTAAAATCTCTAGAACCAATTTTGGACATATTTACTCTTTTCATTGAATTATAGTATTTCCAATTAGACCATTAAAACATTACAAGATAGTTTATGCTACACAAGCTATTAAATAGTAGCAAATTTCTAGATACAATAGTGCATAAATTACATCTATTGAACACTATAGCTTGCAAAGGCCACACTATTATGTAGAAGTATTTGCTACTGTTCCAATATTGTCTATTCATAAAAAAGAATGAAATATTTTTCATTTGAATACTATTTTAAAATGGAAATACATTCCAGTTGAGACATCTAAAAATATGAAAAAAATTTTTTTAAAATTATGCTATATTTTCTTAATTAACCAGTGTTTTTAATGAATAAGTGAGATATGCAATTAAATTTATGAAGGAAACACCTCTAAGCAAAGAAATAGGTCAAAACATAAATAATTTTTTGGCAAACTTAAATACTAAATATGTAAATAATAAAGATGTATTAGATGATAGGACGAATGCAACAGTAACATTAATATTTTAAAAAGGTGATAAAGAATATATTAGAAATTAGATAGCTATCAGTATTTTTTTTATCAGGTCAATACATTTTTTTACAAATGCAACTCATCTACAGCAATCTTCAGATTGTAACCAACCAAAAGAACAAGATGAATTTAAAAGTGGTTTAAAAACAGTGGGTTATATTGAAATACTGTGAAAAATTACAAAATAGACCAATGATTATGAGTTACCCTTATGCTTTGGATTTATACATTATCAAAAGGCATTTAATTTTGTAAGCATTTCTTCAGTTATTAAAACATTGATCATCAAGGTATAGATCAAGGATTTTGTCATATGGTGAAAACTATTTGTAAGAATGCAATAGCAACAATTAGAGTACATAATGTTACTAAAAAGATCAACATTGAGATGGCTGTATGATAGGGTGACTCCATATCTCCAAAAAAAATTTCAGAAATTTTTAGTGATTAAAATCAAAAGCTAAGGGAGTCAAAGTAAATGGAGATTGTTTAATTCAATTACATTTTTCAGATAATATTGGTGTTTTTGCAAATAATGTTTTAGAGCTTGAAGAAATGTTGTAAGATTTATCAGATGAAAATAAAAAAATAGGATTAAAGATAAATGTTAAGACTAAAGTATTATTCAATGGATATTCTCCAAAAAAGTAAATAAATATTAATAATGATGAGTTAGAAAAAATTAACAACTACAAATATTTTGTTCAGATTATCACTATAGATGGAAACAAAATGGTTGAAAGTAATCATAAATTAAACTTTTTTGGGGTGTTTTTTTTTGTAAAAATAGCTAAATATTAAAGGAAAATATGTCTATGTGTTTGAAAAGGAAGGATTTTAATATATGTATTACCAGTTTTTACATATGGATCTCAGATGTTGACATTAACAGAAAAGCAATGGAAAAATGTCATACTACTCGATGAAGAATGGGGAATGCATGTTTGGGATAACAAGAAAAGATCAAAAATGAAATATATGGCTAAGAATACAATTAGGCGATACTGACATCATTGAAATAATTAACAGACAGAAGATGACTTACTGCTAGACTATATGATAATAGATTGACATTTGAAATCCTGAACTGAATTTCAAGAGATTGTAAATAACCTATAAAAATGTCATATATGAAATAGGTGAATGAAATAAGAAAATGTACGGGGATGATAGAGAGAAGCTAGATTTGAGAGAAGATGGAATGAACGTTGAAAATAATGATGATATTATTACTTATCATGGTTTGCAAAAAATCAATTAAATATAAATTGTGATGAACTTAACAAATTCAGTTTTATTTTAGATGAAATGTCTATTAATTCAATAAACATGATTACATAGGATAGATTTAATTTTAACCAATATATATATAAAACTATTAGTTATATCGCCTACATCCTATTTATTATTGTGTTAATAAATAATGATATTAAAATATTTATAAAAATAGTGGAATTAAATTTGCAGGTTTTAATTTTTTTTCCGTTTAATAATTCTAAAAAGTTGTTGAGGAATATGTATATTTGTTTACAACATTTGCTTTTTTTTTTTATTTTGATGTTTATTAACATTTGCTTTTTCTAAAAAATAACCAGACTTATGCAAGTTAAAAATGTGAAGTGCTTGGTAAAATTTCTTCTTAGTGCTCTTTCAGTTATTTAACATTAAGCTGTATTCAATTTTGTTTGTAAATAAAGATTTAAAAATGCGTCTTATTAATAGTAGTAAAGAAACTATTTTTTGTCTAAAATATTATTAAAAAATAAACATCACGAGAAGTTCAAATAGGAAAATTTTAAATATTAATGTGGAAGCAAAAATATCAGAAGTTAATTAATATTCATAAAAAAAATTAACACGCAATAAAATTTTAAATATACGTATATTTTTCCTAATAACATCAAAATACGTAATATTTATAAATGAAATACAAACTTATTATATACCTGTATCATTATATGCAATACATAGGACATATGAACACAGACATTCATACGACCCACCACTCTCCTCTCTATCTCATAACACTGATACACTTAAACACATATATGTCGAAATGATAAATAATCACCAATATGCATATTTCATGTTAAACCAGCAATCATCAGTTGGTCCAGATTATCATCCCTACACATATATGCAATAAATGCTCATTATATGCAATAAATGCTCATATATATGTATATATTAAGATAGCCAATCGTCATGCAGTAATGGGCGGGCTTCAATCCACTTAACACTCCAATACTTCAACCGTCCATCCAATTGAAAATTTGACGATGGAACGCTCAAAGGCACTCCTGAGGCAGAAATTCTTGTCTCACTCATATTGACCTAAAGTCAATCTGACCCCTCATGTACAGGACCTAATTGATTTAATACATATACAAGGAATGGGCAGACATCTCTAATATATAATAACTGAAATACAGATTTATTTTATGCTTGTATCAATATATGTAATATCCAGGGTATATGAGCACAGACTTTCACCCGACCAACTACTCACCACTCTATTTCAAATCATTGATACACTTGACCACATATATGTTGAAAATATAAATAATCACCAATAAACGTATGCTATGCTAAACCAACAATCATCAGTTGGTCCAGATTATCATCTCTATACATATACGCAATAAGTTCTCATATATATATATATATATATATATTAAGATAGCCAATCTTCATACTTTAATGGACATGCTTTAATCCACTCCACATTCCAACTCTTCAATCATCCATCGAATTAAAAAATCTGATGATGGAATAGTTAAAGGCCAGTCTGAGGCTCAGATTTTCGTCATGTTGGTGAACATATGATTGGATTTTATAACTTCATTGCAACTATCTGAAGCCTCCTTATATTGCCTCTAGGATTATAACAGAAAATATAATTATTGCAATGTATAAAATTACAGTAAGCATACAACATTGATATGTTTTTATCTTTGTTGCTTATCATTGCTTAAATATTTGAAGACTCCCAATATCATCATCATCATCATCATTATTTCAGACCATTATCAATCCATTACAGAATGATGCATTTCTAGGTTTAATTCACTTTTTGTAATCTGTAATCTAGTTTCTATCATCCACATGACCTCAACACACTTCCTTATTTAGTTCATCCATCTCACATGAGTTTTCACTTTTGGTTTTCTATAATCTCTTAGTATCTAGTTTAAAATTTTAGCTGAACATCTAGCATATTATTTCTAGGATTAAGTTCAGTCCAACTCAATTTTAATCTGTTAATTTTTTCAATGATGTCAGTAACAAATGTTGTTCTCTGATCCATGGATTTCATTTATCCATGTCTTTTTGTTATTCCTAACATACATCTCTCCACATTTTTTTCATTGCTCTGATGTCACAGCATTGCTTTCCTGCTAAGTGACCAAACTCAGATCCAAAAATACAAACTAATAAACACATTTATTAAAAATATATGAACTATTTTAATTATATATCATTATATGTTGAATGATTAAAACTTGATAGTAATGACACACAAATGGACAACACAGATTAGTAATTACACAACTTTTACAATAATATTATTCTTCACTCTTCTTCGGGTGTTTTTGGCTTGATCAGTGACAATATTAGCTTAGAAGTTGAACTCATATCTTTATATTGCTGAATATCAAATTTTAAGGCAATACTCTAACCAATTGAGTTATTCTGTCAAAGGCAACATTTAGTAGAAATTTCACTTATTTATATATAAGTTGTTTTAACTTCTTCTGACATCTTTAATTTTTTAATACTTTTTTCTAAGAGCAAAATTAATTGGAGGTTTCCAGTCATTATGTATCACCACAGTAGGTTGACTTATAGAATTATTTGCCACTGTCATATGAACAGCTACATTGATTTTTTTTGCATCTTTTACTCTCTATTGATTATTTTTACATTTTTCCAATTTAATATTTTTTCATTAGTACATAAATGATATACAACTCTAGACGCATCTGTTTTTTTCTCTATTTGAATTATTAGATTGTCTTCTTTCAATCATTGTTTAACAGAACAATTGGTCTCAACCATACATATCTTTCCACATTTATATGGTATTTTGTAGACACAGTTTTTGTTTTTAAGCATTTCCAATTTAGGTTTTGTAGATGTTAGAGTGAACTATTTGTGTGGTATGGCTTTGAAAACCTGTTCTAATTTATAGATTTTTTTTAAATTTGTCTGTCATTCCTGGTATGTATGGATGCATTGCAGTAACAGTAACTGTTTTTTCTTTTGTATCTCTTTTTAAATCTAGCTTATTATCTTGGTTAATTGGAATCCAAAGTTTGTAGTAGATGAATTTATTGCAAGCTTAAGTTACTTCCTGTTTAGTTATATATAATCTAAGGGTTTATTACTTACATACATACTATATTATCTGTGGATGACTTCCTTGTAAACTGTGTAATAAATACATATTAGATTAAAACAGTAATATACACAAAAAATAAGACAGTAATACAATTATTTGTTCTATTTGCTGTTGTATATAATAGAAATAAAACAGTATCGATAACACAAGGATACTGGGTTCTATCCAAATTAAGGAGTTTTTAATACCATTTAGATATTTACTATTGATTAAAATGAAAAATTAAATTTTATAAATTTATAATACAATGAAATTCTTATCAAAGTGAATGTATCTTTCTTTAATAATAACTTGATATTTATACATAAAAAATTCTAAAAGAATATGATGAACATGAATATAGATATTTGGAAGGAGAAAAACAAACAAGTTTTTTTTTTAGTATCAAAAACAGGTTTATTCAACTATGTTTACAATAAAGAAAAAAATTATAAAAAAACATTAAATTTGGCAATACATTTATAAATCATTAAATTACTTAATGTCCAATATTAATAAGATTCCATGTGGAATTTACTATTAGGTGAGGAGCTAACTTCAAAGAAAAGAACATTAAAATTAAATCATTGTTTTATATGGTAGTCAGTAAAAATAGATGACAATACCGTCTTAAAAACAATGAAAAACAATGAAATCAACTAATATAAATTTATATCCTATTCAAGCAACTAAGAAATTACATATAAAAACATTGCACAAAAATAAAAATAGAAAATATGATTTCAGATAATATAAAAATAAACAATGAATTTAAATAGGTGTTTGTTATCACCTACTTTTATAAATTGTATATATTGTATTGGTCACATCTATATTTTTGATCACTAAGAGCACCATTAGGTCATTAATTATCTAGAAAATTTAATTTACATTGATCAAAAGTTGACAATGATGATGAATGCTACTAGCTAGACACAGGAAGAGAGAAAAATCTTTAACATGGTTCAGACAATTGAAACAGTATACAGAAACAAATGCTAGCCAAAATAATTCTAAATAATTTTAAATTAAAAAATAAATCCTATGCAAACAAAAAAATGAAAGTTTAATGTAGATTTCTCTAACTAATTACAAGAGTATTGTAATATTAAATACGCTGGATAAAAGTTTATTTTATCACCTAAAAATAAATAAAAGGATTTATAATATTTTCCTGCTAATGATTTGTAAAAAAAATACAAATTCCAGTTTCCTTGTTTAGAGATTTCAAAACAATGTGGGCTTGTATGGAATACAATGAAACAGTGGAGGCGAGCTTTCCTTAGACTGGAAAAGAAACATCAGGACTAAGAATGCCATACATCTGCAAAACAGCCCATGAATGATTATGTTCAAGATCAAGGTTGATTCCAATACAAGAAAAAGAAAAGATTATGGTATTACATAATCTGAAACAGAGGAAAAGCAAAATCTCTACTGACTAAGAAAAACAGAACAATATACTCAATGAACTGCTAGCCAAAAGATTTGTGGTCTGCAGAAAAATACAATCCAAGTTTATCTAAATTAATTATAATGAAAAAAATTGGTGAGTTAAAATAAAAATACTAATATAAGTCCAAGTGTATATCAAGGGTTATTAGTATAAATGAGAAAAACACCAAGCATATAAAATAGAAACCCACAATATGCTCTCAGATAAATAAAATTAAAATTTGAAATTTTAAAACTAACTACAATACACACCATAAATAAAATACATAATAAAATAACTAAAGATATTTGAATGAATCAGTAAAACTTATTTTAGGGACAGATTTCTTTTAGATTAAGTTGAGACTTTTAACATAGAGATTTAACTAGAGATGTAAGACCTTGTTCAATATATAATCATTCTGTTACCTTTCATGATTTAGATAGTCCATAGAGTAATTTGAACAGGATACACAATGTTCAGGTTTATATACTTTTTTTACAAAAATTTTGATTTACTTTTATATGTTCAAGAGTCTGGAGGCAATCATTGGATAAGATCTGAACTAGGTTTCTAGGTCATGTTCTTGAAGGCACAAATATGGAGCTCCTGGATTCATCTTTGGGTTATTTAGCATTGCATTTTGTAAAAATTTCTCATGGTGTATATTTTTGGCATGGTGACTGGATGGCCACTACTACCTCAGCTAATAGTTGTATTAATAGCATTCTACAGAAATCTAACTTTGGTAATTCACATTATACAATTAGCAAATATGAAAATTAGAATCACTCTGAATAAAAAGCATAATCAAACCAAGCAAATTAATACAATTAGCAGAATCACAACAAGCAGATTAATAATAATCAGCAGAATAAAAACAAAGCTGGATAATAATCAGTCAAAAACTCAGGGCTATTTATGTCAATTGTTATCTTCCACCTAATCTTTAATTAAAATGGTTTGACCAGGGTAAATCTCTATCTCCCACTTAATCTTAATTAAAAAAAACAACATCTGACCAGGGCTCTTATCTTATTCAAAATTAAATTCAAAAAGTAAATGCAAAAATAAGTCTCTGTTTTTAAAAATGGATTAAAATCAACAAAATAAACAAAAGCCTAATCACAATCAAAACTTTTTAAAATTAAAATATTTTTTCAAATAGATTAAAACATTCCTTGCTCTTAATTACTGTAATGAAAAAAAAAAAAAAAAGACAAAAGGAAATTATTTTAAACTAAAATCTATTAAAAAAGTAAAAACACAGAATTTTAAAATATAAACGAGTATGTGCGTGTTTTATTGCACATACTCTTAAAATATATTTAAAATATAACTTACAAAACTTTTAAATAGAGTTTTCTTTTTAGAAACTTTATAAATATAAATGTTAGTCTTACTTTTATGCTGCTACATTTGGGAAAATAAAGCATCCAGTTTATTATAATAAACTCTTACAATATCAAACATACATAAAAACAATTGTTGTTTGATGCTATGCTTACAATCAAATAATTTTTACTCAAGATCATGATAATTTGACTTATATGACATGAAAATTAATCAAAAAATATAGAAATTCAAACTTGAAATCAAAAATAACAAAAACAAAAAATATGTGTAATGGAGAAAAATAAGACAATATAACATTAAAAAATGGATGTGTGAAAAATTGCATTATCTTTCAAAAAGAATAGTGCCTGAAGTTATGGAATAAAAAATGTAATGGGTACAAATGTTATATCAATGATAAATAAAATAATGGGAATTTTGAATATGTCTATCATTAACAAACATATATATGACAAAATATTAAATGGTATCATTATTCATAAATAAGAGGTTTTGCCAATTGAAAGAAAGACAAAAATGGATTATTGGTACAAATTAGTAAAAAGGTAATATAAGAAATGTATAAACAATAAAATAATTCAAGAAATAGTTGAATACTGAATATACTGTACTAGATAACATTGGAGCAAGATTATTGGAATAGTATGGAAATGCACAAGTGATGTCTCATGAAACATTAAATACATTTTAAACTGAATTCTAACAGGAAAGGAAAAGAAAGAAATAATTTAAACACAGTTGGAAAGAAAAAATACATGTAAAAATTAGAGAAAAAAATTATACGGATATTTTATAGAATGGCAGACTGGTTAATAATGAATGGGAATTGAAAAATGCTGTAAAACTCTAGTTTAATAAATGATTAATGATAAACATTGTTAGGTTCATCAAAAATCTACAAAGTTGAGATTGTGAATGAAGCAAGTTTGGTAGTAAGAGGTGACAATTCGCCATAGATAAGTTCTCTTCATGTAATAAAGATATCTATCAGAGCTAATAAACTGGGCCAACTGATGAGTGCTGGTTCAGCATGAAATGCATTTGGGGGTCATTTGTCTTTTATTGTATCTTTATTTATATAAAGACTAAAAAAGAAAGTTGAAGTATGGAGATTATTAAAATAATCGAAAATATTATATGCCCAACAACAAGAAGGAACTTTATGTTTATAAAAAAAAACATCAAATATTTATTAGAATAAATATTTTTATTAATAATTATTTTTTAAAAAAAGTAAAATACCTGTTTTTAATTTTATGTTTAATAAATAAAAAATTATATAGCATGAATATTGAAAAAAATATTTTATTAATCTTTATTTATTTTATGTTTAATAAGTAATTAAAATTGAAAAAAATACACAACTACAAATATTTTTTTTTAAAATAAAAAAAAGCTGTTCAGTAATGTTTCTTTGCTTTTTTAAAATATAATATATATTATTATGCATATGTATGTCAAAATGTAGGTTTTTATTTTGAATTACATTTTTTTCCCAGTCTCCATTTTCACTTATATTCATTTTATACCAATGAATTTGTGTAAGTAAATTATTTTCAATGATTATTCAACTATTAATCATATATTTTTAAAATATATATTGAATCAAATATTTTTATGGATTGTTATTATTTTTATTGGTAACTTCAAATGTTAAAAGTTATTTCTATTTACATGGATATTATCTCCTCATTTCCATTTTTTATTCTACTGACAATCCATGAACATATTTAACTCAGCATATACAACTCTCTGGAGAAGTTTAAAATTATATTTACAGAATGTGAAAAAAGAGGTTGTTCTTTCATATTATCACACCTATATAAAATAGATTTATGAGTTTAAATCCATATAAGAACATGGGTTTTAAGTAAAAGGGTATCCCTTTTACTTCAACAAAAACTCAAACAAAAGAGCTATTATAAGTTTAATGAAAAGCTCATTTGGCCTCAAAGATTGTCAATTAGTAGTAATTGATAATTTCTTGGTAACATCAAAGATTAAAGGTTTTATTTATTTACATGGATATTATTTTCTCATTTCCATTCTTTATATATCCTACATAATATAATTAAATAAAGAGTAGTGATAATAAAATATAAATATTTTTGGACTGAAACTTAATCTTCCATTTTTGATTTCACATATCACAAAATCATCAACCTGACTGAGCATTTAAATATTTTTATTTTTTACAGTGGTAAAATGATAAATTTACAAGATATATCTTTTTATATTAAATTCCAAGCTACCAATTCTGGGATTTGAATAACAATGACTTCAAAAAACCAGTTATCCATTTGTGTAGATTGAATAAAATTAAGTTGTTTCTTTTTTGAAAATAATAAAAATATGCTTTACAAATTTAATTACAATTGGTCATCTTTGAAAAAAATCTCCTTGAAAAATTAACCTTAAAAACATAAAAACTCAACTGGAAAAGAAAACATAAAACTTTGTGTATAGTAAAATATTTCATCTTTATTTATTTATATGTAATAAATAATATTTATAAATAATTAAATGATTTATTTATTTATTTTTATATCTAAAAAGTAAAGAACAATAGACAGTACACTATAGTTGAAAATGCAATAAAATATGTTTTAAAAAATGTGAATAAAAAACCTTTCATTAAATCTGTACAATACTTTAGTTACAATTTAATAAATGAAGAAAGAGTACTTTCTGAAAGCCTCTTACATAGTTTATGATTCAGTAAATTAAATCATTTATTTATAAATAAATTTGATTTCTCTAAATGATTAACAAAAAATCAAGAATCAAATGAATTATATTTTTGATTTGTAGTTCAACATTTAGAGTGCTTTTGACTATATATATATATATATATATATTATAATGATCCAGAGAAAGAGACTTAACGTAATCTGCACTACAAGGGCGCCATCTAGGCATTTGAACCTAGAAAAATTTATAAAGTAGGCAGATATGCACTGTTAAGATTCCACTTTATTTAAATATTCAGATCATTAGCCCATTGTCACTAGCTCAGTGGAATAGCAGAGATTTATATTTTATAATAAATTCTTATCTAAGAATATATAAAAAAAGAATAAAATAAGCCACTGCCAGTAGTTATACACACAAACATTTATTTACGCACATATAAATTTTGAATCATTATTATTTTAGTAGATTTACTTTAAAATTTAACATTCACTATAAAAATAAATGCTTATTTAACATTTAACATTATTTTTAACTTTTATTTTAGATTTTAATTTACATTTTAATTTTTATAAGTTCGCACAGATGGATTTACAAAAGTTTGTTTTATAAATGTTGAGTATCGATCGGCTGCATAGATTCCACGGTTAAAAACATCTCAAAATAAACATAACCGATCAAAATACAAAGTCATTGATAACATTGATTGCCAAGGGAATACTAGAAACCCAATAGCATTCATTATAAGATGCCGCAGTGACATTGATGACATATATTCTAACCGAACATGAAAACCACAACATAATTAACCGCTAACGAATCCATGCAATATCCATACCCAACTTAAATTTAATGCATTTTTATTTAGAGTGTCGAGTATGAATGGACTACATAGATTGCATTTGAAAAGAAAATAGGCCAAAAGTTCACAGTCAAACCAACTTCAATCCATCTGATATATCGATGTATTCAATGTAATACGACTATGACAGCACAAATAGTTTAAGAGAAGAAATTGCCTTTCATCAGATAGGAATACTACATCTATCTTATGATAACAGCAATAAAAAAACTCCATAAAAAAGACTGCGGTCATTTTTACGACTTACGATCACATTCCATAGGCAAAAAGAAAGTGTGTGGGGTGAAAAGCGATTCTGCCCATAGCAAATCTCATACTACATCTACTAATTACACCAATATATCCAATCCATTGACCTAATTCAACTATGAAAGAAATAACCTAAGATTACCCTCCCCTAATATAACTTTACAAATATATATAGCTATTCACGCCCGACTTAAGTTTAACATTTATATAATTTAATTTAACGAAAACAGAAATCATAATAAAAACTTAAAGAACAAAAAAAAATAAATGGAAATGATTTTACAAGAAAGAAATACAGCAAATAAAATTATAACTAATTAATAAATAATTTAGTTTGGTCAGATAGGAATCTATTTCTATTTTTTTTAAAATACAGGGAAAGTTTATATTTTAAAGTTCTTAGTGTTTCAAAATGTTTGTAAAGTTCTTACGATTTTTAAAACGTTCCTCTTTATCCATTGCATGCCATTTGGAATCTATGTTAAATCCCCCGATGATCCTGTAGTCCTCAGTATAAAAAAACGATGTTTCATTTCTTTTCCTTTTTTTTATAACCACTGAAGGAATTGAAAGTGCATCTTTCAATCCCTTCTTCTCCAACCCTCTCCAACTTAACACATCTCTGTCCTCTCTTAATAATAATTAAACCAATCACTTTTTATAGTAGCCTTTCAGATCCAGTGGACATTACATCATCGATGATGATGATCCTTCCATTGAGGTCCAATTTCCCAATGGATTTCTTTCATTGGCCATTAGTTTCTATTGTTTTCCTATATGACCATTGCTTATACATTTAAATGCCCAAGGCTAGTTTACATTTAACTAATTAAAACAATCATTTCCATTTTCTGATTAATTAATGTGTTTTCCAAACTTAAAGATATATTTTTATCTCTAAATCTTTTTATGTTGAGAGATTTAGTTTTTCTATTTTTAATAAAATTTTATTTTAATAATTTTTTTTATCTGTGCGATTTTAAATATATATGAGTTTAAGATGATTTTTTTAATTTCCAATTTTTAATTCTTAAAAAAGAAGCTTTTATTTGCGAACTTTTATTTTTTTTCATGTTTAATAATAAAAAAACAATGTAACATTGTATATGCCCATTATAATATATATATATATATATATATATATATATATATATATATATATATTGTACCCTTACTTCTCGATGTATAATATAGTTTGAAATACAACTAGCTCAATTAAATTATAATGCTTAATTAAAATTTGCATATCTATCTTTAATTTACTTTTATACTATCATATTCTAATTAAATTTATTGTCAATTATCAAAATCAATATAGTTCTATAGTATATACTAAATAAATAAGTATTTATCAAAATCATGAGACTGTGAAGTAAAGTTACAAAGTAATAAGTAGATTTACATTAAATCAATATCTCCCAAGACATTGTTTCAATGGCATAAGAATACTATTACCTCCTTATTAACTTAATACTACATCTACAGCATTCTTATGGCTTTTAAAATAAAATAAATTATCTTTAATAATAATAAAAATAAATCTTAACTTTTAATTTTAAAATATAATTAAATAATCTCAGGTTCTTCTAATTATCTTAAAGTAATGATAACTCATGTAAATAAGTATGATAAAGGATTTTATATCAAACCTAAATACACCTAACTTATTCTAATAATAATATATAATACTAATCTTATGGTATAACTTAAACTTATCTATTTCTGTCATATCATCAATCATTAAATAAATAATCATATGTATATCTTTTATTTTCATATAGCATCTTAATTTTGGAATAGATCAAAATCTTATAATTTAATAATCTGTGGCAATAAATAACATTGTACTCTTATAATGTGCATTATAATTACCTTATGACCAAAATAATATTATATGTTAATATTAATCAATTCTTATAAAATGATATCAAGAAAATATTGTGTTTATTTCTAAATAATAATAATAATTCATATTGTGCAAATATTATGTTTATTCAAATTATCTGTTGTCAAATGCTGTGGTGTAAAATAATGAACTCGACACACTTTTAAACAAATTAATCAAATTTATTTACATTAACTTCAACTAAGAATTTATTTACAATATTTACAGTTCAAAATTAGGAAAACAAATAAAATAAAATAAGAAAATAATAATACAATATGTTTACACTGTTATTAACTTATACTCCTAATAAGTAATTATACATTCTTTTAAATGCTGCACTAATAACACTGAAGTATGTTTCCAAACTTAGACTTTAAACAAGCATCAGTAAACTTCAATTATTACACAGAAAAATTTATGTAAAATAATATTTATGTAGCATATGTAAACAATTAAACTTTACTAATTAAATTGCTACATCACTTAAGTATTACTGTTATTCATTTCATCATGTACTAGTATGTGTTCACTTTACTATTAGTATTACTTTAATAGCATAATATAGAAACTAATGTATTTTTGTAATGTAATAATAATAATTGATTATAATTTATATTTCATTTAATGTAATTCATGCTACATGTTTTATCAAATATGCATTACATATATGTACTGTTAAAATAATAATATTTAAATTATTCATCAATTTCAAATTCATAAAGTATTATATTAGATAAATTCTATGATTCTTTTCTATGTAAAATTATTACTTTACTTTATGTGTTATTCTACTCCTTCTTAATAACTTTCTATCTACAAAAACATCCTCTAAAACTTATTTAAACTTTCCAGGAAAACAATCATCAATTTTAAATAAAACTAATTATCCAAACTATTTATACTTCATCATCTATATTCGGTAAATCTTCAATCCAAATATAAACTTCTACATAAAACTTAACTTAATTTATTCAATAAAATAAAAATAAAATATAAACTTTTAAAATCTCTTCCTAACTTGCAATAAAATAATTACTTATGAATAACAAATATAATTCCAATACTATAACATAAACAAAATATTAAAATTTATTTACGAAAGAATCATATAATTATTTCTAAGCTTCTTATGTAATGTTGCATCGTATTTATATCATAAATTCAAATTATGCATATTTAAATAAAACTGTCACTGCCAATATAATGTGTGTGTATTTTAAAATATTTATACATTCATTCAATAATATCATATCATTTGGTTGATCTAAAGAAAACATATTAAATACATCAAAATTATTCTTATTATAAAATTTTTACCATAAGCAATGATTTAATGTACAGTCCATCTTCCAATATTCTTCGGAATTACAGCTTCATAAAATAATTCACATTTACACTCACAATCATTCTTTAATATATTACGTGTTATATTAATTATAAAATAAACTTATATAATCAATCATTATATTACTTTTAGTTATTATTTTAAGAAATGTACCTATCTTATTTTAAATAAATTAATAATATTTAATTTTTATGTTAGATAAATAAAACAGAATTCATATTACGTAACTCCAGCGATGTCTTCTTTTCCACCATATAGTTCTTTAATCCTAGGTACACATTCACTAAAACACCATTTCCGTTTTCCGGTCCATCACGTGTTTTTTTAAAAGTTTATAAAAAAATGATAACGTTCTTTTAAAATAAAATAAAAGTTAATTCTTCCATAAGAAATAAAGTAAAATTAAAATAGTTTATAGGATCCTGATTTAGTTCTTTAACGAATATTATTTAAAAGTTATTATTTTTTTTAAATTAGTATATAGTTTATAAAATTCTCATTAAATTATTTTGATTGACTTGGACATCCACATATTACTTGCGCCTCTCTTAACAAAATATCCAGGTAAGAATAAGCTTCTTCATCTAAACAACCAGCGTTTAAATTATTTCAATATAATAATTTTTATTATATTAAGATTTTTAATTAATTATATTTTTAATTTATTTGCCTTTTAAAATTGTCAACATTCAGTCTTCTAAACATAAAGACTTAACAAGGCAAGTATTTATAAAAACTACTTTTATTTCTAATATCTTTACTTAAGATATATATTTAAGTTTATAGCATGCAAAAATACTTTCTTCATAAAGAAGTATTTTATTCTTTTAAATATCTATTTTCTAATAGTCAATAGCAATTAGCTTTTAAAATTATATATTGTCCAAAATACTACTTTTCTCCATCTCGTAACTTTCTGAACTAATCCAGCGTTTGTCATATTTCTAGTATAAAGTTTCCGATATATTTTCACTATATATGATGTTCCCATGACCATTTGCTTGCAAATTGAGCTTCAATATAGAGACGATTGATAAGGAAAAAATTAAAATTAACACTGCATATCTATCATTTAAAACTTTTATAAATTATTTACAATGACACTCTTATAATTTTTAAAATTGATTTTGAGAGCGTCTATCAAATTTACTTTACTATTTTTAATAACACAATTAACTTGAAAAATCAATCACAGAGTCCACTCCTAACAATTGAACTAAGCTTTTATACCGGAAGAAACTTCCCATTTGATTGGTACATTTAAACAATCAACTTGCTGGCTTATTTACATATTTACCAACAACACAAAATTAAAAATAAATAATGACTTATTTAATATTTAATATTTATTACATTATCAAATTTTAAAATAATCCTTATCGTTTATTTAAATCCACTAAACATTCTTTTAAAATATTCTTACTTACTTAATTTTAATTTTAACTTTTATAAGACTATTTAAAATAAACTAAGTCTTTTTTATACGTTATATTTTTAAAACAATACTTTTAAAAAATCAGATTTAATATTCTACATTGATTTATCTTTATTTTATTTCGTGATAGCTCACGTATTATTTATAAATTTTATAACATGATTTTTAAAATAGTTTTGCAATTTTACTAGATAACTTCCAAGCATGTGTGTGCATATTTAACTAACATCTGTTTTTTTTTACAATAAAAGAAACGCTTCTCATAATCTAAAAATAACTAACAATTGCATTTTTTAAAATAAATACTTTTTAAAATAAATAAGATAACATAACAGATTTTAAATTAATAATTCGACATTATTGAAATCAAATATTAATCTTCTATTTATGTACTTATAATAATTAAAATATTTATATTCTTTTATAACATTATTTTATCAACAATAAATATATGCATTTAATTTTAACTTGTCTTTTTTAACATTTAAATTCAAACTTTTATTTATTATATTTATTAATGCAGTATTAACTATGGCCAGTTTTCCCAACCATATACTACTATCATTTTTACTTAAAATGTCTCTCTCAATTTCAGCACAATTTCACATATCAAATACTCATAGATTGCTTTAATTAAACCTTTTGAAATATTACCATAAGCAAAATTAACATCACATATTCAAATATATCTTAAATTTAAAATTTTTAATAGATTAGCACAAGAATCAGATGGTGACCCATACAAAAGGCACAATATATATATATATCTTATATATTTATATTTGAATATATATATCTTTTGATATATATATATATATATATATATATATATTCAAAAGATGTCAGGATAAATGAATAAGTGGATCCTCAATGTACACATTGATGAGTACCCTTTTGTGGTTGGCAATCTCAAACTTTGCAAGATTAATGTGAGAAATTATTATGATGATCTAAAAACTTTATTTTTTGGAAAGTTAATTTTTGTATTATAATTGTGTAATAATTATTAGAAATCAAAATATATATTATTCCATATTTATTTTTTTATAGAAATGTTTTATTTTAAAATATAAAAAAATATATTCTTTTGTCTAATGTTTCTATAGAGATTAAGGTCATGAGAGCAACAACTGTGTAGAAGTGATGTCACTCAATGGTCAGTTATAACATTTACTGATACTGTAAAAATATGACAAAATTTTAGACTTTTAAAGCATAAATTGATAGATTTACTAAATATTTAAAATAATCTGTTTTCATTTTAAAAATGTACATCAAACAAAAATAATTTCACTTATTTTGCAAATTGAATCGGCTCCACCTGTAATTTGATAATGTGGCAGCACTTTATTTTTATTAAAATCTAATTTTTAAAATAATTCTGAAAATCAAATGTGCTTTGTTAAAATTCATTTAGTTTCTAAACAAAAATATTTCTCAAATGAGGTCAAATTTATTATATTCTGATAAATAATAATGGTTTACTATTAAAGTGAAAGTTGAAAGCTCAAATCTGGTGATAACAAAGACATCTGACAGAATGTTAACATAGTGCAAAAGGGTTATGTCAGAGCATGAGGGAAGATGATTTGCTCCTACTGTTTCCATATGCTCTGAGATAATATGTTTAATTTAAAAGATTATAAATAAATTTATTTATTTAATTACAAAATAAAATTAGAAATTAATTAATTCCACATTAAACAAAAAAGAACATTTTAGATTTACTATTATTTTTAATATCAGTTATAAATGTTTAAATTTTTGATAACAAAAAAATATCATTTTTATTATTATTGTGTATATTATCCATATGTACCATTTTCTGATTATCCACTTAAACTTACTTTTAAATGCAAAATATACACAAATTTTAAAACTGTAACAAATGGTAGCAAAATTTCTCAGTAGAGGGCGAAAAACACAATTTTAATATCTAGATTTCTCAGATGTGTGCCTATTGCTTAAATAAATAGATTGATTAAGCTCAGTTTTTATAGGAAATAAACATAAAATGAAGAAAATGCAGACAAATGGCCAAGAGATGGTGTATTAAGAAAATGATGGTTATAAACTATTATATTCAGATAAACAAAATTATAAATTGTTGGTATCAGAACTAATGAATGGCTATTATTATGCTTGTTAGAAGCTTTAAATGCATTACAAGGATCTATGATAATATTTCCAATTTTATTTATGGGATTTATAATATAGTATGACCTTAATCAGGCACATTACTTTTTCTTTGTTTTAAATGAATCATTATTATTTTTATTTTAAAACTCATTTTAAATACTTATCAAATACATAGTTATATTAGTATAATATAACTTCTTTAAATGTCATATTTAATACATTTTATTTATTTAGTTTTACTTTCAAAAAATGTCTTCCCACAAAGAGATTTAATCTGAATGACTTTTTTCTAAAGAATGCAACGGTATTTTTTTATAATATGTTTAATATTTTACATCTTGTGGAATAAGCAGCCCTCCTGCATTCTGGCACATTTTACTGTTCCATTTGGTGAGAGTTTTTGCAAATGCTTAACCTTTTTATTTTTATAAAATCTTTATTTTATACCAAAATTAATAAATAGGCTAGATTTTTTAAATTTTAATTTTATAAGCAAATAATATTCTAAAAAATCACATTTATCCACTTTAAAAATTTAAAATTGACGTGTAAATAAAACAATATAACATAATTGACATTTATGTAAACACTAAAGAAAAACTAATTGGTCTTTATTTTACAATTGTTTTTTGTTTTTTTTTTAATCTGAGCAAAAAAATATATATATATATTTGTGACAATTTTATCAAATTATTTTTTCATATATGATATTTTCGTACAAAAATTATATTTTAAAACATTTTAACACCAGGTTAATTTTGACAGATAAGGAGGCCATCTTTTTTGTTATATTATACTTATCTTCTATTTCTAAAAATAAATATCAATGAATAAATTGAATGTTTACTAGTGTATTTTTCATAATTACCAACTAAATATACCCCAAAGGCACTAAGATAAAAGTTAATTGGTAAATTTTATTGACATCACCTATATATAAATAATCAAAACATCATTTAAAATTATATATCAATATATTTATGTGTAAATTAGATTTGAAGAACATGATTATGCTGTAGTCATTTTCTTTTATCAAATGAAAAAAGAAACCATTTAATGATAAATGCAATCCATAAGATGTTCATCTCTTCACATTTTTTTTCAACTTTAACATCAATAAAAGCATTATATTAAAATTTATTTCATAAAATAACTATGAGTCATTATCCTTTAGAATAATGTTAACATTACAACATCAAAGTTACAGTATAACTGAACTTTTTCTGAGAACATTTTCAACAATTTCCAGGGAAGATAAAGGGGTATTTGTTTATTAGACACGTATAGCACTCGATGGCACTGTTTCAGTGCTAAATTACATAAAAATGCCATTTATGTGGCAGGCCATACTTTTGCAGCCATGTTTACATGTAATACATTTTTTAATTTGCTGATGTTAATAAAAAATGTGTTTAAAAAGTAAAAATCATGTGTTCTTGTTGTTTTTGGTTTTGTCTGAATGTGTTTAGTGGTGGTGGTGGTGGGTGGTGTAGTTAAAAAAGTAACAATTTTGATTTATTTTTATTTAAAAAAATTCAAAAACAAAAAAAAGGTCTGGGAACATTATATTTCATTGTTTTTGCATAGCAACAATGCCATCAAGTGGCATATGTGTCTAATAAATGTGTACCGATAAAGGTTTACAACTTAAGGTTAGCTTTTGATATATTTTCCATTATTTTAAAAGTAATTTCATTATGATTTGTCTTTCATTGTTATCTAAATATATTTGAAGCAAATGAGTACAAAAATGGTTAAAGACAATATAAAAAATAACTATTTCAAAAATTGACTGCTTATTAGATAATTCATATGCTTTATGAATATTTTTAGTGAAATATGCTTTAACCATAATTTTCTATAACAATTATATGCTATAAGTAGTTATTTAGTCATGCAAAAATACTTAACTCAATTTGGAAATTGAAAGAGTTTATTCAAATTCCTATTTGTAATTAGCATGTTCATAATTTAATATTTTCAAAGATCAATAGTGCTGAAAATTTTCTTAATAGTGTAAAAATTGGTATATGCTTTTCAAGAATTTATTGAATTGTATAATTAACAAATTTTGTTTTAAAATATTCATTATAAAACTAATAATTTATATTTTTGTAATAATTAAAATAATATTTGAGCTGCAGTTAGCAAATATTCTTTTGCTATAAAGTAACATATTTTTCTATTAAATTCTGAAAAAAAAAAAGTATATATATATATAAATAACCTTTTATAGTAATAATATATATTGTTATGGGTTCATTCATGTATGATTTTAATTATAAATATATGGATGGTTCAGTTTTATCACACAAACCATCAACTCAATAATGAATATAATATTATAAAGATGATTGTAGAGATGTTGTAAATACTGATATATAACAATGTTAAAATTCCAACCAATCAAAAACAGACAGGTATATAAAATTAAAACATAAAATTGTGAATATCTCCAAAGTTTTTTTAATTAAAAATTCTTCCAAATAGAAAGCACTTTACATGACAATATTTATATACAATTTAGTCTTATTTGTATCTAAGGGATATCTCTAATCTTAGTTGGAAGTGTCACATCTGCATATAATACTCATATTATGTATAACCTGAATTTATAGCATAAAGTAAAAGGCTGATGATGATGAGTGTTATTTAATTGCATTAGCTGTTCATCTCTTTTAGTAGCAACTATGTTCATACCCCTCATAAGTAGTTTTATAAATACCACATGAAATTTTATAAACTCAATGAGTCTCAAGAGGGATTGAATCTTTAGGCTTTGTTATGATGTTAATAATTTTTGATAAGTATTATGTTTTTGTATTGTAGCATATTGGAATATGTCCAATACTGTCTGTAGCTTTTTTATAATGAACACAAATCCTAATAGTTGCTTCTTCTTTTGATTATCTTGGGTTTGAATTAAGATGTGGTGAATAATTTATTATAATAATTAGCTGATGAAACACTATTTATATGATTTATATCTTATTTCAGATATGATTTATCTGAAAGATTAATTGCTGTAGTGAAAAGAGTTTTGTCTACAAAAATTATCTAAGTTGGATGATGATGTGATAAAACATGGAACAATCTGTCTTTGTGTGTAGTTTTTTTTTTTATGAAAATAAAAATAATACAGATTATTTTGTTTCCTGGTGAGGAGTGTATCATGCAACTGTCAGACTTTGTATCCGTTGTAAATTTAGTATGAGGATAGATATTATTTAAAGATTAGAAAAATCATATAAAACAGGCAAAACTTTCCATACAGTAGTGCCATTCAATGCAAGCCAGAGTAATTAATGTATGCCAGAAGGCCTGTGCATAAAATCCCTATCTTGTGACCACTCATTCAATATCCACAGACTAGTTTCTGTCTTGTGACCTTTGTCAGTGAGGAGCTTTGAATCTGAGAGCACTGCACCTAGATCTTAAGATCCAATGCACTATTGTATGGAGAGTTTTGTCTGTTTTAATAACTGTTATGAGCAAGCATAAGAAATGGTAATCATGTGATGTTTAGTGGTTTAAAAAATTCTATACTTTATTTTTATCATGTTGCATTGCACACATGATCTTATTTGGAATGTCTTTATTCAATTAAAAAAATTACAGATATGCCATAAATAATATATTTGATTTCTTAAAATTATTTTAGTTTAATCATTAAATGTGTACAGAAAAAGATAAGACATTCATGTTTTTTTCAAAAATTCAATGCATTTTAATGTATCTCTTGGTCTACAATTATTTAAAAGGTCAAAACCCATTCAAAGCTAATGTCTTTTATAAAAAAATTAGACAGACTTGGTAAAATTCAAAACATTGTTATTCTTGATATAATCCAATATGTACGATTTTAATATTAAATTCCTGAATCAGTGAATCTTTTAAAATAGAAGATATTTAATACTGCAACTCAATTGTTTATTCAGATAATAAAGAAACAGTAAAAAATATTTAATCAGATTGTGTAAAATATCTGGTTTGCTGATCACAAGATGTAGATATTAGTTCATATACCAACACGTGCCAAGTAAGCAGTATAAACTCAGTTGATTTGACAAAAACCCATGTGTAACTTTTATATGTAGCAATGAATAAAATACATTGATATTAATTTAGGTTTACCTCTTATCAAAGTAAAGTATTATTTTTCATTGCCAAATTATAACTATTAATAATTAATAATAGTGATAAATATTGTAAGTATATTAGCAAAATATTATATGCTTAAATAAAAATGTTTTTATATATCAATTATGATAAAAAGCTTTCCAATATTCTTCTTCCATGATGAAATGGTAAAAGAAAAGAAAATATTAATCATTACTTTTGCCACTTCCAAGTGGATAAAATTTAAGTTATTATTCAAGTTTGCTTTTTTCTTTAGCTAAGAATATCTATATAATAATATATCAACATGTAGTTAATCAAGAGCTAGATGTCTGAAGAAACATATGATTACAAGATAGAAACTAGTCTGAGGATATTGGATGAGTAAGCACTAGAGAAGAATTATAAGCAAAACTTTTCTTGCATCCATTGGTTATTAAGATTTGAACTGGATGGCACTACTGTACAGAGAGTTTATTACTGTAAGAATTATACATGTATTAAAACCCTAAAATGTGGTCACACTTTAGGCTAGATTATATATATATATATATATATATATATATATATATATATATATATATATATATATATATATATATATATATATATATATATATATATGGCTGATATATCAGAACATCATGTCGTCCTTACTAGGAACTTAAGTTTAACTATATCCGTTTGCTACCAATTACCTTACTTGTATAAGATAGTTAATATTAAAATCTTTCATTACATGTTTTCAGTACTTATAAATAATATAATTTTAGATTAACTTTCATCATCATCATCATTATCAAACATTATCAATCCACTGTAGGATGAAGGTCTTTCCAAGTTTAATCCATCTTCTCCGATCTTTAGCTTCTCTTCTCCACATCACCCTGCACACTTTCTTATTTCATCCATCCATCTCACATGTGGTCTCTTTCTGGGTCTTTAACTTTATAGAGTATTTTAGGTGCAAGTTAATACTGCTTTCTGATCAATGATTATGATTTCACTTTTTCTTATATTCATTTACCTCTGCATGCCATTTTCCAAAAAGTCTATATATATTGCTATTTTTTAAAGATTTTTTTTATTAAAGTTTTATTGTGGAATATAAACAATTAACAGTTTCAAACATTTGAAGTGTTAATAATACCTAAACATGTAGATCGCTTTTCTCTTTTCTTTATTTTTCAATTTAAGTATTTTTATTAAGAATGGTTTGTATTTCACTTGGAGAACAATTCTCTGCAGGTGTTAAAGTGAGATAAAGACAAATTTTATTTATCCACATTACTCCATTAATAGTCGTTCTAATGACAAGAAGCCTAGAAACAGTAAAATCCATTATAAGAGTTATTTTTTTATTTTTAGATTTTCTTTACTTTATAAATAGGATTATATATATACTCATAATAATAACAAACAACGTAATAAAAATGTAGGATAAAAATAATTAAAAAGTACTTTACTAAAATAAACATCACCGGAATAATTTTAGTCTTTGAAGTATAAATTAAGTTTAGAATATTAATAAAATTTAAAATAGAACACTACTAAAATAAAAATGGTAAATTGGAAAAAAAAAAAACAACGCGCGCGCACACTCAGAAAATTTCAGCTTCATTATATGTGCAGATATAAAAGACATTTTGTGGGTTCATCCGTGTAAGATTTTAACATATAATAAAAGTATATAATTAAAATCTGGTACAGTCGAATCTGCAAAATATGTTTTTAATAATATATATATATATATGTATTTAGCTACAATTAATTTAACAATCAAGAAATTAAAATTAATACTAACCAATATTTCAGTTTTACTACTGTTTATCATGCTATCGATATACTATGTATATCATAGTTATAGCTTATACTAATATTACTATATGCTATGAATATATATCGAAAGCATAGGCAGTAAGTAATAAAGTTGTATATTTTTTAAACTTATATTTACTGTGTATGTGTTCAATAACTGTAGTTTATTACGTTAGCTCAGAAAAGAAGGAAATATTTATAGTTGAATTACAAATACTAACCAGTAAAAACTATATAAAGTTACACATACAGCTTCAAAATGAACTAGAAAAAAGTTATAACATGTTATCCAATCATTTTTATTATTTTTAATTCTGATACGAGCTTGGCTGGTACTGTTCTTTTGTTTTGTGTAATTATCTTTAATAGAACAGATACTGATCACGATTGACATAAAAATTAAAGATGTTGTCAAGCGTTGTTAGCCGAGAGGTTATCGCAGCCGCCTTGGAAGCAAGTAGTTGGTTGCAGACAGTTGTGGGTTCGCGTCTCGGACGATGCTATGACATATGAAAGAGAAAAAATTAAAGATGTTGAAAATAAAATGTATGAGAATCATACTCTTGAAATTTAAAATCATGAAATAAGGGGGACAAACAATCTTACATTTAAGACAGTATAATATTGAATGATAAATCTACAAGGTTAAATAGTTTTCAAATGAAAAAAAAAAACAAAAACAAATATATTGGAGCAGAAATTATAATATGTTAAAGACATCTAGGGAGACTTTACAAAATTAGGAGAAATAGATGAAAGAGAATTAATATGAAAATTTGGCACATGTACTTTAAATGCACCAGGACTGAAAGTATAACTAATATTGAATTTATTATAACTGGATAGAATAGCTTTTATTAAGAAGATTATTAAAATATAGAATTCAGCATAAATATAATTAACTAACAGTATTAAATATATACATTTATTTTCAATGCCTTTTTCATGCTAGAAATAGAATTTACCAAAACGAATACAATTTTCATGAAAAAAGACAATTAACATTTAAAAACGTAGCATGATACTTTAGTGGAAGAAATAAAATATAATACATATATCATCTTTTTACATGTTTTTGATCATATGTTTCAGTAATGTGTGATAAAATAGAGGTTTGAAATATATTTAAATACATTATAGGACATTAAGTTTAAGTTTCTGTAAAATTAATGTGAACATTAAATTAAATTTTAACATGTGCTATATGGATCACTCGGAGAAATATATGTTTCTAATATATCTATAGTTTGAGAGCTTGGTCTGATTTCTGGGCTGAAAAATAGTTGTGATGAGATTGATCTAAAGATAAAGATTCACTGATGAAAGCAAAAACTTATATATATATATATCATCATCATCAACCATTATCAATTCACCGTAGGATGAAGGTCTCTCCAAGTTTAATCCATCTTCTCCGATCTTTAGCTTCTCTTTTCCACAACACCCCTGCACATTTTCTTATTTCATCCATCCATCTCACATGTGGTCTCTTTCTGGGTCTTTTACAATCTCTTGGAATCCAGTTTAAAATTTCAATTGTCCATCTATTATCATTTCTTTGAGCAATATGTCCAGCCCAGCTCCATTTCAATCTTTTAATTTTTTCAATAAGGTCAGTAACACCTGTTGTTGTCTTACCCATACATTGCGTTTTCGATCTCTTCTTGTTACTCCCAACATACATCTCTCCGTACTCCTTTGAGTGGTCTGAAGTCTCTGTATTGCTCTTCTATTAAGTGGTCCAAGTCTCAGATCCATAAGTAAGAACTGGTAAAACACATTTGTTAAAAAACATTTTTTTCAAACACATAGGCATATTTCCTTTTAGTATCAAGTTATTTCTACCAAAAGCACTCCAACCAAGTTTAATTCTATGATTAATTTCCTCCATTATGTTTCCATCTGTATTAATAATCTGACCTAGGTATTTGTAACTGTTAACTTCTTCTAATTCTTCATAATCAATCTTTATTTTTATATTTTGAGCAAATCGATTAAACATTACTTTAGTCTTTTTAACATTTATCTTTAGTCCTACTTTTCTACTTTCATCTGCTAACTCCTGCAACATTTCCTGCAGCTCTGAAGCATTATTTGCAAAAACAACTACATCATCTGCAAAATCTAAATGACTTAAATACTCTCCATTTACTTTCATTCCTTTAGTTTCCATTTTAATCCACAAAATACGTCTTGCAGCACTGCTGTAAAAAGTTTTGGAGATATGGAGTCACCTTTCCTTACACCTTTCTCAATGTTGATTTTTCCAGTATCATTATGTAATCTAATTGTTGTTGTTGCATTTTTATAAATATTCTTTAAAATATGACAATATCCTGGATTTATACCTTGATGATCCAATGCTTTAATCACTGAAGAAATGTGTATAGAATCGAATGCCTTTTCATAATCTACAAATCCAAAACATAATGACAACTCATATTCATTTGTCCTTTCTATGACTTCTCTCAATACCTGGATATGATCTATTGTACTAAAACCACTTTTAAATCCAGCTTGTTCTCTTGGTTGGTGGAAATCCAAAGTTCTCTGTAGACGAGTTGTAATTGTCTTGGTAAAAATTTTATATAAAACTGATAAAAGGCTGATAGGTCTGTAATTTCTAATATCTTCTTTATCACCTTTTTTAAATATTAATATTATTACTGCATTCTTCCAATCTTCCGGTACATCTTTATCATTTAGACATTTGGTATATAACTTTGCTAAAATTGTTTCTATTTCTTCACCTCCTTCTTTTAATATATCAATTATAATTCCATCATTTCCTGGAGCCTTTCCTTTCTTCATACATTTAATTGCATGTCTCACTTCTTCATTTAAAATTCTGGGCAATTTGGAAGATGTGATAGATATAGGAGGTACTTGTTCTTTATTACTATATAATTCTTGATAAAAATCTTCTACCAAATTCATGATGTCATCTCTCTTTTTAGTAATAATTCCATCTTTTTTTCTTATTGCAGATATAAATTTCCTACCAATACGAAAATGTTGTTTAACATTCTTGAGACTTTTATTTTCTTCTACCGCTTTCCTTGCTATTTCACAGTTATACTTTCTTATATCATTTTCAACTCTTTTCCATACCATTTTACAAAATTCGAGATATTCAATTCTTTTTAATACATCATTTTTGTATATCTTCATATTCCTTCTTTACTTCATAAATTCTCTAGTCTCAGTAGAAATTTTATTAGTCAATTGCTGCTTTTTTCTACCAGCTATCTTTGTTGCAGTTTTTAAAAGTGTATCAGTTATTTTCATATTAATTTCATTCAAATCTGAATCATGTTCAAAATCTCCTAACACTTGAAACCTATTTGTAAGTTCTAATTTAAATTCATTAGAATGTTTATAAAGTTTAGGAATATCAACTGTAAATATTGTTTTTCTCAATAATTTTTGTCTCTCTAGTTTTACATTAACACGTAACTTACACCTTACTAATCGATGATCACTTCCTGTGTTAAATTTATTAAGAACATTACAATCTTGAAATATGTATTTCCTGTTAGTCAAAATATAATCCAATTCTGCTGTACCTTCATTTGGATGCTTCCATGTCCATTTCCTTTTAACATTTTTTCTCAAAAAATGATTTCATAATATAAAGTTTTTCTTTTTCTGCAAACTCCACAAGTCTATGTCCTCTCTCATTTCTATTACCATAACCAAAATTACGTACAGCAATTTCATCTTTCATTTTTCTACCAATTCTAGCATTAAAGTCTCCCATAACAATTTTAAAATGTTGTTTACTCTGATCAAAATCCTTTTGTAAATCCATATTGAAATGGAAATCTCCAATCCCTTTCCGTTTCACCATCAAAATAATGACCTACTCGTCTGAACTAGTTTCGAACCTATGTCAAATGTAAAAATGTATGTATATATAAGTCAAGCGGGAAAACTTTGCTACAATGGCCGCTTGAATGGCATCATCCATTTACTTACGAAAACACGCTATAATTAGACAGGTTTGATAAAATTATAGCGGAGAAATGCTCATAAATTATTATAAAATGTTTTATAAATTTTCAGTCAATTTTTAATTATATTCGCTATAATAATTGTATGTGGATGGATAATTTAAACCTTGGAATAACGGCAAAATGATTCATATATATTTAAGTTTAAATAAAAGTAATGTAAATGTTTTCTTTAATTTATTTAACGGTTTTCTGATTTAATGTTTTACATATATAGTTGAAACAAGTATTTTCTTTAAATTTGCTTTTTTTTTAATAAACAAATATGTTAAAAGTTATTTAGTTTTATAAAATAAGAATTATCTGTTCGCAATTAAAAATGAGAATTTTTGTAAACAAGATATCAATTAGTGACACACCCGGGTAAAAAAGTAAAATCTGTTTTCTGATTGATTTTTGTTTGCAACAAAAGACTTTTTCATTAAATCAGAATACCGTTCCTTCTGCTAAGTAATAACACCTGAAAAGGAATTTAATTAATGAAAATGAATCAAATTATATAGTTTATATATTTTGATACATTTTTTAAAGGAAATTAAATATAACACCTCGGAGATTTTATCAGTTGTTGTAGAAATTGAATTATATTATTTTGCTTTAATTAAAAGTCAATTGGTCCCGAGGCTTACGAAATTCCAGAAAGGTGTTAAAGTTTAGTAGAAGGATATAAATAGGCCTTATTTTAAGCGGGAAGGGAGAATCCATCTTACTTTTGAAGAGAGTCAACAGGAGAAGTTTTATTATTGTTCAACCTTAACATGTCTGGCTAAAGTCAGGCAAAATTTTGCTGCTTTCCCGTGATGGAACGCCTAGTTCAATCCATCAAATGCCAAAGGAACAACCAAGCTTACACCAACTAAATTTGAAGATGCCATAAGCCGTAAAAATAATTTGCCCTCGTTCCGATTTCAATCCAGCTAAAGAAACACTATTTTAAAAAATCGTCTCCCAACTAAATTGAAGATGCCATAAGCCGCCAAAGAAGTCACCTTCGTTTCCAGCTCGAATCTCTCCTTAGCTACAGAACTATTTTAGTATTATTTAAAATCGCAGAGCTCTGTGTGCATTTCAAAAACATTCATTATTTCTTCAAAAACAGGTTAGCTAACCATATTATTGAAATTTCTTTCTAAATTATTTTCCAAATAATATTGTAAATTCTCTAAAATGAAATACGTTTGCAAATTTCTTTATTAATTCAATATTGTAAACTCTGTCTAAATCGTATTTGAAATCTATAAATGAAATATTTTTGCTAAATTTCTTTGTTAATTAATATTTTGCTATATAATTTAATCACTGCAGTTATATTTTGCTTTTCTTTTGCTTATTTTTAATTATTATTAGTTATGCCTATGTTTTGAAACGGCGTGCATTTAATTATCAATATGTTTTTAAAAAGATATAATTTAAAATCTCCGTATTATTATTTATATAGCGTCATTTTGTGCGCTGTTTCGAAACCCAAATTCATATTTTTGTCATTTAGTAAATTAATTAATATAAATATAAAATGTGGCTTTTCAACCTTTAATTATTATATTACTAAAGATTAAACTAGCCTGGAGTGCAATCATAAGTATATTTTTTTAGTAAAGTATTCGTAAGTCCCTTATTAAATATACTTTTCCTCCTTTTTAAAAGTTTAGTAGTTATAGATAACTAAAGAGATTGAACGGGATAAAGTAAAGTTTGTATCTATATATTCCTGTCAGTAGCATATCGTATTTCTCATGCTACAGAAGAGTTGGCTCTTTTGATCAAGCTGATGATCTAGTGTTCATTTAATATATGATCTTTAATTTATAATATCCTTCGGCTTGGCGGATGTGGGATTTATTAATATTTTTCTCGTTGTGCTGTTTTTATATATATAAGATGGAGCCACGGTAAGTTGCCAGCCCATCTTCTCTTATGGGTAGTGCAGTAGCGAAGTCTGAGCTACGGGCCAGATTAGCACGTAAGTCCCCCGCCTCTGAACCAAATAAAGGTTCCCCATTAGCAGCATGACGACCGGTTCTTGGGTAAACCGTTGTTTGTCACAAAAACCCTAAAACTATTCTTCCATCCGCAGAGCCACTTTATTATTATACTTTACTTGTGCCTAGCATATTAGTAAAATCGTTATAGCCAACTCTTCCCTCCCTAATATGCAGTCTTCGGCGTTGATCCGAAGCATTCTTGAAAACCCGTTCGATCTAAAGCTATCTGGGACGCTTTAAAAGCCCATAGTTAAAATAAATTTATTATAATTAAGATGTATTAAGTTTCACTCCAGACTTGGTTTGATTTTACGTAAAAGAGCCACTCGAACTGATTATAAAAGGACATAACAAATAAGTTAATGTAGTGATTAGTTGTATAGCAGGATATTTGGCTCCATTGAATCATAGCCACAAACCTATTTTGCCAACAACAATTGTCAATAAATATATTTTAATTCATCATATATCAGTTTCTGTCTCATTATTAAATCAATCCAATTCACTAATTGCCCATAAGTATTCATTAGTAAAGCCCCTATTATTTAAATATGTTAGATTTTATCTGTGGAATGTCTAGTATTTACGTTGTTTATATATATGTTTAAGTCCATGAGTCTTATTGTTTTCTCCGATTTGCTAGTGGGCCGGATGAAGAATTAAATCTCGTGTGCTACCATTGTTATGTTATCCATTGGGTGTTAGATCTGGTGCTTGGAGAGTGGGTTCGAATCCAGGCTGGTCCCTGACCTAAATCTCGGGCTTGACTGGGTTTGAAGTACATTTTGTGAGTTCCAGCTCGTGTTAGATGGATAAGCATGTTTTGACTGGCACATAGGTTTTTTTTTTTCCGCGTTTGGACGCCCAAATCGTGGGGCTTGTAACTCATTTCCACCCCTGAAGAGATTATGGAGTATATATATAATTCTTTTGGTCAAAATTAATGATTTTGAGTCAAATTTTTTTTGAATAATGTATATATGTAAGATTTTTTTTCCGCGTTTGGACGACCAAGTGAGGCTTCGATGTAAACACCTACATACCTTGAGTTATGGACTTTTGTGTGTATATAGCAAAAAAAAATTATTAAATTTATTTTGTGTCTTTCCTGTTCACTAGTGACTGGCGCCCGAGGATGATTGATCAAGTTATAAGTCATCCTCTTATAAATTTGTCATTAGGGAGCAGAGAAAAGAAATTTAGATTAAAAGAAAAGGGGGGTCTCATTGTTTTATCAAAGTATTTTTATGAATTGGAGTGGTTTAAAATGAGTAAGAAATATATATATAAAAGTAACGTCAAATTAACCAAAAGTTAAAAGGTTTGAAATTGGTGCAGACGGGTAAACGAAATTAGGTCATAAGCATGAACCATTTAAGTATATATATATAATAAAAAAAAACAGCTGGAAGAAGAGACCGGGGGTGAGTTGAGTTTTTATTGAGTCATTTTTAATATTAAAATATGTGTTATACTTTAGATATATAGACGAAAAAAAAAAAGGATTTTTTTTTTAAATTTTCGTATACGTTATTAAAGCTAAAAAAAGAAAAGAGGGGATTTTTTTTTTTAAATAAAAAGTTTAATATGTTTTATAAAATAAAAAGTAGGGAGACGAAAATTTTTTTTAAAATTCATTATATGTTGGACGGGCATCGAGATGGTGTGGGCTTATAGATATATTAGTGAGTTAGGCATAGAGTTGGGATGGAAGTGAACGAGTCGTTCTTGAAGGGGGAGAGCAGCAAACAGCCGTATTAAAAGTATAAAAGTTTTAAAAATCAAATATTTATTAGGTACAAAATAATAATAATTTTGAAAGGATTGTACAAGATAACAAAAACTGTAGCTATGCCAGAGAATTTAGTTACAAAAATATCGGAACAGACACCGATGGAGATTAAGCAGGAAGGCTGGGATTTTAACTGGTTGCTGAGACAGCTTAGACAGGATACGGAGGAATGGAATAAAAAACGGGATCAGAAAATGGAGGAATGGAATAAAAAACAGGATCAGAAAATGGAGAAATGGAATAAAAAAATGGATCAGAAAATGGAAGAATGGGATAAAAGATACAGACAGAAAATGGAGGAAAGGTATCAGAAAATTGACCAAAGATTTGAGGCCCAAATTAAAGAAATTAGGCCATCAGTCAGCGGCCAGCATAAATATAAAGTTACGGGAGAATTCAAGGAAACTTTACAGACAAGTCAAGTGGAAAATAATCAAGATAGGGTCATAATGAAAGAAGTTAAGACCTTAGTAGAGAAGGTAGAATGTCAAGAAAAGAATGTGATAGACGAGGTTTATGAAGTTGGTGTAGAATTAGGCAGCAAATTCCAAGAGTGTGAAGACGCCCAAAGGGAAATCAGAGAGGAAATATATGAAATAAAAGAAAACCTGCTACAAAGAAGTCAAATAGCCAACAAAGAAGAAAACATTATCACAGCATGTATTCCAGAATTGAGAGATGTAGCAGAAATGAAAGAAGAGACAGAAAAGGAAAGTAAGGAAAGCAACTTTGCTAGTGATTACCAAGATAAAAGACTTAATAGACATGAGATAGTGCAAGTTATTGGCCAGACTGAAGATGATACTGAAAATAATTTTAGAGAGGGGGAAGCCAAAGTCGATCAGCAAAGTATCAAAATCAAAGGAAACGACTTTTTAAGCGAGCATAAGTGCCAGCTTAATTATGAAAATAGCACGTTTTCTCTGTATGAAGAACAAATTGGGTTGGAAAAGAACAAATCCCAAGTGACGCAAAGTCAAAGCAAGGAATGGGGAAAAGCACTTACGGAAGAAAAGAATGTCGAGCTGCATAACGAGATACCGTATGAAGGCAGCGAATTCGCACTAAGTCTGACAATGCACCCTAAGCGATCTCCTGTGAGGTTGAAAGACAAAAATGAAAGCTATGAATGGATAACCGATGATGATGAAGACGGTTGGACATCTGATGAAGATGATGATGATCTATTGGGATGTTGTTTCAACCCCGGCGTGGAGTTACTCCTTAAACAACCCCCAGATCCTATTTAAATTGTTAGTTATTTTTGTGAGTGATTTGATCACTCTATATATATTATACACTCTATATTTTATTTATATACCTTATATATATATATATATTATACACTTTATATTTATTTACATACCCTTTATATTGTTATTATACACATTACATTTTATCTATATCCATTTTACCTATTATATACTTTATATTTTATCCATATATTATCTATATACCCTTTTATATATTTATTACACGCATTATATTTTATATATATATATAAAACATATCCATTATTTTGACAAAGAGGTATACTCGTTTGGGTATATATCTGTTTAAGTTTAAAATATTTACTAATAACCGATAATTTCATTATGTGTATTGATAATTGTGAGAAGCATTAAATGTATTATATAATATAATCTAGTATGATGTATTATCATAAGTTTAGCGTAGGATTAGGTCATGAGTTTATATTTTGAAAGAAGCCATAATTTAGCTCCGTGTTATATAAGTAAAGTCATTTTTTTTTATTTGTTTTTTTTTACTAAGTTTACTGATATGAAACGGAAACCTCCAATCCCTTTCCGTTTCACCATCAACCTAATGACCTACTCGTCTGAACTAGTTTCGAAACCTATGTCAAATGTAAAAATGTATATATATAAGTCGAGCGGGAAAACTTTGCTACAATGGCCGCTTGAATGGCATCATCCATTTACTTACGAAAACACGCTATAATTAGACAGGTTTGATAAAATTATAGCGGAGAAATGCTCATAAATTATTATAAAATGTTTTATAAATTTTCAGTCAATTTTTAATTATATTCGCTATAATATTCGTATGTGGATGGATAATTTAAACCTTGGAATAACGGCAAAATGATTCATATATATTTAAGTTTAAATAAAAGTAATGTAAATGTTTTCTTTAATTTATTTAACGGTTTTCTGATTTAATGTTTTACATATATAGTTGAAACAAGTATTTTCTTTAAATTTGCTTTTTTTTTTAATAAACAAATATGTTAAAAGTTATTTAGTTTTATAAAATAAGAATTATCTGTTCGCAATTAAAAATGAGAATTTTTGTAAACAAGATATCAATTAGTGACACACCCGGGTAAAAAAGTAAAATCTGTTTTCTGATTGATTTTTGTTTGCAACAAAAGACTTTTTCATTAAATCAGAATACCGTTCCTTCTGCTAAGTAATAACACCTGAAAAGGAATTTAATTAATGAAAATGAATCAAATTATATAGTTTATATATTTTGATACATTTTTTAAAGGAAATTAAATATAACACCTCGGAGATTTTATCAGTTGTTGTAGAAATTGAATTATATTATTTTGCTTTAATTAAAAGTCAATTGGTCCCGAGGCTTACGAAATTCCAGAAAGGTGTTAAAGTTTAGTAGAAGGATATAAATAGGCCTTATTTTAAGCGGGAAGGGAGAATCCATCTTACTTTTGAAGAGAGTCAACAGGAGAAGTTTTATTATTGTTCAACCTTAACATGTCTGGCTAAAGTCAGGCAAAATTTTGCTGCTTTCCCGTGATGGAACGCCTAGTTCAATCCATCAAATGCCAAAGGAACAACCAAGCTTACACCAACTAAATTTGAAGATGCCATAAGCCGTAAAAATAATTTGCCCTCGTTCCGATTTCAATCCAGCTAAAGAAACACTATTTTAAAAAATCGTCTCCCAACTAAATTGAAGATGCCATAAGCCGCCAAAGAAGTCACCTTCGTTTCCAGCTCGAATCTCTCCTTAGCTACAGAACTATTTTAGTATTATTTAAAATCGCAGAGCTCTGTGTGAATTTCAAAAACATTCATTATTTCTTCAAAATCAGGTTAGCTAACCATATTATTGAAATTTCTTTCTAAATTGTTTTCCAAATAATATTTAAATTTCTAAAATGAAATACTTTTGCAAATTTCTTTATTAATTCAATATTGTAAACTCTGTCTAAATTGTATCTTGAAATATTTTAATCTATAAATGAAATACTTTTGCTAAATTTCTTTGTTAATTAATATTTTGCTATATAATTTAATCACTGCAGTTATATTTTGCTTTTCTTTTGCTTATTTTTAATTATTGTTAATTATGCCTATGTTTTGAAACAGCGTGCATTTAATTACTAATATGTTTTTTAAAGATATAAATTTAAAATCTCCGTATTATTATTTATATAGCGTCATTTCGTGTGCTGTTTCGAAACCCAAATTCAGATTTTTGTCATTTAGTAAATTAATTAATATAAATATAAAATGTGGCTTTTCAACCTTTAATTATTATATTACTAAAGATTAAACTAGCCTGGAGTGCAAGCATAAGTATATTTTTTTAGTAAAGTATTCGTAAGTCCCCTATTAAATATACTTTCCTCCTTTTTAAAAGTTTAGTTGTTATAGATAACTAAAGAGATTGAACGGGATAAAGTAAAGTTTGTATCTATATATTCCTGTCAGTAGCATATCGTATTTCTCATGCTACAGAAGAGTTGGCTCTTTTGATCAAGCTGATGATCTAGTGTTCATTTAATATATGATCTTTAATTTATAATATCCTTCGGCTTGGCGGATGTGGGACTTATTAATATTTTTCTCGTTGTGCTGCTGTTTTATATATAAGATGGAGCCACGGCGTTGCCAGCACATCTTCTCTTATAGGGTAGTGCAGTAGCGAAGTCTGAGCTATGGGCCAGATTAGCACGTAAGTCCCCCGCTTCTTATGAACCAAATAAAGGTTCCCCATTAGCAGCATGACGACCGGTTCTTGGGTAAACCGTTGTTTGTCACAAAAACCCTAAAACTATTCTTCCATCTGCAGAGCCACTTTATTATTATACTTTACTTGTGCCTAGCGTATTAGTAAAATCGTTATAGCCAACTCTTCCCTCCCTAATATGCAGTCTTCGGCGTTGATCCGAAGCATTCTTGAAAACCCGTTCGATCTAAAGCTATCTGGGACGCTTTAAAAGCCCATAGTTAAAATAAATTTATTATAATTAAGATGTATTAAGTTTCACTCCAGACTTGGTTTGATTTTACGTAAAAGAGCCACTCGAACTGATTATAAAAGGACATAACAAATAAGTTAATGTAGTGATTAGTTGTATAGCAGGATATTTGGCTCCATTGAATCATAGCCACAAACCTATTTTGCCAACAACAATTGTCAATAAATATATTTTAATTCATCATATATCAGTTTCTGTCTCATTATTAAATCAATCCAATTCACTAATTGCCCATAAGTATTCATTAGTAAAGCCCCTATTATTTAAATATGTTAGATTTTATCTGTGGAATGTCTAGTATTTACGTTGTTTATATATATATGTTTAAGTCCATGAGTCTTATTGTTTTCTCCGATTTGCTAGTGGGCTGGATGAAGAATTAAATCTCGTGTGCTACCATTGTTATGTTATCCATTGGGTGTTAGATCTGGTGCTTGGAGAGTGGGTTCGAATCCAGGCTGGTCCCTGACCTAAATCTCGGGCTTGACTGGCTTTGAAGTACATTTTGTGAGTTCCAGCTCGTGTTAGATGGATAAGCATGTTTTGACTGGCACAATATAAAAATCTTCTACTACTTCATCACTATGAGAACTTTGTTGGGGTATAAATCTGAATTATCTGCATTTGGTATCTGCTATTGTATATATATATATATATATATATATATATATATATATATATATTCTATTAGAAGGAATAGAAAAATTATATTCAATTACTTTTAAATAGTTAAGAATTATTATGAAATGAATTTTTATTCTGAATAAGAATGGAATACTTTTTTTTAAAATACACAACAAATTTTCTGTCTGTCTCCAAGTGAAAGTCTATAATAAGAAATGTAATTAAAAATTTGAGTTATGAAGACAATAATAAAATAAAAAATACAACATTGAGAAATTTAGGAAAATGTATATTCTCAATTTTTTTCCCCTTTGTTTGAAAAAGAAGGATATAATATCAAGAATATAATACACAAATGACTTTTTTAAAATAAAAAGTCTAAGTTAATTGATCAAAGACAATAAAAATGGCCATGTGATATGTAAGCATGACTAATGATTAAGTAGATTTTATTCTAGACACTTTTTAGCCTCAAATGTATCATTATACCATTACCATAATCACTCAGAATGGTACAATTTGATTATAATTAGTTTTACATGAAATACATTAAATAGTGTATTGGTGATAGTAAATTTAAAACATAAAATGTATCTTTAAGGAAAGGTAATTAATGTGTTAATGCAAATTTATAATAACAATAAGTGGTAGCAATGACTGTTATAATAGTTGATAACTTTAATATTGAGATATACACCAAGTATATTCGGTCACTACTGAATCATTGAATTAAAGATGTTTGGAGTTGTCATGGTAACACTGATATTGCTTTGTTTTTCTGTGCCATTGTAAGATGTCACATGACACATATATATATATATATATCTTGTATGTATAAATATGTAAAATTAAGAGCATGCTAATAAGTTCTCAGCAAGCTTTTTTTTTTAATTTTTTTTATGATAAATGCTACTACAAAAAGAGGCATTCAAATCTTTTTCGTCTAGGATTGTCCCCATCCCAAGATCAGCTTCAAACTATGGCTGTCTTCAGTGAGGAGCTAGACCACCAGATTTAAAAAAACAACTCAAGCTAAGTATTTATCTAATACTTTCACTAAGGAATCTAAAACTTTGGACATCTACATGTCTTTAAAGTCAGCTCTCCAACTGAAAAAAATCATATGGGGCTGAACTTAATTCATATACTTCATATATTAATAGGGTAAATTAAATGAATAAGCCTATTAATAGATGGGAGTATCTTAATTAAGTTCAGGCCCAAATGATTTTTTCAGCTCTCTCATGTCTAAAAGTTTCAGTTCTTCTTATTGAAAGTAATAGTTGAATGCTTAGCTTGAGTTGTTTTGTTTTTAATCTGGTATCCTAGTTCTTCACTGAAAAAAACCATAGCTTGAAACCAGTCTGAGAATGAAGACAATCCTAGATAAAGATAATTTGAATGCCTTCTCTTTTTGTAGCATTTATAATAAAAATTTTAAAAAAGCTTGTTTAGAGCTTATTAGCATGCTTTTAATTTTATATATATATATATATATATACATATATAATATTAGGGTATGAGCACAGACTTTCACATGACCCACCACTCTCCACTCCATCTAATAACACTGATACACCCAAACACATATATGTTGAAAAGATAAATAATCACCAATATACGCATTTCATGCCAAACCAGCAATCATCAGTCGGTCCAGACCACCATCTCTACACATATATACTATAAGTGCTCAGCTATATATTAAGATAGACAATCCTCATACTTTAATGGACAGGCTTCAAACTACTCCACACTCCTACTCTTCAACCATCCATCCAATTGAAAATCTGATGATGGAATGCTCAAAGGCCACCCTGAGGCCGAGATTCTTGTCACACCCATGTTGACCTAAGGTCAATCTGAACCCCACATGTACAGGACATAATCCATTAAATACATATGCAAGGATGGGCAGACATACATATAGGATTTGAGAAAAAAAATATTGTAATTTATTTACAAATTTAAGCTTATTTATGCAACATATTTATAAAATATTTATTTTAAATCAAAAAATATATGAGTATAATTAATTGTATTTCAGAATATTTGTTTTTTAAAAAGGCAAATCATTAAAATCATACAGTAAAGCAAAATTTACTATTTTCTGAACAGAAATTCTTTTATAAATAAAAGTAAAAATTTTTTGTTAAATTGTAATAATAATAGGTGTGATTTTAAATTTTAAAACATATTTTTATTGATTTACGTTGTGTCAATAAAAATTTATTTCCATTTCTAAAATGTGATTAACATAAAAAATATTCAATTCAATAACTTTATTATTTCTATTTGGCAAAGTTCAAATATTATCTTTTACAATCACTTTTGTTTTTCAATTTATATTTGTAATAAATTATGTAAAAAATATCAAAATATGATATAAAATAAAGATTTAATTGTAAAGATTTTAAAATTTTGCAAATATGACCAAAATTGACATTAGGGTCTTTGAAATAAGAATTACCAGAATTTGGTTTGAATCAATAACCCATTTATTAAGATACAAATTATAAATTGTTTTAAGACTTTAGAAGACTAAAAATAGCTCACATTTACAGGAAATGTTAAGATTATTCTAAAATTGTAATACAGATTAAAATAACGCATTATTACCGCATTGTTAATATTTTTTGAATTAGAAATTATTTAGATAAAAAATATAAAACTGTTTGAAAATCAGCGATTTAAAGGAATAAAATATATAAAAAATTATCAAAATTAAATTAAGGTTGAGTTTTTCTTTAAAATTTCTATTCAAGTCTCAGTTTGTTTGATTCAATTTAATTTACCAGCTAATAAAAATTTTCACAAGCTTTATTTTTAAATATGTGTATTTTATGATATATGCTTTAATGTAAAATTTTTATTTGAAAATAATTCCATAAATCACTAAAAAATCGAAAATTTGATATGAGAAATGGTTTGACATCCATTTTTATGTGTGTCAATTTTGTATTTCTGACATCACAAATTTTTATGGCATTATTCGGAGAAAATAGATTGATAATGAAAAACATGTTTATTTGTGAAAATATTACAATTCAAAATTATTTTTGTATAATAATTGTGCAAAACTTTTTACAAATGAAAACTATAAATTATAATAATTTATTTTGAGTGGAAATACAGTTTTTTTCCATATGTCAAAGCATCTGCCGGAAGCAAACCTGTTTGCATGCAACTGCTTGCTTGCAAGGTCGCTGCACTGACCTCTGAGCTACCAACACTTTATGGACAAGGCAAATATACCCTAAAGCTACTTACAGCTTCACTTCCTACATAATCAATAAAATTATAATAACAAGTACAAAAATATTGTAATATTGCAATAAATATTTAAAAAAATTTAACTTTTAAAATACAATTTGTTAGATTTAAGAGAAATGAGTAAATATTTGTTCAGATTTTTTTTTAAAAAAAAAGACTAATAATGAAGGTTTCATTGATTTTGAGAAAAGGAAATAATCTGCCATATGAAGCTTTTTGTTTTGATTACAAATTCATTCTTTAAATGTTTTCAGAAATAAAATGTAAATGTTTAGAATTTATTTCAATAGTAAACACAAATATCTATCAAATAATGTCATATATAGAGCTCACAAATAAGCTCTTAACAAGCTTTGCAGAATATTCCCAACTCCAGACTGGTTTCTGCTACTGGCATCTCCAGTAATGTGCTATAATATTCAAGCATTAGATTAAAAATACCAGGACAAGCCCAGCACTTTATCTAGTATATAACTATTAAGTAGCAAGCCTGAAATTTTCAGACATCCATGTCTTCCGATCTAGCTATCTAACTTAAATAGCCATTTGGGACTAAACTAAGTTCAGATACACCATATATTAATAGCTTTAGCAATATAAAATCACCAAAGCCTTAATAGCCAAAAATAATATTCCAAAAAAAAACAAGTCTGATGTCACATGACCTAATTTAATAAGCATGTACTATACATGTTATATATAGAGCTCACAAATAACATGTTAACAAACTTTGCAGACTATCCCAACCCCAAAACCAGTATCTGCTATCAGCTTTTTCTATGAGAATATTCTGCAAATCTTGTTAAGAGCTTATTTGCAAGCTCTATATATAACAGTTGTAATACATGCTTATTAAATTAGGTCATGTGACATCTGACATGATTGTTTTGTAATCAATTAATGTCATCTTTATTATTTTATGTTAAGTAATACTCATTTAATCTTAAACTTAATGGTGATTGTTTACAGCAACTGAGAAAAAAAAACACAACTTGTGAGAGGCTTAAAATAATATATATAAAAATTGCATTTTACAAGAAGTCAAGCTTTGGCAGGTTTTATCTCTATTAATACTCTCCATTGATTTCCAGTGTAAATATATATTTATTAATAAAACTTTTAAATTTTAATTATATTATTTATTAAAAGATGAAGTCACTTACAAATAAAAATTGCATTCAGGATTTTAATTTTTATTTTATAATTTTCAGCAAAACTTTTTATTTCCCTCTTAGTCATCTTTGATTTAATTTGTTTACTTGTTGTTTAATGCAGTTTGATAGAAAATATGTATATAAAAACATTTCTTAAATTTAATTATATTAAATAGCTGTCTATTTATTATAATTAAATTAAATACAATCAGAAGTTGTCAAGATGTTACTGGACAGTTGGAAAATATCAAATATCTTTATTGTTAATGAGAAAAAACAATCTGCAAAATTTCTTTATTGCAGTATAGTTTTGATTCAACATTTTCATATTAATTAAAAATGATTATTTTGTCATTTGTTAATTATTAATAATTATTTTTACATACTAATTAACTTATAATTACTTAAATCCAAAATAATACACATACATACTTTTATTTCATTCATAAATGTTTTATTTTTAAAAATGGACTTTAATAAACTTGACCATAATGTTAAGAAGCAAAATTTATGGCGTAGGTTTGGTCACACTTTTTTGCACTACTGGTCACATAAATTCATCACCTGTCAGAATTGACACATTGCTATAAAATTTCAAATATAAAAATTGTAACTCAACAAATTTTAAAGCAGGATTTCAATCACAAGTTACCACATTTATTTGTTGATATATAAAAAAACAATCCATTTTGTTTCTGAAGCGTTCTTACTTTCTCATTTTTGTATAATATATTGCATCCTTTGTTCTTATCTACAACTAATTTTTTTCAATATTTGCAAACTTTAATAATACTTTTTAGAATATTTATCATTTCCAAAATTAAATTAAAAAAATAAAGCCCAATTTATTAAGTTTCAATATAAAATGAAGATTTTATGCCCAAATGAAAGGTTGAGTAGGAGAGACAATAGAAAATTTCAGCATTTCCAATAACAAAGAACACAGCACTAATTATTTTACTTTTTTAAAGTTTATAATAAGATATTAATTATATTACTGTTTAATAAATAGGAAATGCAAAGATGTTGCCTTGACAACAGCTTGAAATTATTGATTGTTTTCTATATTGGCATTGTCTAAGTGTTAACTGGTTTTTAACAGTTTTTAATATATATATATATATATATATATATATACTTTACAAGTTTGAAAAATTCACACCTGCAAACTGAAAGAATCTTTTTTGCATAAACGCTTGGAGTCAGTGTTTAGATCTAGTTTCTAGCTCTATCTTTCATTGATGATAGCAAATTAGCTTGAAATCAGCTGATCTGAGAGTGGGCAAATGAAAGAGATAGTGAATTCTGACTCTTTTGATGTTTCTGTAAACAAATATACACTTGTTTGGTGGTTTTGGTAAAATGCCATCTATTGATCATAAATACAAGTGATAGCAAGTTATGTGATTACAACTTGTTTTTGTTTTTCATACACACACACACACACACATATATATATATATATATACTGTTTTAATTTTTTAAGATATAATTAGAAAAATATTTTATGTAAATGAGATATTTATTTTATATAGTGAAATGTTTATGAATTGTAATAAACTAAAGATCAGCTTTTCAAGCTAATGCACATGTGCTTTATGAATCTTAATAATAAATGAATACTTTCATTTCCAACACAAGATAAAGTCTTTGCAAAAGACTAGAATCAGAAAGACTAGAATAAATACCTATTCTTTCAACCCAAATGCTTAAGTATGGGCAAATCTTTAGCACTGGAAATGAAGTGTGGAGATAAACCAATCACTTTAAATTACTTTTTACTATGTCTGAATGAATGATGCCTGAAAAATTTTCTTGAATTTACGATACATCATTTTTAAATGAAACTAAACATATGTAAATGAGATTTATTTTATATAGTGCAATGTTTATGAATAATAAACTAAAGATCAGCTGTTCAAGCTAATGTACATGAGCTTTATGAATCTTAATAATAAATGAATACTTTCATTTCCAACACAAGATAACATCTTTGCGAAAGAATAGAATGAATACCTATTCTTTCAACCCAAATGCTTAAGTATGGGCAAATCTTAAGCACTGGAAATGAAATAAAAAATATTTTATGTAAATACAGTTTTTTTTTAGAATTACATTAAAACTTTAGATCTGACTTTTAATTTTTGAATGCACTCTATATTTCCCCCCAAAACATTATTCAGTGACTAAATTCTCAGCATAATCGGTAATTATAATTATAAAATTAATCATTTTGAATTATTTAATATTTGGACATTTTTTTAATGTTGAAAAATAAATGTAATGGAGCATAGTTGTTATCCACTAGTGCTGATCACTGCTATTCTATCATTGAAATAAACCACTCAGCCAATGATAACACAAATTAATAAAAAGCAACAAGTGAAAAAAGTATATAAAAATCTCAAGATTTTAAATAACATATTGGTATTGGGCCAAAAATTATTTTAGCCATAATATTGGCTACCAAGAAACTGATAAACAGTAAATAATTCCTACAATAGCAGTGTTATAGTCCTCGCTTCTCTCAGAAGTGGACTATTCCAGATGCCTCCTGATCTGATCGGATTAAGCATTGTTTGCCACAGGCCAAAAGGCTGATGTATAGATAAAAGCATAGCCAATGATTATTACAGGTCAATGAGTAACAATGCTTGCTGAATCCAAAGGTTTTCAATAAGGTCAGGGATCTGGGTATAAATAGTCAGCCTTTTGTGAGGATCAGGTAAGAATGTGTCTAATGTAAACAGATGCTTTGCATTCTCCCAGGGAAACTCTGCTAACCTAAACAGCAGCAAGTATTCCCATTGATTGCACTATGCTATTTAGATCTACGCAACTAGGCAAGTCCCACAGAAACCAGACGCTGCTAAGATCACAATCAGCTTGAGGCAAGCTGTCTTGTACAGCTGGAAGAGTCATAGACCTTACCTGTAAGGCAAGCCATAAGGTGTGGCTGGAAGCAGCAGGCAAAGCCCAGAGTTTACGTTAAACTCCAATATTCAACTTATAAATATTCATTTGTATATTGTATATTGTATATATTTGTACATAATAAATATATTAAATTATAATACTTGTTTCAGTATTATTTTACATTATTTACTGTTAGTTGGGTCTATAATCCAGACCAAACATGTCATAGCATTGGCTGGGATGTGAACCCACAACCATCTGCAGCCAACTACTTGCTTGCACGAAGCTGCGATGACCTCTCAGCTAACAATGCTTGACTTGTTTATTAGTATTATTGTAAATAAACAACCATTTTGATTTAAACTTTGTACTATTAATTCCATTGTATCTGAGAGTCATTTCCATCACAAGGTCATATCACTAAAGTGCATTATCCACATTGAATTATACATATCATATTTTGATTACATACCTTACTTGAAGCATTATGTTTAATAGTTTATAATTAATACACTAACTCTCAATTGCTTTTAAATGATAACAATAATAAAAAAAGCTTATGGTACTTCATATTTTTATTAGATGCAAAAGAAGTTTGAAGAGCCATATTACAAATACTATTAAGTACTACCAAAATGGAGATCATATAATAGAAATTAGTAATATGTTTGAGAGTCACATTCTTATTTAGTAATTTAAGTTGAAATATATGTTATATCATAATTTAAAGTATTATACAATTTCAGAGTACAAGTTACTAACCAAATATACTTTAAGGTTAGTAATTCTGAAGGAATTAATTACAGTGGTTGAATGCTGACTCATTAAGAGATGTAGTTCATTGAATTAGACTTGGTAGATAATAGTGGTGAGATGAAGCTTTGATTATAACAAAATAAATATTCTAGAGTAATTATTGTTAGCATAAGTATGAGAATCAATCTTAGATAAAGTAGACTATATTTTTAAGGGAAGGTAATGGGTAGATAATGAGTCTTACTTTGTATATATCTTATTATTATAGTTAGATTAAGTTTCCAATAGGAGGTTAATCAAGGTTTGTAACAGTAAATATGTTTTATTAAATGGTTGGATTCCAGCAAAATCTCTCTAGTAATTTAATTATTTAATTATCAACCTAATGGTTATATTATATTTAGAATAAAATATTTATGATCCCAGAGATAGCCATAGGATGGTATTGATTATTTTAAGTAATGGAATTTTTTTAATGTTCTTATTTTGAGATTCTTAAATCATAGAAGAGTAGTTTAAATCATTATTTAAAATAAAATATTATATCAAGCTTTAGTGTCTGAGTGGTTAGCACAGTGGCCTTACAAGCAGTTGTCCCAGGGTCCGCTTCCCAGACCACGCTTTGACACTAAAAAAATGAAATATTATGTTAGTCATTGTTTGTTAGGGGGATTTTTCTAATGATTATAATAGGATGGTAGTAGGAGAATTTTCACAATAGCAATGCCATTGTGGAGGGTATTTTATATACTTCTCAATGATAAAACTACTCTCTTGCAATCGTTCCTAATGTCTATCTTATGTTATAATATTTAGCAAGTTTCAACCCATAAAAAGTCTTAAACTTTATTGTTATTATACTTGATGGTTTTTTATTGAGTGAGTATAGTAGAGAGGAGAAAAGAGAAGGTTCAGGGTAAGGTAGAGTGGTGTGTTGAAAGAAACCGGAAGGGAAGGTTACAATATATATATATATATATATATATAAAGGACGAAAATTAGTATAAATGATGTAAATTAGAAACTTAATTTCAGGTTATAAATCGGTTTTTAGTCGGTAACTGTTTCCTTTCTTTACATCAAAGCTAAAAAATTATTTATAAAAATAAAGAATTCTTTTTAATGTTTTATTATTTAAATATGCAGATACAGAAATATAAAATTACCAATATTTAACAAAGGTAAATTTAAAAAAAGCATTTAAAATAAATTTTGATTTACTGTTGTCAAGTATTGATAATTCAGAATTACATATATAATAAAGTAAAATTATTTATATATAGTCTTTGATTGAAACAAAAGTAATTATCTCCCACTGAGTTGTGTGATATCAAAAAAAACAGCAAAAGAGAAAATAATGTAACTCTCTGTTTAAGTTCCGTTGTCATATAAGTTTAATTTTTTATGTAGTTTTGAAATTATAAAGCGATTTTTTGTCTATTGTTTTAAATTATATATAGACTGAATAATCTATATTAATCATTATTATACGCAGAAGAAAAGGAAACAAGTCTTATTTTTAACAACCTTTGAATATTAGATGAAATATTAATTTAATAAATGGAATAATAAATGATCATACCTTTTTTTTTAAATTTGCATTTGAAATGGAAATAATTACAAATCATTAAGTTACTTGTCTTTGAGTAAAATACTCTAAATTATTAAATTATTAATAAATAATATTGTAGTGAGTGAGCAGATTTTGCTCTAAAATATTTTCATCCTATTCATGTAGACCTGATATGATAAAATATGTTTAACAGATGGTGAAATCGTATGTACAAATTTATGAGAACAAATGCCAAATCTTATGAGTGTTTTTTTAAAAAAAACACCGATTACATAGTTCCAATATTGTAAAATCTAAAACATTGGCATAAAGACTGTTTTAAAATTTAACGTTTTATTATAGTAATTAAATTATAAAAAATAATAACAAAAAATACCATATATATATAATAGTTATAATATATATATATATATTAATAATAATTATTCATAAAAAGCCTTTTCAGCACATAATTTTGTAATTTTATAATTTTATGATATTTTAATTAGAATAATTATAAATGGAACATGATATATATATAACATCAAAAGATTGCATTTAGAAAAGATGTTTATTTAAAATGTGGGAAACATTTACAGTTTAGTATGTTCATTAGTAACTAACTATTAACATTTGTTAGTATGTTTTCTATATTTACACACACACACATATATGTATATATTGATACAAAATTTTCAGATATAAATGATATACTTTATGAATATATTCCTAATTAAAAGCATGCACAAATGAACCCACAAAGTAAATCATTATATATATATTGAACCGGGTGGGGTATTTTCATCGATCACTGAGGGAGGAAACAAAATCTATACATGCACTTTTGACTCTTTAAATAAAATAACTTGTAAAACAATATTTTAGAACTTTTATACAAATATATGATACAATTATTTATTGACCTTCACCATGGCAATTTAATTATTGCACCACCACGGCCTCTTAGGCAGAGAAGAATAATACCCAGAGAGCACCTATGACCAAGCCAGAGCTATATATAAAAATATATAACTACAACAACATTTGAAGGATGCAGATCTTCTCAGCTGCAGAATTTAACACCTATCATTCAAAGCACTTTTTTGTTTCAGAGTAAACCCCGGACATCAGTCAGTTAACCAAAGATAAATGACATACTTTGAATGGTTGGCAAACTTATTCAGTGCCTAAGATATCCCAACTACCTCAATCAAAAGGAATATAATGCATTACTGTTTTAATTAGTGGTAAAAAAATTGATCGACAAGCATTGAGTTTAAAGATAATTTATTAGCTGATCAAATATTTATTATTTTAAGTTTTAAACTACTTTTATGAAATCTTAATTAAATCAAACAATGACTTATACTAACCTCAGGCACACACATGTTATAATAAGATATACAATAGCAATGTAATTCAGCATTAAAATAATGACAATCATTCAAAACACTCACATTAATAGTTCATTTATGTGGTTATAGAGTTCATTTTGTTAATTGACTCTGGGAGGCTTCAAGGTTAGCAATGGCTACATTATTATCAGACATGAAATAAGAAAAGTTATTCATTACCTATAGGATTTTTGGATGTTGAATTTTTGCTGGTTGCTGCTTCCTGTGATAATTTTCCAACCAGTTGTATTCAAGGTTATGTTGAGGTTCCTTTGTTTTACTATTTTGTGGCACTATTCTTTACAACAGTTAGATATTCCAGGCAGTTTTCAAGTTGTTATGCAGGCATCACTTTTATTGGGCAGACCAATGGCTGTTAACACTGCATTGTCCTGGAAAACACTGATTCTGAATACATGATAGACTGATTGTAACAACCCACTGATCAATTGACTGATTGACTGAACTGATTGAAGAATTGATTGACTCTAAATCTATGATGACCTGTTGACACTTTGTTAATTAGTTTTTATAACTGCCAGCTATATCTGTTGTTGCAATTCGTCCACTGTTTTGATTACATTCTTTTGATAAGATTTTGATCCTGTTTTCAGTTGGTAACCATTGCTAATTTGTTGTTTTATGAATTTCTTTTTTTAGTAGCCATTGCTGAGTCTGTTTTTTAATTTTTAATTTTCTTATATCATTTTATCAACACACACATTTTACTATATTTCTTTATTTTTACAATCATTCACTATTTATACATGCATATGTTACATTTCTTTAAATTATGGGAAAAGACCTTTTTTTAAGTCAAATAAAAGAGAGTACTTTTAATTTTATATAAGATTTATAATTTAAACTGTCATACTTTTAATTCTTAATTACTTGCAACTCAACTACTTTAAAATTTTCTAAGTTAATTTCCTTCCCCTTCCACTCACTTTCTAACTTTTGTAGATTATTTCTTTTTTTTAGTGAAATGCATTTTGTTTAAACTAATAATAATAAAACTCGTTAGACTTTGATAAATTTATTTATTTTCAGATGAGATGTTTTTACTTATTTACAGACAAATTATTCTGCAATACTTTTATTATTTATTATCAATTTTAAACTTTATGTTGTTTTATGAGAAATTTTTATTTTTTGATAATTGTAAACACAATTTTAACACTGCTCAGTAGCATTACAATATATATATATATATATTGTAAATATCGATAAGTCTATCTATATTTTAAAAATTGTCATTTGTTATTAAAAAAAAAATCTCTTTGAGTTGATGTTTACATATGAAGTATTATTATTGTTTATGTTTATTAGGTATAGTTATTGTTTGAAGTTATTATTTTATTTATATGTTGATAGTACATCGTTATGAATATTTAATTATTATAAATAGATAAAGACATATAAATTGAAGATTATATAAAAAAATTATTTTATTTGCAGTGATTATTAAAAAAATGCAATATTATTATTTATGTATATTTTTAAAGCTGTCAAATAAATTTTCAATTGAATGTTTTATATATATATGCTGGATATATATATATATATATATATATTTTTAATGTTAATTGTTTTAAAAGAAAACATGTATAACAAGGGTTTTCAAAACAGCATTTGCTGGCGCGTGGAACAACAACAACAACAATAAAAGAAGCCATTATTATTATTGTTATTGGAATAGTGATAAAACAAACAAGAGGATAAAATTTTGTTGTACTTTATTTCTTTGAAATTACCATTCTTCAGAATATTGGAATAAGAGATATTTTTATGGTAAATACATAAATTATGACAGGCTAATCGAGATATATCGCAGCCAAGAGGCTGCACCATTACTTTCATTTATTCCAAGGCAATTTAAAATGAAACAACTAAGAAAATTTCAATATATGTATTTCATCGCGTCTGGAGCCGAAATTTGATATAGCTATCTGGAATCTATAATGGTCAATCTAATAATAATCTGGAGGTAACTAAAATTAATATATTGGATTCAACATTTCAATTTATTTATTTATTTTTCAAGGAAAGAAATTTTAGAAGGATAAAAATATACATATATCCAAGAATTGACAATTTTCTCTAACGTAATAGTTTCTTCACCTTCAATAGAATGCATTCTAATAGTAAACGGATAAAGAAATAACCCATGGAATAAATTGACCTTTGAAGGAAAACTAACTAAGTGAACTTTGAAAAGGTAGTTAATAATTTTATATGTATGAATGATATATAAATATATTTTTGAGATCGATATTTTTGTTTACTTTTATTTTTCATTATAAAAATATAACGTTTTATAAATAGTCAATTCAAGCGTCTTGTTTTCTAACAGCCATAAACGTTTAACAGGTGTTAAAATTAATACTTAAGTAATTTAAAATCTTAAAGTATGGCTTATAGGTTTGGTTGTATATGAATTGTTATATATATTTTAATAAGTAAATTTATATTCGTAAATTTTTTTTATTATAAAATTTTTATCCTTAATTTATTTATTTTCATTTTTTTTTTTTTAAACTTCGTATAATAATTCTTATGCATGCCAAAACAATAATTATATGTATTTGCTGTGTGTAATATTTTTTTTTTATTATTTTAAATATCTGAAAAGTATAAGTATGGATTTGTATTTATATTCATATCTACTTGTTAAGCATAGATATGTCTTTATATATTTAATATATATACTTATTGCAAGTATATATGTATGTTTATTATTTGGGTTTGTATTTAAAACATTGATATTACCTAAAATTAAACCTTAATATATAATAATAAAGGATGTACTATTTGTTTTATAAGTAACGTCTTTGTAATTTATTTGAAAGAGCGGTAATATATTATTCTTATTTTTCTTTTAATGCTAGAGTCATTACGAAATTAATTGAATTCACAATTTATTTATATATAACCGGGATAATTTTGTCTTTCTTCAATTTAAATGGAATGCAGCAAGTACGTTCCATTACATTTGGCGCAACAACTAGGGCTCGAAATAAGCTAATTAGGGCTTGAAATACCCCACATACCTGAGAGATGTGTAGTATATATATATTTATGTGAGATATATAGTTTAAAGAAAGAGAAGCATTTTTGTGTGTTTAATTTTTTTTATATAAATGGAAATATTTTGGCCTTATGTTTAGATGGTGATTGTTACTGTTATTGTATTTTTTTAATGATGAAAGATAAATATAGTCATGAAGCAGTTTAATTTCAATTTAAAAATTATATTGATGGTGTTAAATTATAGCATAATAATTTTGTCCATATTTGGAAAGTTTATGTTGTAGAAAATCTATAATTTTGAAGGTTGGATTGGATATTTGATTGTTGGAGTTTGGTTGGTTCTGTTGCAAGTATTGATGTTGGATGGGGAATTTTTGTCATTATCTTGAGGATGTGATGCATTCATGTCACTTGTGATTGATTGATATCATTTATTGCTCCAACCCAAATTTTGATGTTTATTATTATTTATCATGAAGCAGTTAACAGTAGTCCTGCCATGATTTTACCTTTAAGACTCCAGAGAGAGTAAGGTATAATTATTTTGATATATGTATAATATTTGCCTCTAAGTCTCCTAAAGATGAGCAAGGAAATATTTTATAAATAATAGCCCCTAAGACTTGGATATAAAGAGGGCAGTGTAATAGTGTTTTCAGAAAATTATTATGGGTTGTAGTAGCTTGGATAAAATGAAATGTGATAGTCATCTAAGTGTTCATGAAACATTGTATGCTTTAGGAGTAATGATTGAATTCTTTTATCTATATCAAAGTTGTGAAGTGCTAATCAATCTTTTGGCTGTCAGTATCTGTCGGATCTTTGGAGGAATAGATAAGTATATAACTTAAATATATAACACCAAACTTAAGGGCTTGATTAATTGATTATTGTTTGTAACAAATAATCTATTACATTGATTATCAATTAGGGTTTAAAAACAAACATATTAATGTTTTATTTTACATTATAAGTGACTTTTAAACATGAAGTTCAATTAGTGAATGTTTGTTGATAATAAATTGCATTAGTACAATTTTAGTAAAATAGTGTTTTGGGCACAAAAGTAAATAATTAGTGAAGTTAATTTTTTTTTTTATGTATATAAAATGTTATTAAGTTTTAAGGTCCAGAAAATTTATAGGTATCAATTTAGTAAGTTTATGCTTAACTACCATTATCTTGAGTGCGAAAGTTATCTCACAATATTATTGAATTGGTGGTTTTCAAGGCATGTGAACATTTAGTTGTATTTTAAATATTTCAAGGTTATATTGAATTTGATATGAAATTTCCACATTTTAATATTGTATAAGTGTAGAATATTTATTATCGTTAAATATAAATAAATGTTATTTAGTGATATCAGTTGTTACTCTCTACATATATATATATATTTTGAGGAATTTATTATTGTTATAGTGATAGATGAGATTTTTTTTTTAAGCCAAGAAGTTCATGAGTTCAAATAACTGAAATTTAGATTGTCGGATAGCTATTATGTATTATAAAATTAAAAAGGCTTGTACTTTGCTTAGTTGAATAATTGCTTGTTGGAATAATGATTGGAGATGGTGAGCCCTTGATCTGTGATAATTACTATATAGAAATATATATATATCTTAGATATTTTTTTTATGAGTATATAATATTGTAGTTCTAATAATAATGGATAACAATAGTAGTGAAATGCCAGTTAGTGGTGATTTTGATTTAAGAGATTTTATGGAAAAATTTAGAGCTGAGATAAACACAAATTATGAGAGACTAGAGTCTAAATATGATAAACTAGAGTCTAACTTAAAAACAAATTCTGATGAATTAAAAGAAGATCTTAGAGCTGAGATGAAAACCAACTTAAAAACAAATTCTGATGAACTTTCCCAGAAACTAGAATCTAGATTAAAAACAAATTCTGATGAACTTTCCCAGAAATAAAAACAAGTTTAAAAAATAACTCTGATGAACTAAAAGAGGAACTTAGAACTGAGATGAAAGTCAATTCTAATAAATTTTATAAGGAAATAAAAGATGAATTAAAGGCTCTGGTAGATAATAGTGTTAGTAGAGTAGAAGTAAAATTTGATGAAAAGATGGAAAAATATAGAGAAGAGACAATGGTTGAAGCTAATTCTTTAAAAGCAAAATTTGAGGAAATAAATAATGAAATGAGGGAAGAAAATCAAGGAATTATAGCCAGATTAGAAGTAGTTGAAAGAAAGACTATAAAGAAACCTAAAATTTTTGATGAATACTATAGTGAGGATAAAAGAATTGATGAATCTGTAGAAATAAAATTAAATTCTTTAGGTGAAAAATATCTAAAGTTATTAGACAATGAATTACTAAAGATTACGGATAATACCAGTAATAAATTTAAAGATAAAATGCAAAATCTAGTTCAAAAATGTACCATTAATTGTGGAAACGTTTATACAAAAATTAATATTTACAAAGAAATATTCTTTACAAGAATTAACAATATAATATGTAATGTAAATTTTATGAAAGTAGAAATTGATCCAAATAGAGATTTAGGCAAAGCCAAAATAAAACTTAAATTCAGAAGTAAGGAGAAAATTAAAATAGATTTTCTTAAAGAGATAATTTATCCCAATAAAAATATGAAGAAAATTAAAGTAAAATTCAAAGAGATGAGTAGAGAGAAGTTTAAAATAAATTATCTTAAAGGAAGTATAGATTTTATAAAAGATATTGGAAAAGCCAAAGTTAGACTTAAAGTTATAGAAGGAATGATAAATAATATTGGTTTTCTTAGAGAGAATATTGATAAGGAAAGAGATTTAAATAAACCTAAAGTTAAACTGAAAAGACTTAATATAGAACAGAATGATTTTCAAAATGATTTTCAGAAATTTTTTAATGCTGAAATTGTATTACATCAATCTGATTTGCAATTTTTAAAGGATTATTTGGAAAATTTGAATGAATACCATTCAAAATTGTCTAGAGAATTATTTTTAATTGAACGTAGAACAAGTGAAGTAAAATAAAGACTTACTCAAGTCGATGATGTTTATAAAGATAGTCAAAGGAAAAGTAAGATTATCTGATAAAATAGCAACTGTTAGTGATAAAGTTAAGAATTATGTTAGTGCTTATGATCAAGTTACTATTTATGTAAAGGATATAGATGCAGAATCTAAGGAGTTCATAGCAAAATCTTTAGGTACTTATCTCAAAATTATTCAAAAGCAATTGAATTATACCAAAATGCTATATGAAAATCTTGTAAATTAAAGCAAACTTTTTCACAAAGTTCAACATACTGGAAATTCTTTACAAGAAGAATTAAAAAGGCACTTTTGATTATTATTTTTTTTTTTAAGAAAACTTGGATAAATATCTAGATGATCTGAGAGATAGATATAAATAAATGAATATGGTTATTAATATGAAAAATAATATTCTTTAAACCATGTTAGTCCTTAGAAAGATTACAAATTTGAGAAGTTTTTCGATATCTCATAATTCATTAGTTATCTGCAAAGACATTTTTTTTTTCGGTGGATTAGAGGGTATTGTAAATATCGATAAGTCTATCTATATTTTAAAAATTGTCATTTGTTATTAAAAAAAAAATCTCTTTGAGTTGATGTTTACATATGAAGTATTATTATTGTTTATGTTTATTAGGTATAGTTATTGTTTGAAGTTATTATTTTATTTATATGTTGATAGTACATCGTTATGAATATTTAATTATTATAAATAGATAAAGACATATAAATTGAAGATTATATAAAAAAATTATTTTATTTGCAGTGATTATTAAAAAAATGCAATATTATTATTTATGTATATTTTTAAAGCTGTCAAATAAATTTTCAATTGAATGTTTTATATATATATATATATGCTGGATATATATATATATATTTTAATGTTAATTGTTTTAAAAGAAAACATGTATAACAAGGGTTTTCAAAACAGCATTTGCTGGCGCGTGGAACAACAACAACAACAATAAAAGAAGCCATTATTATTATTGTTATTGGAATAGTGATAAAACCAACTATAGGATAAAATTTTGTTGTACTTTGTTTCTTTGAAATTACCATTCTTCAGAATATTGGAATAAGATAGATTTCTATGGTAAATACATAAATTATGACAGGCTAATCGAGATATATATCGCAGCCAAGAGGCTGCACCATTACTTTCATTTATTCCAAGGCAATTTAAAATGAAACAACTAAGAAAATTTCAATATATGTATTTCATCGCGTCTGGAGCCGAAATTTGATATAGCTATCTGGAATCTATAATGGTCAATCTAATAATAATCTGGAGGTAACTAAAATTAATATATTGGATTCAACATTTCAATTTATTTATTTATTTTTCAAGGAAAGAAATTTTAGAAGGATAAAAATATACATATATCCAAGAATTGACAATTTTCTCTAACGTAATAGTTTCTTCACCTTCGATAGAATGCATTCTAATAGTAAACGGATAAAGAAATAACCCATGGAATAAATTGACCTTTGAAAAGGTAGTTAATAATTTTATATGTATGAATGATATATAAATATATTTTTGAGATCGATATTTTTGTTTACTTTTATTTTTCATTATAAAAATATAACGTTTTATAAATAGTCAATTCAAGCGTCTTGTTTTCTAACAGCCATAAACGTTTAACAGGTGTTAAAATTAATACTTAAGTAATTTAAAATCTTAAAGTATGGCTTATAGGTTTGGTTGTATATGAATTGTTATATATATTTTAATAAGTAAATTTATATTCGTAAATTTTTTTTATTATAAAATTTTTATCCTTAATTTATTTATTTTCATTTTTTTTTTTAAACTTCGTATAATAATTCTTATGCATGCCAAAACAATAATTATATGTATTTGCTGTGTGTAATATTTTTTTTTTATTATTTTAAATATCTGAAAAGTATAAGTATGGATTTGTATTTATATTCATATCTACTTGTTAAGCATAGATATGTCTTTATATATTTAATATATATACTTATTGCAAGTATATATGTATGTTTATTATTTGGGTTTGTATTTAAAACATTGATATTACCTAAAATTAAACCTTAATATATAATAATAAAGGATGTACTATTTGTTTTATAAGTAACGTCTTTGTAATTTATTTGAAAGAGCGGTAATATATTATTCTTATTTTTCTTTTAATGCTAGAGTCATTACGAAATTAATTGAATTCACAATTTATTTATATATAACCGGGATAATTTTGTCTTTCTTCAATTTAAATGGAATGCAGCAAGTACGTTCCATTACAATATATATATATATATATATATACAATGTCTTATTATAAAATTCCTTTCATTTTTAATTGACCAGTTATTTTGTACCTTCACCATAACATAAAAGTTTAATATTTTTTACAGCAACTATATTATGTCTAAATATTAAATAGGCAATATATTGGACCAGTCAGTTTTGTCTGTTCATATAACAAGATCTAGCATCTAGGCAAAAGTATCTCAAGCCCAATAATGCATAAGATACATGAGTCAGGAACACTTATGAACTCTGTCCTATTGCCTACTTTCCAGATCTACCAACATATTAGCAACAATCCTGATGATACCGATCTAATTTCTCACCAACGGCATCACAAAGTGGAGATACAAACAGACTCTAATTGGAAATGATAGTATAGTGAAGCATTTATTATAAGTTTTGATATATCTTAAAACATTGGACCTTTCATGTTAATTATATATATAGGATTAGCAGGAGATCATATAATAATAGCAAGCATAATTTATTAATATAATATTTTAAATAAATTAAACAATGATTCTGAAAGTTCTTATATATGTATGATTTATTAATTTAAATAAAGTACATGTGAGTTATTTGATTATATTTCTCCATTAGTCATCATTGGCTTCTTTACATTTATAGAATGAGATTTATCTTTTACTATTTAACAAATTACAAATATATTCATTAATTTATTTTATTATGGCTGATTTATATATCAATAATTGATACACTATCTGTAATCACAATTTTAATAGCGCTATAAATGAATATATAAATGACTCAAGTCCACCCCTAAAAAGAACAGAATATAGCACTTGACTGAATTTATTTAATAAAGATTCTTGTATTATTGAAATATGATTATCATTAATGAATGTAGCAATCTCAGCTTATGCTGAGTAAGAAATGTGTGTGGGAGAGTTAATTTAGAATATATATAATTGCATCTCAAAATGACGCACACATGAAATTATTAGTAAAATATCATACAGAAACCTGCTTAGTAGAAGTAGAATATTATTGCTTAGAAATACTCATAGGTTTTATTTAGAACTAGAACTAAGAAGGCAGTGCATGCATAATGGCGATTTATGTGATCCAGTTACAGATCCTAGTAGGTGCTTCCAAAAATCATTGAAGAAGAAAAGACTGATATATGTCTGCAGGCTTTGGCAGAATTGGCTCATGAATGAAAATTAGTTCACTGTGAAGTGCTATAGGTTGGGATTTTCCCAGAGAACTCCTATGTAGCTAGCTCAAGTAACAAAATAAGTACCAAGGGGGTTGAGCCTTGTTTTTGGACTTGGAAGTGCATTTGAGAATATTAAGCAGGATTGCATCAGATTTTCTGATCTCTACTACTAAAATAAATAATAACATTTAACATAATTTTAAAAATACAAATTATATAGCACATTTTGATATTATAAATATTTTATGAGGAATCTCCCCTCACCTATGATATATATGTTTCCATTACACACACAAATGAATTAAAATATTTATTTATTGAAGGTGTTTAGATTAAGATATTTATACATATATATGTCAATGATTATTTTAATAATTAAGCAAAAAAACTATATTAATAAACGTGTATATATGCATAAGGATGGAGTTTGAATATGGCTTGAGATGGGAGATTCTGAGTGGGCTGTGAAGCTTGATCTGAGTATAAGATTGACTGCTTCAATATAAAGCAGACTTATCATCTCTCCAATTAACTGCATTATTATATTATATGGCTCATTTATCTTAAAGTTTTCCTGCATGTCTACAATAAATTATATTACATTTTTTACAATTAATTTTATAGATGATTCAATTTTTGTAATTTATATGCCTTATTTTCATAATTACATATATTTTTACCAGTCTTTCTGCTGTTTGACAATATAATATTTATATGTTTATAAATATAAGGGTTATACATTTGGATATAATATGAAAGTTTGTTCCCCTTTTTATCCAAACTATTGTTACCATCATCATTATAATGATTTCTATTTTTGATCAGAGTAACTAAAATATAAAATCCATTACTGCATTATTTATAAATAAAAACATGGCTGATCATGACTTTTATACTATTAGTATAAAATTTATTAACTGGTCTTATTTTAAAACAGTATATTTAAATGAAATCTAAATTGCATCATGAATATATATGTTTTAAATATTTACTATATAAATATTTTATAGAAATTATAAATATTTAAAAAAACTATAGATAAAGTGCATTTTTCTTACCTTTTATAATTGTAATAATAGTGACTTTGCAAGTATTGTTTCAAGTTCTCTTGCAAAAACTCTCAAAGTCCAAGAACAAAAATCTATTAATAAGTGACATTCCTAACTCATTTGTATTAGTTTTTCCATATAATTCTGACATCTTCAGTTTTTTTAAAACTAATCAATCAATTCATGATTTAGCTCCAGTTTTGACTACCAAATTAATGTAAAACTGACAAAATAGTCCTACATATCACAGTAGGCAAGTGATGAGAGGCTCAAAATATCACCAGATCCATCTATATGCAACATAATTCAGCTTTATGTGTGTAAAGCATTATCATTTCTATCATCAATTTATTGAACACATATTTTTGAGATAAATTTTGATCATTTGTAGCCCAAAGTCAGATTTTTTAAAACATATCAAGGATGCAATTTATTGCCTTTTTTTGTTGTAGATGTGTTATATTTAATTGTTTTTAATAATAAAACTTTATTTTAAAGTTTTTGCATTTTAACTCTGCTGTATTGGGGCAGATTTAATTTTTCTCTCTGGTGAGAATATTGCAAGCTTTCAATATTTAATTTTAGTATTAAATTATTTTTTTATATCAGAGTATATTAAATGTATTTGAACTATGAAGATATTGAAAAAAATAAGATCATTATTAAAACAAAGAAGGATCAGATTGATTAAATAAAATCAACAAAATCTTTTTCCACTGACATTTGAATTTAAAATGTAAAAGAAAAAGCATCGGTATCTAATAAATCTCACATCACAAGATTACCATTCTTTATGCTTACACAAACTGTTTTTTCCATAGGCAAAACTCTCCATATCATAGTGCCACACAGCAAAAGTCAAAGTAATCTTGAGCTAGAAACTAGTCTGGGGATATTGGATGAGTAAGCACTAGATAGAGATTTTATGCCCAAATCTTCCTACATCTATGGATTACTCTGATTTGCACTGGGTTGTGCTACTGTATGGAGAGATTTGTCTATGATAAATCTATCACATTTTGTTTGAAAATTTTAACGTTTTAATTTTTTTATTAAAATATGACAATATAACATAAAATGAGTTTATTATGATGTATTATGTATTAGTTTGAAAAGTTATGGCTACCAGAATTCTGAAATTTGCTTTGTTAACATGATTTAGAACTTATTATTTTTTATTTAAAAAAAAACATCTATATAGAAAATAAATGTGTCATCATGGGTAACTTTGATTTTATAATAATTATACTATTATTGTGAAAAAATAATTATAAATCTCAATAAATGTTAGAAACCTATTATGTTTTCAGCCTATTTATTTTTTATTTTTAAAAATCTCACAAACATGGACAATTAAATAATAATAAGTAACATTTATCAAAATTGTCAAGGTTGTCTATCCTGATACCTCTATATTTTTTATAAATAAAATATCAGAATAAAATGTATATAAATATTTTGTTTTTTAAAAAAATCATAACATTTCTCTTTCTAAATAGCTGTACAAAAAGTTGACTCCAGTTTTTTTTCTAAGCAAGCTACCAAACATTGATAAAGCAGATACTATTAAAGTCAACTATATGATGTATAGTGAAAAATTATACGGTTTTACATCTATCAACAATTTGATAGGATCAGTGCCAATTTGAATTGAAAACTCAGATCTTTAATTTTGGTTTATTTGTTATAGCAAATTTTTTATTTACAAATAAGAACATACAATTGTTTACCATAATTATTAGATGAAATATAAAACAATGTTCATTTATCTATAAGTAACATTATTTTTGTCAATCCAAACAATTATTAGCAGAATATTTTGAAGCATTGAATGCATAACATCAAGATTTTGAATTACTAAATAATATTTAATAAACTTATTTACTTATTCTTTTTTTACTTTAAATGAATATGGTCAAAAAAATTGGATTAGTAGATATTGTTTGGAGCTTTTTAATTAGAAAAAGAGATTTTAATGATCAGGCAAATCTTAAATATCGAAACTTTATTAATTTATTTAATTAGATAAAAATAGGATATTTCATCATTGAACTATAACTACTTCAAAATGAGTGCTTTATTTCATAAACTTTATTATTTGGAATTAATACATAATCGATCATTTCATATAATATAAAGATACTGAAAAATTTTATTTAAGAATTATTAACAGTATTTAACATAACAATAAAAAATAATTTGTATATTTCCAAATTTTTAAAGTGATGATATTAAATCTGCTATTAAAAGAATACATATAGGAAGTAAATGAAATGAAATAATACCTACTCATATGTGTAATACAATCTATTTAGCATTTTAAAATGAATTTGAGTATAGATTTTGTGAAAAGAAAGTCTATCATTACATTGTAAAAATTTTATAAGATACTTCAAAGAGCTAAAGCAATGATTTATTTTGTGGATACCGGTGACAATAGAATACAATAAAGAGCTAAAACAAGGCCAGCAAGCTATTCCTTGTATTGCTATGCACTATAAGCTTGAACCAATAATAATTATTAAGTGTGTTAATGCAATTCAATTTCCATTTTTATAACAATTTCTAGTTTTGCTTTTATCAGTGAAAGTTGATTTTAGATTTTAAGTTAAAACATTATTAATTTAATAAATGTGATAAGTGCACTTATATACAATTATAGAGAATCATTTTATTTCTATAAATGAAATACGGCTTAGTACTTTCAAGAACTTATGGTGTGTTCTCCTATTCATAGCTCTAGCTCGAAAACACTAAAGATATTACATACAAGACAGAGAAAAGTGTGTACATTTTTAAAAAATCAGATATATTAATCTTTAACTGAGGTTTAAAGTATATATCTGTGTTAGAGATAATCTCTAGTTTCGAAAATGATTAGTAATAATCATTAGTGTATTTATCTGAAATGGATGGCATCAAAGTTGTGAGTGGAGGACGTTTGGCAATGGTAAATGAAAATATAACAATTTACTCTAGATAAATACTTTGCATATAATAAAGATATATATGAGAGATAGTGACCTGGGCCAACTGATGAGTGCTGGTTTAGCATGAAATGCATCTTGGAGGTCATTTGTCTTTTATTATATCTTTATTTATATGAATTTGAAAAGAATGGGGAAGTATGAAGATGTTTATTATATCTATAAGCAGTGTTTATTTCATAAAAAATAAAAGCTTATCTATAGTAGCATATAAGCATACTTATTACTTTCCATATAGAAGACGTATAAATAGTTAATAACATTATCAATTCAATTATGTTTAAAGGTATAAAACCATTATTTTAAGATTTAAAGTCCCATGTAAATTATTACAATAGTAAAGGATGGATGTTGGAGCATAAAGTTTTAGACAGCAGCTACAAATTTGACATAGATGCTTAAAATTTTATGTAGTGTAAATCTCTTGGTTAATTATTTCTATAAATAAAATGAAATGAATACTATTCAATGGTAAACGAAAACATTATGGATGTATTTTATGATATATTAAGTTTTAATTATTATTCATCTTTTTTATTTAGTCACTCAATTTTTAAATATCTTATGGTGTAGTTAACATTACATCTATATGTCACTGCTCTGTCATAAGTTTGATTTCCATAGAATATAAGATTTTTTTAAAGTTTAGTCTGTATTTTTAAAAATTACTCGATAATGTGTTCTTAAATATTATAAATCTCCATGCACTCTCCCTCTGGTAAGAATTTAAAAAACTTAAATGAATCACTTAAGTTTAGAGTGTATATTCTATATACACCAACTCTTATATATCATGCTTAAATCAGGGCTGGCGAGTGCACATAGATTTATAATGTTTAAGAAATACCAGATTATTGGAGATTGAATTCCGTTTGAATAATTTCCAAGTTTTCAGAGCTTTATAATAATAGGTTTGTATTTTTAAGCAAGTTTGTATTTTCTTTATACAACCTGCCATATCATTTCACAAATGGGTCTGTATAATTTTATTTATCTTTTTAAAATAAAAGTTAAACCTCTCAGATTAAATCAATTTATTCAAATAATTGCAAATTACTGACAATTGAACAAGACTATGAATACATTGTGATATATCTATCACGACATTTGAAGAAGCTCCATGCTCCTAGAATTTCTAATAGATCATTTAAATTTTACTTTTTATCCATACCTTTTTTTTATTATTTGAATTTATTTTTGCAGTACAGTAATAAAATATTTTGTCAAATATAATATTTATTGCAAATTTAGCAATTCATATGAACTAAAAATAAATAATACACATTACAATGAGGTAATAGTCTATTATTTAACCATATAGTTTTAAATTAAAATTCTAGACTAGATACTGTTAAAAAAAGTAATAAAAATTGGCAGGTTATGAGTAAAATTGATGATCTTATCACTTGGTAATAGTATCTTTTATCTAGCTATTCCATCTGGTGATTGGGCAAAGATGATGTATATAATAAATTTGAGATGTAATATATATATATATATATATATAGGTATTACTTATTTGGAATTTACTCCAATATTTTAAGGTTAAACCCATTTTTAAATACTGTAATTATATTTGTATATTAAAATGAAGAGATATTAGGTACAATAATTAATATATGCCCATTATTTGAGATTCATATCTGATAAAAGTTAAAGATGATTTTTTTTTTTACTTTGTAGATATGCTCAGAAATGTATTTTATGCACCTAGTCACAAAAAACAACATTCAAGCTATTCTGTATTGGTCAGTAAATAGATATCTAGCTATATTTATATAGAAATAAAAACTCAAACTCTCATCACTTTGACAAGTCTGATGAGTCGTGCCACTATTGCTCTGCTGGAGATTCTGAAAAAAGACATCACTTACAATGTTTTACTTAAAGGCTGATTTATATTGGTCAAGCATTGGTTATCGAGAGGTCAGCGATAGCGCTTTACAAGCAGTTGTCTCGGGTTAGCGGGTTCGCTTCCCGGCTGATGCTATGACACATGAGAAAAAAAAGCTGATTTATATTTCTACTGCTCTTTTAAATCAAAATCACGTAATATTTCAAAATATTATAATTAAATAACAAACAATCACAGAATTGTCTTTGTTTATATATGTTTTTTAGAAGTGTTTATTTTTATGCTATTTCAGAATGGTCTAATATAAATTAACTAACGAATATCCATATTTGCCCAAATAGCCTTTTGAATTCATGTATTTATTGGTGATATTTGGGAATGTAATGCACCTCACATCAAGCAATTATATTCTATTTCTTTTTTATTTCAATATAATAAATCAAGTCAATAACTTTGTATAGATATATAGATCTGTGATTAGATTACGAATTATACATTTTATTAAGCACTTTTCATTATCTCATTAAGACGTCATTTACTAATATACCAGTACGTGATCTTTTTATGCTTACGTTTAACAAATGCTTTAATATTTTCTTTACTTTATCCCTGAATCTTCTAACCAAGTCTGAGTAATAAATAGATACCTGAAAGTATTACAAATCCAGGACTTGTTTTTGTCTTATGGTTTGATAGTATAAAATACGTGGAAGCTGACTGCTTCAAACGAGGTGTTAGATAAATTAGTCCATACAAATAAAACTCATAAGCCTGAGAATAATCGGTGTAAATCGACTATACCTACTGCTATCTAGAACGAAAAATGAAAGTTTCTAACACCCCCCCCCCCAAAAAAAAAAATACGATAAATGATGATAGATTAGTTTTTTAATTTGTTTCTAATCACAATTTTATGTAGGTGCTTTTTTTTTTTACTTTTAATGAATTTTACATCTAGCCAGATCGATATTGGAGGAATCATTACTAAAGATTTTTTTTTAAATCAACATTTAAATAAAAGTCTTGCCAATTTTTAATAAATTTTGTGAAGTTAAAATTGTTGCCTTTAGAATGAATTTGGCTAATTACATTAATATTTTTTACAAACGTAAACAATCTCTCTTTTTTTTTTTTTTTGCCGTAAGTAAATATACTTATAAAATAAAAAGATTATAACAAGTATATACATCGTTGCGCATGCGTGTATATATATATTTTTTTACTTTTTAAATTAATATCTATTTCTAAAGTCTGTTTTTAATTCGTCGCCGCAGATGAAATCCTTTATCTTCCTTTTGCCTTTTTTGCAAAGCTATTACTGTGACTAAAAGATATTAGTACTATTACAAACGAACGAATAATTTTAAAAAGACAGATAAAGTAACTCTTATTTGAAAGAAGACTTAAAACTAATCAAGCAGTTCAAATTCTTCGGAGATTTTTTTTTCTTTAATATATGTGTAATCAATTTTACCTACTCAATACTTTCTTTTTATTTTTTTCAAATTTATGTTAGCTAAGTAAATTTTATTTTTTTGAAAAAGTAACAATCACCATATTTATAAAAAATAAATGTGTAGTTGAAAAAATATTTTTGTTAAACTTAACAACTACGTAAAATGTGGGTTTTATATTAAATTTTCCAATCGAGTGCAGGTTCTCGAAGGTAGGTTTTAAATATTATAACCCATTAAATATTATACTTCTGACTGATAATATATATATAATGAAATTAAATACGTCAATTTTATTATAAGAGTTTCTTTTATGCGTATATCGTAAAAAAAAAAAATCTTTTAGTCTGTTTGTACATGTAAACATTTGAAATTTAACGTGAATACGCTAGACATTTTATTTGTAATTTTTCAGTTACGATACAATAAAAAAAGAAAATACTTGTCAAGCATTGGTGATCGAGAGGTCCGCGATAGCTGCTTTACAAGCAGTTATCCCAGGGATAGCGGGTCCGCTTCCCGGCTGATGCTATGACACATGAGAAAAAATACTTGTTTTTAATTGGTACTTTTCTTCATTACATTATAATTGAAAAATTATTTATAAAAATAAACAGGATATGTCCATTAAATTTTCAAGTTTATATCTATAGATCGTTGAAAACCGTTTGCTTAAATATACATGCAATGTGAGACGTTCTGAATTCAATAAATCATAATTTATCAATATGTTTCGATTATTCTATATTTAAAAATAGTTAAGGTATATATAAATAAGTTTATTTTTCTGAGAAGTGAGAGTGGCTTAACTGACTACAACATTTTCTAGATCTATGTTTAAATATATACAATTATAATTAATTGTTGGTATATATCTGATGTTGATATTATCATTTAATATTAATTGTTGTTAAAGTTATTGAAATATCATCTAATTTCAATATTCGACAATATGTGTCATAAAAGTATTATCGTCTTTTATTAAGTTTACTTTGCAATAACATTTATATAAAGTAGTAGATAACTATTTCAATGTGACAATATTTGTTAAATAGTAACAAATTTTTATTAGGATATTTAAAAATGGCATTTCAATGCAAATCTAAGTCACTCAGCATTCTTATTTTGTTGTTCTAAAAGAAAAGAGATATTTATTTGTTTTAATTTTATTTTTTTTAGCAGTAGAAGGTTAAATATTATACCAACTATTTCCCAAAATTGGCGTTTCCTGCAGAAAAAATTACTGATATATATATATATATATATATATATATATCAGTTATACAAATAATTTACTTGCAAAACAATGTTAAAATGTGCAAGGGTTAACAAATTTATAATACATTTTACTTAATGTTCTTAATATGTTGTCATTTAATAGTTCTAAAATTACTTATTTTGGCATGATTTGAGTGTTATAATGGTAACTGTGATTAATATATCTTTTCTTCTTAATTTGTAGATATCTATAATGTTAGAATATTATGCAGTTTTATTTTTAACAATTTTAAAAGTATTAGCTGAAAAAATCTGAAGATTTCAGCATCATACAGACATTCAGGAAATTAAAATATATAATTTGCATATGAAAAAAGTCAGACTTGCTTCACTTTGACTTCAATAGAAGTGACAATTTTTGATTGGTGGATTGTTTGGTCTATCCTCACCCCCAAAAAATAATGTAAATTTCCAAAATTTGTTCACATATTTAAGATTATGTATACAGTATTTTTGTAAAATATTTATTTTAAAGCAAAACCTTTTATGATTAACATTATATTTTATTTGAAAATATATTTCTAAAAATTATTTTTAGCAAAATAGAAGCAGTCTTTTAGACTTCTTTTAAAATTTTTATACCAATAAATTTAACAAACTTTTCCACCTTTGTTTCTAAAATCAGTGATAGTTTCCAGATCAGAATGCAATTATTATTGCTTTCTAAAGCTTACAATAAATAACAAAAAACAAAGGTAAAAAAAATTTGCTAATAAAAACAGTAATGTGTAAAGAGATAACATGTGACAGGTCATGTGATGATTTAACAATAAATTTAATTATTAATTTTAAGTTACATTTTCTTTCTTTAACAATTTCATTCTACTAACTCTTTGAATAGACAAAATTATATCTGCCTTTATTATAAATAAAATATTGTTTAATACTTTTATTTTACTTTGAAAAATTTAAATATTAACTTTTAGAATGTCAAGTGTTTGAAAGCTTACATTTTTAATGAATAAAGAATATCAATATATGATATATAAAAAAGATTTAATTACAAAATATTGAAAATATTAACAAAATTATTGCTAGATTTATTCAAACAAAAATGATGGATTTTGATATGAACATGTTAAGCACTCCTTGTTTGTATTAATTTTACTATTTACAATAAAAAGTAGTTAATGAAAAGTTTCATTTCACTTTTAAAAATAAAATCTTCAAATGCTTTGCTGTTTTAAGGAATGGGTATATATTTTCACAACCATGCCACATCATTTATGCTAAGATGCTGTTTTGATAAGTAATTAGTTATTATCTTAATTAAATGTTGTTTAATGTGGGAGTGATGAAGTGAATAATTTACTTGTTAATTAAAACAGCAAAGCATTTTGAAAATTAAAAAAAAAACATAAATTAAACTTCTCATTACTTATATTTACACTATACATATTGAAGCAACATTGACATCTTAATACAATTAATTGTTAATAGAAGTTCAAAAATCTACTACTTAACCATTAAAACTATGTAAGTTTTATACTAATATTACGTTATACAAGTAAATTCATATGAGAGCTACTAGTGTATACTTAAAGAAACCTAAAGAAAAATAATAGGGACTAGGTGTAATTTATTTTGTAAACAAATCAAGTTAATATAATTAGTTTGTGTATATGTTTTTTTTTCAAAACAATACAAAAGATGAATTAACCAACCCCTACATAATTTATATGAAAATAACTATTACAATTTAATAAAACCCTCCAACCATAGCTCACCAAGACAGGACTTACTAACAATGGTATTTCGTTATAGACTAGATGAATGATATATTCACCTTGCATCCACTGATTAAGTTCTTCACTAACACTCATTTTGTATTCTACTGACTTTTGGATCATTCCTTCTTTGTATATATCACCCTGTGATCTCACCTAATTAATTCTTGTTGTTTTCTTTGTATTCACCTATGGGTCAAATAAAATTATCTTGACAGAGAAGATGAATTAAAAAAATAACTTTAAACTGTTTTAAAAATGGCCAATTTTCTAAACTGACAAAAGCAGATAGAAACCTGAAAACTGAAATCCTACTCTCAAACCCACTTTCTTTTTTTCTTATTTATTTGTAATCTTTATTTTTAAGAAATGCACAATTGTATTTATCTCTTCATATTTCCAGTAGTGTTATGATCGTCCCCTTAAGTGCTGAAGAATATCACTACACATTTAGTAAATGATTTCTTAATCTAATTATATAACACATTTTAATCCTATTATTTGAAAATATTATATTCAGAGGATAAATGTATTATTTTTTGCATTTATAGGTATTCTGAGAATCTAGCCTTATCTTACTATTTATATTAAAAGAAGAGATATATGAACATCAAATTTTAGAAACATGAGACCATTCGCAAATACTTTTGTTATCTTTATTATTGTTTACACAAGTAAATATCTGAGTTTTTAATTTTTTATGATAAACATACATAATTAGTTTTATTATTATAATTAATATTAATGAAAGTGACAATTTTTTTAAAATTCAATTAGAAAATTATTATATTTAAGTAACAGTTATGGTTATGCTAGAAAAATTTCCCTAGAAACTATGCCACAAATGTACTAATGCCTATCAATCCTAAATTTAGAGAATTCAGAGGGGAATTTTTTTGATTTTTTGCTGGATAAGATTATTATAGCAAAAATTATAAAATCAAATTTTTTTTCTTGACGACTTTAATGCACTTGGTGCAAATAGTACACTTTGATCATATCTTGTTGAAAATAGTATTAGTGGGGCTATACATTTAAATGATCTGTTGCTATGAATTTTTGTACAATGTATGGACTTACTATCACAAAAATTATTCAAAAAACCCATTATAAAAAAAATGTATGCACCCCATAACTCAGAATGTAGGAGAAATGAATAATGGTTGGACAGATCATAGATTAGTATGTTCCAAGATTAAAATGATAGATAAATTAAAAAGTAGATTTTATTCTAATCATATTAACAGAAAATTAATCTTGGTCTTTAGAAGTATCTATTATAGAACTAAACTTCAACAGTTATTAAACACTAAAATTACTAATTTGGATATCCAGGCTTTTCATATTACTAAAGAATGGAATTTTCTTAAAGGGTGTAATATTGATACAAATATATCTTGGATTCATTAAAAAGAAGAATTCTGAATGTATTCCTTACAATAATATTAGTAGTAGTAATTTTACAAAAAGAAAATGAGGTTTTTTTTTGCTTGACAGAATAATAAACTAAAGATGAAACTTCATAATAAATATAGAGACCTCAATATAGAAGTTCACTAATTGAATAAAAGCTTTAAAATGATTGTTAGTAATAGAGCAATTTCTGATTGTGGTAAATAGATTTGTTTAGATACTGAAAGCAAAATATAGACCTGAGAAACAATTTCGAAAGAATATTTTAAGAATATCTAGCAAAGATATGATCAGTAACTGAGGGTGATGAAAATGTAACTCATGTAGGATGAAATAAACATTGAATAAATCCAGAAAGTGAAAGTATATTTAAATAACATAGAACAGCAGTAGTAATTTCGCCAAATATATGTATGTTTAATTCACCACCAATAATTTGATTGTAACAGTTGAGATTAGGAGATATAAAGTTTTGAAGAAGATTTCTGGAGCAATCGAAACTGTAAACTGTAGAAAAGGGTGGAAAATAAAGCATTGTAAGTGCTTGGACAATCGAGTATTATAGTAAGTATATCATGAAGACCATCATTAAACATATCAAATGAATATTGGCAAGACCCATTCAAAGCAGCAAGTGTTAATTTGTCAAACATAAATTTTATAAGATTTTTTGGATGAGTTTAAAACTTAAATTGTCCATATATTATCATCTCTTTTAATAATATGTCCAGTTTAGTTTTATTTCAATATTTTATTTGTTTCAATAATGTCAGTGATGTCTGTTCTACATTTAAACACATATTTCACTTAGATATTTTTAATTGCTACTTCTAATATTCATCTCCATAATCTTTTGCATGGTCTAAAATCTTTACATCAAAGTCACAGATCAATATAATATAAAATTTAAATACAAGTGTATTGTCTATCCTGAACTTAATGTAATTAGAAGGATTTGAACTCAGACTTTTAAACTCGCTACAGCTATTCACTCCATCTTATATAACTGATTTACATGACCACATTTTTGTGCAAAATTAAATGATTTCCAATATACAGATTTTGTGCTGAACCAGCACTAATCTGTTTGTCCAGATCAACTTAAACACACACGCACACACACACACACATATATATATATATATATATATATATAATCAGTGATCGCTTTATATTAAGATGGTAAATCTTCCAACTGTAATGGACAGGTTCAATCTTCTCCCTCAAAATCTTCAGCCATATATAATATATATCATTGAAAATCTGATGATTGAATGCTCAGCGCCCTTGTTGATGCCAATATTATTGTCAATCTCATGTTGACTTTAATTCACTCTGACTACTCACATCTAGAAACTTAATATGTCCATATAAATACACAAAACAGAGATGGATAAAGTACAGACTGAATATGTAATATTTAAACATGTCATATCATCTATACTGAACTTAATGTAATTGGAAAGAATTTGAACTCAAAACCTACACATATCCACTCCATTTTATACAATCAATACAAATGACCACATATATGTAAAAAGATAAATGGTATTTAATGCACATATTCCATGCTAAACAAACACTCATCAGTTTGTCCAGATTATCATCTCCCACACACATGCATAATCAGATCTCAGTTTATATTAAGGAAGAAAATCTAATTATGTTAGACAATATATTAGTATTTGAATATTACATATTCAACCTGTATTCTAAGCATCTCTGTTCTGAGTATTTATATGGACCTATTAAGATCTTACATGTGAAGGGTGAATGCTGCTTAAAGTCAACATATGTGTGACAATAATATTGTCATCTACAAGGTCTTTGAAAATTCCATCATCAGATTTTCAATAGCATATATCGATGAAGATTTGGAGTAGAAAAAATTGAAGCCTGTCCATTAATGTTTGGAGATTTGCTTCCTTAATATAAACTGAGCACTGATTATAAATATATGTGTGGGAGAGTGATGATCTAGACCATCTTATGATTGGTGGTTCAGCATGAAATACATATATTGGAGCTCATTTATCTTTTTCACATGTATGTGGTCATGTGTGTGTGTCAGTTATATAAGATGGAGTTGATGGCTGTCTGAGTCCAAATCGCTTCTATATATATATTATAAACATTCTTTTTCAAACAATTAGAGATATTTCTTTTTAGTAATGTTATTTTTATCAAAATCATTACATACATATTAAATTCTCTTATTTACTTCATGCATTGAGTTTCTATTTGTTAATAACCTAATCAAGTTATTTATAATTGTTAATTTTTACTAATTCATGATTTCCAATATTCAATTTTTTCTTCTGACAAAAAATCCATTGAACATTTTTTTTATTGTTTTATACATTTACATTAAGTCTTACTTTCTATGTTCATCTAATAACTCTTGCAACATTTTTTGAAATTTTAAAACATTATTTATGAAAACAACCCCATTATAAAAATAATTCCATTATGCCCCATATTGAGATAACTTAAACAACTCTGTGAATTTTAATTCTTTTAGTTTCTGTAGAACTAATATATTTTTGCAGATATGAAATCACAATGCTTTATATCCTTACCAATGTTAATTTCCTTAGTATCATCTTCTAATGCAATAATTCCTACTGTACTTTTACAAGTATTTTCAGTATAAGACATTACCAGTATATATCTTGATGATCCAAAGATTTATCATTGTAGAATGGATAAAATCATCATTAAATCCAGAATGATTTTTTGGTTGACTTCAATACAATCTTCATTGTAGACCAGAGGTGGGCAAATAGTGTCCCAAGGGCCACATGTAGTCCACTAAGAGTTTTTATGCAGCCCACTAAGACAATCAGAAAAATCTGCCTTGAATTGAGATTTTCTTCTGTGTGTGACCTAAGATTCGTCTTGTATTTTCCATGAGGATAGCCACATCAATACACATGCACAGTGTAGATACAATGTGCAGAGCTTTTTTAGTTGATATGGTTAATTTCAATTTTGTCTTTGCATTAGCAAATATATACATCTTCAACTTTAGTGAAACCATGAATCCTCCAAAAAATATAAAATCGATGATGAATGTCATGTGTTTAATAAAGAATGGACAAATATTTGTTTGGTAATACAGGAAATAAAGCAGTGTGTTTATTGTGTCATGAAAAAAAGGTGTGTCCCTCCAACTAACCTTCACTTCCACTGAGTGGCCCCAACGTGGCCATCTGCCAACCTTTGTGACCCCCAAATCAGAACAATTTCCCACCCCTGTTGTAGACAATTAAAATTATCTTAATAGATTTTGTATAGAACTAATAGATTGTGAAAGGTCTGTAATTTTTAATATATTCTTTATCATTTTTTTTAAATATCATTATTATTATTATTATTGCATTCTTTCAATCATCTGATATATCTTTACTATTTAAACATTTGATATGTAGTTTTGTACCATGTTTTTTACCTGCTTTTTAAGATTTCAATAATAATTCCAGCATTATGCAAATTTCAACTACTTTACTAAAAATATTTGACCACTCAGATGATGTAGAAAGTATAGGGGTACTTTGTTTTCTTGTTGATTGATTACTATATAATTATCTATGGAATTATGGCAGACATATTCTAATTATATTATTTTAATAATAGATTTATATTTTAAAAACAATTTTCTTTCCAATAGTAAGATTAGTTTCTAGCTTGTAGCTTTATAGTTAACTAAGAAGGTAAAAGGTGGCTGTTGGAGGGTTGCATTAGGTCGTAAGATCTATGGGCATTCACTCTCACATCCAAGTCTCTTTATCAATGAAAGCCGTAATTGAGAAACTATTCTAGGAATGTTGGATTAGTAGTCACTTACTCTGACCTGCACTGGTTGGCACTACCATATGGAAAATTTTGCCTGGTGTTATAACATTAAATTTTTTTGAATGGTTCTTCATTAAACCATTTTATATTCCTTTTCTTTTTTTTTTTCAGTAGAAAATTTATTAATAAATTGTTGTTTATCTTCATTGCAACTTTAGTAAAATAACATTTATTTTCTTATTAATTTCAAGTTTAAATCATTTTTAATATTGAAATTATTTTAAAACGATCAGATCAGTAATTTTCATTTAAATTTATTAGATCTTTTTCTGAAGATTAAAACATCAACTATATATGCTGTCAAATTCTGTCAATCTGTTTTGCAATTAATATGTACATCTTACATTTTTCTAATTAAAGATATGTTCTTCTATTAAATGTATTAACAAGATTAAGTTTTGTAATATGTATTTTCTGACAATTAAAATACAATCCAATTCCTAATATTGTCTTTCTTAATAATTTTTGTCTCTCAGTTGTGCATTATATTTCTTCTCTTTAAATGAAGCTGTGCCCCTGTGTTTATAATGAGAGATATATTTTATTATATTCCAAATATAATCCAATTCATTAGTATCTTTATTTGAATGTTTTCATATTCATTTCCAGTTAGAATTTTTCTCAAAAACAAAAGTACTTATTTTTGTTTTTCTGCCATATTCCTAAATTCTGTGTTCTCTCTCATTACTGCTACTATAACCAATTTCACCCACAGATATTAATCTTTTGACCATTTACCCAATATTAACATCTTCCATGATAATTTTAAAATTTTGTTGGTGTGAGAATAAGCATTTTACACATCTTTAAAAAAAATCCTATTTTTTTAACTTGGTGTATAAATCTGAATTCCCTGCAAGTGATATTTTCCATTAAATATAATATTACCAATCTACATAACGCTGTTCTGCCATTTTTTATTCATAATAAATTCTAATCCACTTATCTTTTCAATATTTGTATCTTTATAGTAAATGAAATGCCCACTTTAAATCAATTTTTTTTGCATCTTTTTTTCGAACTTTTAAAAATTTCTCATTAACATAAAACAACCCATTTTTCAATTCATGCAAATTTTCCTCACTTGAAAGTAATATGCATTTATATGCAGCTAAATATAAGATCATTATCAGTCTGGGAGCACACAGATTGTAAAAAAAAAACTATCATCTCACTTATATTATTACTAATCTCGGTACTTGTAAGTTTTCCAGTAAACCAAGATGGCAGCCATATTTTTGATAAATCGACACATTCGGGGAGGGTATAAAAAATGTCTGCTAGGAAACAGTAATTTTGAAAATTTTATTTTTATTACTATTAAAAAAAAATCATTGTGGAAAAATTAATTCAAATTTTATAGTTTATTTTCCCTTTTCTTTCTATATTGACTTATTAACAAAGAAATGAATAAAATATATAATTACACTTTATTCATGTCTTCAGCATACAATCTTATCGGGACCATTAACACACACTTTTCGGTAGGCCAGGATCCCATACCTTTGGAAATAATCCACTGTATCACAGGTAGGTCCCAAATTTCTATTTTTATGACAATTTACCAAAAACACTGGTGACCAAAAGAAAATGCTGAATTGAATCAAAGGACGACTATATTTTGATGGTTCCGCCGCTTCCCACATTATAATAAAAGTAAAAAAAATGAAATAATATTGGAATTTATTCTTTTCTAAAAATTTAGCAATGACTATATTAATTTCATTTTAATTTATCGACTAACACATCTTCAGTGGACCATAGGTCTTCGAAAATGTATGTTTATCAAAAATACGGATTGCCATCTTGGTTTATCAAAAATCTTACAAGTATCGTTATCTCATATTATGTTATTTTAATTTATGGATTTTTAGAAGTTGAAATGATATTTGAGCAGCTTTGTTTAATTTTTATTTTTAATAATAAAATATATTTTTAAAAATGTAGCTTTCAATTTTTAAGATTTTTTTCAGTTCATTTTGTATAACACACCTACACAATATTTATTGTAGGAACAAATTACTAAAAGAAAACACCACACAGCTTCCCCCACCTTGGATGCACTTAAAGATTATAGAAAAAATTCGATCTTATTTTAAGTAATGAATAAATAACTTAATTAATACTAATAATAACGCATAATTTGTTAAAAATAGTATATTTACATTATAGTCTATGATATTTAAGAATAAATTAAAAATATATATTTATACATTTGCTTTAAATAATATAAAATATTTCCTATTTTAAAAACATCTATACATTGCAAACTCAGAGTGCATTATTCAACTTTTTAAATAACTTGTCGCTTTATTTACATAATGTTAATTAACAATGGATTCTTGTTATCCAGAAACATCATGTTAAATTAAGTTCCTTCTTACTTACATTCTCTCATATCTAATTCCTGTATTTATAAATATTCAGTTATAAGATTATGTATATTGATTTGAAGAAATACAGATATCGAATTATAAACTCCCACGCCAAGATTTATTAAAATAGGAAATTAAATGTAATACATATAAAAGCATAAAAAATACTTTTAAATCAATCAATAAAATATCATAATATAAATAGCATTAATACTATTCTCATTTGTGATTAGTGATGCGTAAGAGCAAGCTCAGCTGATTATATATATATATACATATATATGTTAAAACGAAGATTTGCACGGGTTAAATATATAAAATACATATTTTGCGGGTTCATCCGTGTTAAAAACTTTTAATATCAATATACTGACGTTTCGACTTGGTCACACAAGCCTCTGTGGATGGCTTGTGTGACCAAGTCGAAACGTCAGTATATTGATATTAAAAGTTGAACCCGCAAAATATGTATTTTATATATATATAAAATCCAATATCATTTATCTTATATTGTTACAAATTCCAATTCAAAATTCCATTATGCACTTGCATCATCTTATACTTTCAATGAAATAGTAAAGAGTTTTAAATAATATGATTTAATGTATTATAATTTATTGTTATAATCTTTTAAATTCCATATTGGGTAATTGGTTTTAAAGCCAAAATAATTACAACTTATTATTTAAAAAAAAAAATCCATTTTAAAAATCCTTGTGGTCACAATATTAATTTTAAAAGGCTATTTCAAAGTACTTTATTAAATACTGTATATTGAAGATAATAATAGTATTCTATTTACCTCCTCTTCTTGTGAAATTATTGATAAACTCAACACACACCAAATGATCTAATTCTAGAGCAAACTAAAAAAAGAAAAACATTTTCTTCTAAGCTAAAACAAAATCTGAAAATCTTTTCATAATAAATTGCATAATTATTAAATATGCATAATATTTTAACCAACTTAGAAAATGATTTGATGATACAAAAAAAATATTAAAGAAAAATATTGGAGTAGAAAGATCTCTTTTTACATTAAACCAAGCCTAGTTTCTTTTATAACATATATGGCTGGTTGAGAAATACTTTTAAATAAGTATGACAATCACTTGTAATGTGATTGTTTATCTTATAAAACCTCTCAATCTAAGTGAAAATGTAAAAAAATGAGATAGCATACTTAAATACTAGACGATCAAGCTAAACTTTTTTGCTGATCGATAGCCAACACAATGGGCAAGCCAAAGTGCAACCTAGTATTCTGATATTGTTTGGAAGAGACTCGATAAGTAAGAGGTTAAGTATGCTAAAACGAAAATCTGAGCGAGAGGAATTGAAAACGCACTTCCCGTTGCGTTTGTGTGTACTGAAAACGCATTCTCATATTACTAAGCCTTTATAAGACCCTATCCCTCACGAACGCATCAACTCCATATTTTCAAACAAAAAAATAATCAATGGAAAATATATATAATTTCTCAGGTATTTAAATATTGACTACTAAACTTTTAAAATATAATTTCTATAATATTTCAACAATCACTGGTTTAATTACTAAATGATTTCATACTTATATAATTATGTTTTATCTATTCATTAATTACACAATTTTAAAGTTTCTATTAATAAATATTCATTAAGACTTATCGTAATAATTATCTCAGGGCTTTTCTTTATTAAACATTTTAAGATGAATATGCATTATCAGGAATTGTCACTTATGCATCCTACTTTTGACCTTCTAGATTCAAATAACAAATATAATAAAAATATTTAAGTAACCTTAAATGCCCCAGCAGTGTGATGTTTTGACAGGAACTTAAATTGTATCAAAGGGATGATTAAAGAATAATACTATATAATTGAACAAAAATAACAAAATTGTTTATTTCACGTAAATAACTGAACAATATAATAATAATAAATACAAATCTTCACTATATGACAGCAAATATTAAAGAAAAATATTTGTAATATGAATTACCTCCCTTCTTAGGACAACATATATTTACGATACGTTTGTAATCTGTAGTTTAGAAAATGATTAGTAATAATTATTATTGTATTTATCTGAAGTAGATGGTGTCAAAGTTATGAGGGGAGTGAGTTTGACAATGGTAAATAAAAATGTAACAATTTACTATAGATAATACTCTCTCCACACACACACACACACACATATATATATATATATATATATATGGGAGATAGTGATCTGGGCCAACTAATGAGTGCTGATTCAGCACGAAATGCATCTTGGGAGTCATTTGTCTTTTATTGTATATTTATATGAATTTAAAAAGAAAGGGGAAGTATAGAGGTGTATGCTTATTAAAAAAGAAGATATTTAATCTTTAACTGAGGTTTAAAGTTTATATTTGTGCTAGAGATAATCTCTGGTTTAGAAAATGATTAGTAACAATAATTATTGTATTTGTCTGAGGTGGAGGATGTCAAAGTTGTGAGTTGAGTGAGGTTGATAATGGTAAATAAAAATGTAACAACATACAACATGCAGGAGATGGATTTCAATGTTTCACCCCACTTTTACTTTGAACAGATAATCGAAATAAGTATCTCAAAACTATATAGTTAATACTTATCATTTGTCACTTTCTTTATCCAATTGAGTTTGAATTCAAATTTTATTTTTGTAAGGTTTATTTTACAAAAACCTATGCAATAGAATATTTTAACACTTATCTACCATGCTAGTGAAACTAGTATATAAATTATATCACAACACAAATCTCAAATCTCAACTAGCTATGTAAAATTAATTTTAACATATATTTTTACACCTAGTATTTGGTGAACCAAATATAAATAACGTTTATCTTGAAAAATATAATACTTATTCTAGATAATTTTGCTGAAACATGGATCGAGAAAGGAACTTTAAAAGAAAAAAAAATCACAAATAATGAAATATAACTTTATATTTATAATTTAAATAAATTTAAAACAATGATTAAAAAAATAATGCAATCTCTCTCCATCAACAAATATTGAAAATGGAGTCATTCTCATTTATCTATCACACTATTCCCTCAAATATTGAATATAAAGTATACTACATGAATTTTCAATGAAGCAATATGGTCAGATTTAGTATATCTATTACTCTAATAATTTATTAACCTCTTATTTAAAACGAAAACAAATATATATTTTATATAAAGTTTAATGACAATCAAATATCGAACATTCCAAAAATTATTTATAATCGGACTCACCAGAACAGCACATTTAACGATTTGTAGCACTATTATCCATGCCTACAGAAGATTAAAATCATCTCAATCAAATTAATACATTCTGAAAGCTATTTGTCTTAAATATTAAATGCGTATTTTAAATCCCTTTAATCTCCTTAACTTTTTTGGTAATTCTTTTGATAATTGTACTTATAAGCACATAAAATCTTCAAGTAACTCTTTGTCAAAACGGATACTCGGATCACTATATAGCTTTCATATATATGATGTTTCAAAGAAAATTATTTTTATTGTTTCTATTCAATGACAATATGTTATTTACTCCTTTATATATGAGGCACTTTCATAATTCTTCACTTAATGGTTACTTTATTGTATAAGATCATGGGATAATCATTCAAAATTTTACTGGAACTCATATTAAAAGCACATCCCTTTGACTTTGGAGAAACACAGTTTAGCCATTAAATCCTTTAAACAAATTTTAGTCGGATATTTTAGAATATCAGTATCACAAATTTCAAATTTTCTTAAATGAAATTTTTTAAAATATATATATTTTTTTCCATATTTTAATTTCAAATATATTCATGACTACTATAGAAATGGATTAGAGACCTGACCCTGTATAGGGAAGACTCCTAGATAATGTTTTCTACCCTGACATGCTTGGGTGGTTAGGAACAAAAATGGTAATTTTGGATAAAAACACAACTGATCTTACACTACCCTGAAAATTTTATAGATTAACCTCTCATTTTTGTTTGCTGGTATTATAATATTTATCCTTTGATGTCAAAATTTTCCACAATGCCTTGTAGTTGATTTCCAGGGTGTCTGCATAGTATTGTAAATAATCAGATGAGATCCTAAAGATTTTCTCTCAGTTGGTGAGAATAGATATTTATTTTAAAATATAAAACAATAAAATAGTGATAAACAAAATGTTTAACATCATATTATTATAAACAAATAAATGAAAATGAATTTACCCATTTATTAACAAACCTTATTAGAGAAAAGAATATTTGTCAATAAATATTATTAAATCAATACAAGTTTATTAAGCTTTTAATATTAATAATTTCATTTTATTTTATATTTTGTTAGTCCAAAATATTTATTAAATTTAAATAGTTAATTATCTAAGATTTCAATAATTATTTCATTAGTCTTTCTAGCACAATTTTTTAATTTTATTAATATTATTTACACATGGCCTACATATTCATATTCATATGTAATAAAATTATCTATATCTCTAATTACTAGCATTTCTGCTGATTTAATTGACAATTTTTTCATTTTGAATTTGTACTAAATATTCCAATTTTGTAAAGTTTGATTACTTATGACCTCTCTTACTGTTCATTCACAAACACTATTCTACGAGTACCTGTATTTATACCCATTGCTAAAACAATTCATTAATTGCTTGTTAAATTTTTATAAAGAAATTCAATATTTAATATTTGAAAAATATTTCAAAAAGTAATATTGAAATCTAAAAAAATTATAAAAACGATTATCCCCTTGTACATTTACTGCATGGGAATTTACCCTTGGTTTTACAACTGTCACTTGATCTTCCTATGTATTGTGAGATATATAATCAAGAAAATTTTTAAACAGTTCATATCTTGGCGCATGATAGCATTGGTACCAAAATGTAGTGCTACAATATATATATATGATAACAGATGGTGTTCTACCAAAAACACCGTCAAGCGTAGTTTTCTGTTTACATAAACGTCAGAGCGAGTATTCACTATCTCTAACTTTAATTCCACTTTCAGATCATGATTTCAAGCTATTTGCTATCGTTTGCTCAGAGTTTGTGTTTAGATCTAGTTTCTTATTCCTGTCTTTCACTGACAATAGCAAATAGCTTGAAATCATGATCTGAAAGTGGAATTAAAGTTAGAGATAGTGAATACTCGCTCTGATGTTTATGTAAACAGAAAACTACGCTTGACAGTGTTTTTGGTAGAATGCCATCTGTTATCATAAATACAAGCATTAGCAAGTTTTTTAAATTGTGTTTTTTGTTTTTCATAAATGTACCTTTGAGGACTTTCTTGCAATGATGTATATTGCAGAGGCTTCTATAATGTGGTGATGCTGAACTAAGATCAGACCCATGTAGCTATCTGGCTTGCTATGCTGAGTTTGAAGACATTAACGTGTCTAAGAGATTCGCACTTGCAAGCTGAATAGAAACTGTTTCATAAATGCTCAGAGTTTGTGACTTAGATCTAGTTTCTTATTCCTGTCTTTCACTGACGATAGCAAATAGCTTGAAATCATGATCTGAAAGTGGAATTAAAGTTAGAGATAGTGAATACTCGCTCTGACGTTTATGTAAACAGAAAACTATGCTTGACGGTGTTTTTGGTAGAACGCCATCTGTTATCATAAATACAAGCATTAGCAAATTTTTTAACTTGTGTTTTTCATATATATATATATGTTAACCATGCCATTATGCAGCCTAATGCCCCTTACTTTTCAGCATTTTCTGACATTTTCTTTATCTCGCAGATCAATGTGAAATATACGATAAATGTTTTATTACTTATCAGAAAATAACAAATTTGACTTTATTTGATAGATATTTTTGTTTGCTATTGAAATAAATTTTAAATGTTCACATTTTATTTTTGTAAATATTAAAAAAAAATGAGACCATAATCAAAGCAAAGGCATTATATGTCATGTTTCTAGAAAGATTATTTTCAGTTTATAAAATCTACAAAACACTTCTTAATTTTTATTATTTTTAAACATTTACAATGTATAATTATTTATTTCTCTTATATCTAATGAATTATGCTTTAAATGTTTACATTTTTTGAATATTTATTGCAAAATTATGATATTTTCTTTACTCATATACAAAGTAGTTTGCTTATGTCATAGCTTGTCTTCTAATTTGCTTCAGGTCATATTTATGTTAGCTGCTAATATAACATTATATTTTTAAAAATAAAGTATTTCAAATCAAAATAAGTTATTAAATAATTTATATTTCTTGATATTTAATAAATATAGTGTAAATTATTTTTAAAAAATATCTAAAACCATAATAAATTCGCAAATAAACAAACACGTTTTTGTGTCATTGTTTTGATGTCAGAAAACGCCAAACATTTTACAGTCTTATCAACAGAAAATGGCTTATCATGTCAGGGCAGGACTTATGTCTATTGTAAGAGAGGAATTTTGAAATTTTCACTTTTTTTACATGCATTTTAATGTATAATACTTACAAAAAAATTCACCAGAGTGTGAATTGGCCAAAAGACGAAATAATTTGTCCCAATCTATTGAAATCAAAAAATATAGTAGCAGAAAGAGAATATTTTACTTAAGGTAATTTTATTTATTTGATAAGTAATGGGATAAAAACCAAAAAATATTTTTTTTTCAATCAGAAGTTGGTATAGTGATTGAATTAATTTAATTATGGATATCGACACTTAATGGATATCGACACTTTAATTTCAAATTATGTATATTAACCAAAATTTGATTAAAGTAATATATATATATATATATTGTTTTTTTTGTTTCTTAATGCATTACTCATCAAATTAAATGAAAGTCTGGTTTAATATTTAAATACAAGTATATATATACTTAAGCTAGATGTAATTAAAGATAATTTCAACCCAGATTTTCAAGCACTCTTCAGTCATCCACTCCATCTTATAAATCCAATTCCCATGTCCACATATATGTGAAAAAAAGATCTCCAATATATGCTGAACCAGCACTCATCAGTTCATTTAAATCATCATCTCCTACATATATATATATATATATATATATATATATATATATATATATATATATAATCAGTGCTCTTATATTAATATGGCAAATGGTCAAACTTTAATTGGACGAATTCAATCCTCTCCACTCTCCACTTCTTTGACCATCCCTATCATTAAAAATTTGATGATAGAATGCTCAATGCCCTTGTTGATGTCAATATTATTGTTTATTCATGTTCACCCTAAGTCACTCTGACTTTTATATAAAAAACCCTAATATGTCCATTTCAATATACAGAAGAGGGATGGACAGAAGTTAGGCTGAATCTGTAATGTTTGAATAAAAGTATACTCCATATACTTAAGCTATATATAACTATAGAGAATTCGAACACAAACCTTCTAACTCCTTTATGGCATCCACTACATCTTATATAACTGATACACATGACCACACACATGTAAAATGGTTAAATGACCTCCAATATATGTATTTTATGCTGAATCAGCATTCATCATTTGGTCAGGATCGTCATCTTTCACACATTTTTTATAAAAAAAAATACATATTGTTTTTTATTTTTTAGTAATTAAATATTTTACAACAGACTTATAATAACTATTCAAATTCAAATTTAAAAATTTACAATGTAAACAATATCATATTTCCACTATTTGAAATGAAATTCACTTGTATTATATAAAAAAAAAACATTTGCACAATTTTTGTATTTATGAAGGTAGCATATTTTAAAAAGAAATTTTAGTTAATAGAAACGAAAAGTTAACATTTAATCCTTCATTTTTTTATTCTTTTTAAATTAACTGTAATAACTATATAGTGAATTATTTATAAAATTCAATCCAAAATATATTTTAAAATATTCCTTCTTCTATTGCACATCATTGAGGTTATAAAAAAAAAAAAAAAAAAAACAATATCTTTGCTATTTAAAATTTGGCTTACTGACTCTTTTTGGATAAAGAACTGTAAAGTATTGTATTGATATTTATATATAACATGGATATAAGACTTAAACAACATCCTTTTCATAAAAGAATATTAAAAATTGGTATAAAATTTGCCCCAAATAAGCAAACAAATACCATTTTTAATTTGAAATGCATTTAAAAATGCTCTCCAAAATAAAATAAGAATATTAAAAGATATAAAATTCTACAGAATTTAAATCTATTCCCTATTTTATTTAATATATTCATCAATATTTTCAAAATTGAAATTAAAAAAAAATAATGTAGAGATATAACATTGTGTAGATTTAACAAAAATATTTTTTCCTAGAATTATAATGTTTTTTCAATAAGAATAAATAAAATTGGAAAATTCTTATCTAAACACAAAGTAATCATTTCATACATTGAATGTAATTTTCTGCAACAAAATTTACAAACATAGGCATGTTAGACTGGATTAATTTTGGATCAAATTAAGTCTTTGTCTTCATGTATTTTCTTCAAGTTTACTTTTAAAACAATTTTTAGAAACAACTTTTTTGATAAATCTGAGATGAGTTGCAATTATTTTGTAAACTATGAAAACATCACTATTAGCATTAGCATTTGATTTTGCTGCTTAATATTGCCATATTGTTTTAAAATGTTTTCATCCAAATTCTCAATAAACATTTAATACTATTTTTAATTGATATTCTCATATTCAATTTGCTTTATTTTTTTGAAAAAAAAATTATATGAATATAAGAAAATAAATTACCTCATAAACTATAACTTATTAAAATTGATTTTTTTTTGGATATCAAGCCAGTAATTAGTCAAAACTAGTGGAATATTGTTTCCAGAATCATCCTTTTTAAACATTACCGATCCAATAAAAATGAAGATCTCCAAAATTTAATACAGTTTTCTGTATCCATAGTCTTCATTCTTCACATTATCTCAGCAAACTTTTCATTTCATTTATCCATTTTAAAAATTGTATCTTTTTAGGACTTTTACAGATTTTTGGAGTCCAGCTTGAAACTTTAATTGTCTATCTAATTATCATCTCTTCTATTAAGATGCCTAGACTAAGTTTATTTAAAAAAAGTAACAGATAATTAATCAGCTTAAAATTTTCAAATGTCACATAGAATGTACATTTTATTAAATATAAAACTTTTATCATTAAACAGAGATTTCCGTTTTCAATAATATCATTTTTTTTTGATGTTATAAGAAATTTTAACATTTTCAATATAATGTTTCTTTGAACATATTTTTATCAAAACTTTGTTTCATCAGTAGAATTTTATTGGATTTTTTTTTTTTTTGTTGAAATACATTTATTTAGCCTGAAAGCTTGAAATGAAGATTTTATTTGCTTATTTATTTTTGTTTATTACACATTTTCAATATTTGCAACATTAATTGATTATTTTTAGGATTAACTTTTGGTTTTTGTCTTCAACTTTTAACTCTTTATTCTACAGTTTAAAACAGCCTATACGTAGCCAATTTGTCAAATGGTTTGTGATTTTTATTTTTAATAAATAAGTCTTCATGATTCATAAATTATTTACATATTTCAATTTATTTTTTTAGAACATCAACATTAAACATACAAAGTAGTTTTAAATTTAGTATATTTATTTTTTAAATATATAAAAATAAATGACTTATTACCTAGAAAATTTCATTTCTGTTCTAATTCTCTGTTTTACAATGAGATATTTGCACTTGACTTAATTTCTGAATATAACAAAAAGATTCACTAAAATTTATTTATGGTATTTAGCCAATACAAATTAATATTAATTCAACAATATTAATTTCTGTGCTGACTCATCTCTATTTTTCTAGTTTTTAATTCCATCCTACCACACAGTAACTAAGCCAGGTGATATAAATGCCTAAAATTTGAAAATGTTTCCCAAGATGCATTTCACACTTGCCCAGAAGTTTTGGGTAACCCCAATCATAAAGTTTTACATGTCAATTATAATTTGTTCATTATTTATCAATATGTAATTAATATATCTCAAATTTTACATACTTAAATATTTTATACTTTCAGAATAATAATATGTTAGACTATTTCCATCATCGACCACTAAATACTAAATGTCTAGAAATGTTTAAACTTTATTCACACTTTTCAAATACAAGCAACTGTTAGTAATAACATATAAATACTTTAATAAAAATCCTTGAACAAAAAATCTATTATAGGTTTATGAGAAAAACATGCTTAGTCTCAGGAATTGTCCATTCATAGTAATTGATCATTTCTTAATAAAATCAAAAAGTTTTAAGTTTATCTCTATTTAATGGATATTGTCTTCTCAATTCTATTCATTATATATATATATATATATATATATATATATATATATATATATATATATATATATATATAGAGAGAGAGAGAGAGAGAGAAGGGAAGAAAGAGAAAAAGATCAATTTAAACCATGTAGAAATGAATGCATCAAAGTCTTAATGAATCATTTTTAATTTCATTCACTATTTATTAATAAGTGATGATTGCAATATTTTTATAATTTACTATACATCATTTTTAAATGCTGTAGATTGGCCTACACATATAAATTTAGGTAAAAAGATAAAGTTGATTAATTCTTATCTTTTCCATTGCTCTGATATGTGTTCAAAATGTGGGTATTTGTCAGCTTTATAAATTCATACAACATATACGTTGGTGTGATTCCCTTATGACTAAGTTAACCAAATAGAAAAACATGGCTTCTAGAGGTTTGCATTAGATTCAAAGATCTAGGAGTAGTGTTCTCAGAGCCAAGTATCCACATTCATGAAAGCACCATGTTAGAAACTAGTTTGGAAATATTGGATAATTAGACACTAGATAATGATTTTTGATGCACAAACTTTTTAACATCCATTGATTACTATGGCTTTAACAGTACCGAATGGAGAGAGTTACTACTAATTTATCATATATTTGTTTTTAAGTAAAAAAATAGTATATTAATCTTTAATTGATATTTAAAATTAGTTAGAAATAATCATTAATATATTCACCTGAAAAATATGGTAGCAAAGAAGTGGTTTAGTAAGTTTAATATCTGTAGACCAATTGCAATGATGTACAACTTATTATTCAAGATAATAATAAATGAGAATATTAGAATAAAGATTTAAATAAATTAACAATACAGCAATCTTGACATATCCAATATAATAAAATAAAATTATTTTCATGTAAATATAGATTTTGAATAACTGTATAAAACAACAGGGTAAAAGTTTTAATACACATCACATTGACATATAAGACTACCAGCATGATAAACTATTTTTTTCCGGAAATATATATAATTAGAAGTAAAAAAAAAATATGTATTCAATTATAATGTAGCTATAACTATACAAACTAAACATCAATAACTTATTACAACAAATACTAAATAGATTAAACCTTGCATATACAATTAGCTGTGAATATCTAAATATTAGGATTATTTTACTATGTATTTTATTTGTAATATGCTGCAGAAAAAACTTTATTTATATTATAATAGATAGGGTATATGAGCACAGACTTTCACAACCGACCCCTCTCCACTCTATCTCATAATACTGATACACTCATATACCCTATCTATTACATACATTGATACAGGTATATTAAGCCTGTATTTCATTTATTTATATTAGTAAAAATATTTTTCAGCCACTTTATCAAACATGACTTTAGACTTTGATAGACCAAAGAAACTTTATGTAGTGAGATGATTACCAGCTGTAATAAAAAAAGGAAAGGAATAAATAGTCACATGATTTCAGAATCAAAATACATTCTTTTCATACACTAAAGGTAAAAAAAAAAATATTGGAAATAATATAAATATAGAATTGTGTAAAATTTCCATACTATAAAAGCTAATGATAAAAATAAAAATGTTAAAATATAATAAATGAATTAAAAATTATTACTTTTCTGAATTTATCTATAAGTATTTATGCGTAAATGTATAAAAGCTTACATTTTTCATGTCTATACGTATGTTAATGTGAATTATTGTTTTATTTTTACACAGAAACACATATTGACTAGATGGTTTATTTATTTTTATTAGAAAGCAGAATAGTTATACTTTCCTATTGTAAAACATACTTTATTAATTTCAAAGTTATAAAAACTTACATATATATTATAAATGCTTTTTTTCAACGTTTTAAAAATATATTAACTAAATGTTAAAAAAAAAAAAAAAAAACTAGAAACAAAACCAATAATTTTAAAAAAGAAAAATGTAAATGTAATTATTTTTTTATCATTTTAATTTACAATTTGTTATTTTAATTAATTCTTACGTGTTACTTAAAGGGTATTTTATGTTGATCAAGTTTCAAACAAGATATCTGATTTACTTTTTCTTTCTTTTCAACATTACTGAATTTATTTATTCATGTAAATTACATTTCTTGTACAATGATAATTAAACATTTCACACAAGCGTAAATAAAAAAAAAAAGTAATAAGCAATATATTTAGTTTTACATTATAAATAGATACGTTAAGTTTTTCTAAATTATTAAACAAATTAACATAAATTTTAGCAAGTAAAGTTTAACATTCAAACATTACATTTTGTAAAAATTGATGTGTATATTTAAACATATATATATATTTAAAAAATTAACGGAAATTATTTATTTTTTTACTATTTTGTCAATCTTTATAAATATATATTTTTTAAAAATAATTATTTAATATAATTTTTTAATTATTTAAAAATATCAATATATAAAACTTTTTAAAACACTATTTATTAAGTAATTGTAATACCGTCAGTAATTATTTATTATAATAAAAGTAAAATGTTTTAGGCATTAGAGAAAAATAAATAAATGTATTGACTAATTCCACATGCTACGTTTTAAAAATAGAATAGTGCAAGTTACAATAAATTTCAATCCGTAATTACCATTATTGTTTATGTTTTCAAGAAATTAAATAAACAGTAGTTGTATTACTTGTATAAGAAAATCGAACTTCGATTAACATGTCAAAAAGAAATAAATGGTATGCACATATTTATCTACACATGTATAGATTTGATTATGAATTTATCTAATTGTTTCCCTGATAATTTAAAAAAAAACGTCGTTATTGATTTATTACATTAAATTACAAATGCTATAGATTCAATGAGTATTAAGTTATTATTGTTTACATATGAAATAGATTATTGTTGCTAACAAAGACAACATAAACTGGAAATTAAAATTAATTATTTCGTTTTAGAAGATTAATATATTGTACAGGCTTAACACTTTCAGTTATATATGTAATATATTCGGGATTCGAACTCAGACTTTCACGGGATTCACAATTCTCAGTGCCATCTTATATTGCTGACACACCTGATCACACACATCTTTAGAAGATTGTAAATGTATTTATTTCGGTCTTTATATACACATTTGTTTTTGGCCTACGACTTTCATCACCGCCAGAATAATATTTTTATTAGTCCGGCAGTAAGATTTCAAATAAGTATTAGCCCGCTAACATTTTATTTTTAAAAATGACTTCTATAACTTTATTTACTGGAAATGATACAAACGTCTGTAGACTGAGATTTACGTTTTTTTTTTGTGATAAAATATCTTCCACCATCTAAACTTATAAATGTTGACCACCTTCAGGCATCTCAAGCTGGAGCCAAGGTTCCTGGACTTTCTAGAGAAAATCAACCTGAATTCACTCCAGATGAACTGGTTCCTGCACTACAGGAGATTCCTCAAGAATATAGATCCTACGTGTCACAACTGCCATAGAACCTGTGAAACCTTTGATCATATGATAAATGATTGCCCAGCATATGACAAAATCAGAACATTCATTACTCACTACTGCCACATTTCCTTGAACAAAATCTTAAATATCAAAAGCTGCTTCCTGTCCAGGGATTATGTCACCACAAGACTTTCAACCTTTCTCACTTATGCCATCTGGATGGCCAGATGTCGCAACAAGTTTACCTTTCTTCATCCCTAGCCTGAAGATACATTCATTTCCAAGCTGAAGGAATTTTGCCATAAGGACAGAATAATCTCATCCAGATTTTTATTTGACCACACGTGGAGCCTGATTAAGCTGGATTAAACAATACCAGTGACCACATCAGAACATCTGGTTGCCTGAGTAACATGGATAACTATTATTTTTGATTTACAATTGTATCATTATTACATATGGTTTTTCAATAAAATTATTTATAAATAAACTTATAAATGTTTTTGTTTTTATTTTGAATAAGGGCCACCTATAACTTTATTTATTGAAAATAGAATATTGTCTAATATTCAATTAGAAAATTAATTCATTTCCTTTTTAAAAAAATGTAAATGTGTCTAATAAAATTAAGTCTTTAAATACATATTTTTTTTATCCGGCACCTTTCATCACTGCTGGACTAACATATATATATATCAATTATTTAACTAAAAATTAGTTGTTGAAAAATATGTTTTTATTATTACGGTTTATTAAAAGCTTCTGAAAATTGGAAAAATATTGAATGTTAAATCATAAAAAAATGAATCTATATATCCTATTTAGATTTTTTTTTTTTTTTTTTATGTCAAGCCTAAAAAAAATAGGCAAGGGAATTAATTATTTACAAAGATAAAAAAAAAATACATAAAATATCACTTGATTTTTTTCATCGTTTAATATTCTACATTTCTTTTGTTTCTAACAGAAACAACAATCATGAAAACATTAAATGTCCCAAGAAATAAACACATAATGATGTTGAAAAATGTTTGTAAAAAAATCAGTGAACATTTGTTTTTGCTTTATCCAAAATTGAAACAAAGTCTTCAATTTCAAAAAGTATGTTGTCTTTTATACATAATATTTTATTAAAATTCTTTACTGCAGTTGATTTAATAGTGTTTAACATTATAGCCACTCATTATATAAAGGGATTATTTCCAACTTGTGATTAACATTGATAAAGTAAAATGTTAGAACAGTATTTATTTGTTTGCAGTTCTTATGCATGTTTTTATATAGCAAATAAAATACCCATGTAACTAATGAGGGTGCTGATATTGTATCACCTCAGACTGGTTATTTTCCCACACTACTCTCTTTATCAGCACTTTTTTTCAGTTTCATGCCTATGGCTATTTAATTTCCATGTTACTTTCTTGTCTCCTCCCTTTTTATTTGTATTGCCTTAGGCAATTTATTTTTTTGAAAACTGGGTGTTTCTAGTCAATGTCTTTTATTGCTTGCATGTGCCAGCAGTGTTTTTGGGTGTTTTAAAATTCAAAATGGTCACCGAGTGCATACTATATCAGCACCCCCTAATGAGTTTATAATTATAATATATATATTATAAAAATAAGTACACAATATTTTATGTATTGCCATATCAGTGCAATGATAAAATGGAAAAGTCAAAAGCAAAAGATGTATGGATCAATCTCAGCCCATCACAGTCAGCTCTTAAATATCATATATGGTTTAGTAAAGTGGTAGATTATGAGACTCTGGAACATATGATCCTCAAATCAATTTTATCATTAGCATTAGCACTTTTAGCACTCAAACTTGTATAAACTTTTAAAAAATGAATATTTATTTATTTATATTATTTCATGAGAAACAACAGTTTGATAAGTAGACCACAAGCATGTATTAGTGAATTTTTAAAAATTAGAAGATTTGATGTGTGAGTAAAAAATGTTAATAAGTTGAAAAAAAAGTTTGTCCAGAACTTATATATATATATATATTGTAATGAAACGTACTTGCTGCATTCCATTTAAATTAAAGAATGAAGGCCCCAAACATTAGGAAAGCCAAATATAATGGAATGTATCTTTATATGATCTCAAATGAAAATAAACATATGAACTTTTGCAACAATAATCATTAGTTAACCAAGCCCCTAACTTTGATACACCAAATGTAATGAATAATTAAATGAACATATTATGCTGACCACATTGTGGTGTCCAAATGTAATGGAACATACTTTTACTCCATTATACCAATCATCAGTTAACTGGGACCAACAGTTTGTGGTGCCAAATGTAATGGACAATATATCATATAAACATATTATACCTCAAATGTAATGGAACATTAATATATGAGAAGAAAATAATGCTTCAAACATTGGATGATAAACGTAATGGAATATATATAATCTAAATGAATCCAATTGTTGAGAAAGCCTAATATAATAAAGTGTATAATTTAAATGAAGAAAAACAAAATTATCCCAGTTATATTTAAATAAATTGTTTATATGCCCTTCCAACTAGCTATACATGAAATAAATCTAAAATCATACAGAGCAATGAGATCTATCATTATAATTTATTTTCAAGGTTGATATGACTAACTAATCAAACATATATCAGAAACAAAGGGAATTCTATTAAATCCAATATACACATCTATTATGTAAATTTATGTATATCTAAACATATGAATGAATAATAATATGTGTAAGTGACCTAAAGACTAAACAATAAGTGAAATATGAAGTTATCCTCTATTAAATTGTGAATTCAATTAATTTCATAATGACTTTGGCACTAAAAGAAAAATAAGAATAAAATATTAATACTCTTTCAAATAAATTACAAAGGCATTACTTATAAAACAAATAGTACATCCTTTATTTTTATATTATGGTTTAATTTTAGGTAATATCAATGTTTTAAATACAAACCCAAATAATAAATATACATATATACTTGCAATAAGTATATATATATTAAATATATAAAGACATATCTGTGCTTAACAAGTAGATATCAATATAAATACAAATCCATATTTATATTTTTCAGATATTTAAAATAATAATAAAAAAATATTATATACAGCAAATATATATAAATTATTGTTTTGGTATGCATAAGAATCATTATATAAAGTTAAAAAAAAAAAAAAATGGAAATAAATTAATAATAAAACATTTTTTATAATAAACATTTGCGAATAGAAATTTACTTATTAAAATATACATAACAACTCATATGCCACCCAAACTTATTAGCCATACTTTAAGATTTTAAATTACTTAAGTATTAATTTTAACACCTGTTAAACGTTTATTGCTGTTAGAAAACAAGACGCTTGAATTGAATATTTATAAAACGTTATATTTTTATAATGAAAAATAAAAAGTAAACAAAAATATCGATCTCAAAAATATATTTATATATCATTTATACATATAAAATTATTGACTACCTTTCAAAGTTCACAGGTCCAGTTTTCCTTCAAAAGTTAACTTATTCCCTTGTTTTATTTCTTTATCCGTTTAATGTTAGAATGCATTCTAGTTAAGGTGAGGAAACTATCACGTTAGAGAAAATTGTCAATTCTTGGATATATGTATATTTTTATCCTTCTAAAATTTCTTTCCTTGAAAAATAAATAAATAAATTGAAATGTTAAATCCAATATATTAATTCTAGTTACCTCCAGATTATTATTAGATTGACCATTATAGATTCCAGATAGCTATGTCAAATTTCGGCTTCAGACGCGATGAAATATATGTATTGAACTTTTCTTAGTTTTTTTTTTTTTTAAACTGCTTTGGAATAAATGAAAGAAAACGGTGCAGCCTCTTGGCTGCGATATATCTCTATTAGCCTGTCATGATTTATGTATTTACCATAGAAATCTATCTTATTCCAATATTCTGAAGAATGGTAATTTCAAAGAAACAAAGTACAACAAAATTTTATCCTTCAGTTGGTTTTATTACTATCTTAATAATAATCATGGCCTCTTCTTGTTGTTGTTGCTGTTGTTCCACGTGCTAGCAAATGCTGTTTTGAAAACCATTGTTACACATGTTTTATTTTAAACAATTAACATTAAAAAAAATAAAATATCAAGTATATATATAAAAAATATTAAATTGAAAATTTATTTGACAGCTTTAAAAATATACATAAATAATAATATTGTATTTTTTTAAATAATCACTGCAAATAAAATAATTTTTTTATATATCAACAATTTATATGTCCTTATTTATTTATAATAATTAAATATTCATAACGATGTACCATCAACATATAAATAAAATAATAACTTCAAACAATAACTATACCTAATAACCATAAACAATAATAATACTTCATGTATAAACATCAACTCAAAGAGATTTTTTTTTTAATAACAAATGATATATTTTTAAAATATAGATAGACTTATCGATATTTACAATACCCTCTAATCCACCGAAAAAAAAATGTCTTTGCAGATAACTAATGAATTATGAGATATCAAAAAACTTCTCAAATTTGTAATCTTTCTAAGGACTAACATGGTTTAAAGAATATTATTTTTCATATTAATAACCATATTCATTTATTTATATCTATCTTTCAGATCATCTAGATATTTGTCCAAGTTTTCTTAAAAAAAAAAAAATAATAATAATCAAAAGTGCCTTTTTAATTCTTCTTGAAAAGAATTTCCAGTATGTTAAATTCTGTGAAGAAATTTGCTTTGATTTACAAGATTTTTATATAACGTTTTGGTATAATTCAATTGCTTTAGAATAATTTTGAGATAAGTATCTAAAGATTTTGCTATGAACTCCTTAGATTCTACATCTATATCCTTTACATAAATAGTAACTTGATCATAAGCATTAACACCATTTTTAACTTTATCAATAACAGTTGCTATTTTATCAGATAATCTTACTTTTCCTTTGACTATCTTTATAAACATCATCAACTTGAGTAAGTCTTTATTTTACTTCACTTGTTCTATGTTCAATTAAAAACAATTCTCTGGGCAATTTTGAATGGTATTCATTCAAATTTTGTAAATAATCCTTTAAAAATTGAAAATCAGATTGATGTAATACAACTTCAGCATTAAAAAAAAAAAAAAATTTCTGAAAATCATTTTGAAAATCATTCTGTTCTATATTAAGTCTTTTCAGTTTAACTTTAGGTTTATTTAAATCTCTTTCCTTAGCTATATTTTCTCAAAGAAAATCTTTACTAATCACATCATCACTTCTCATTTTAAGTTTAATTTTGGATTTTCCAATTTCTTTTTCCTCATCAATCATTCTTCTACCAAGATTCAGATCAAATATCTTTTTACCCATTCTTCTAAATTTTACTTTTGCTTTACCTACATCTCTTTCTTTGTCAATATTCTCTCTAAGAAAATCAATATTATTTATTATTCCTTCTATAACTTTAAGTCTAACTTTGGCTTTTCCAATATCGTTTATAAAATCTATACTTCCTTTAAGATAATTTATTTTAAACTTCTCTCTACTCATCTCTTTGAATTTTACTTTAATTTTCTTCATATTTTTATTGGGATAAATTATCTCTTTAAGAAAATCTATTTTAATTTTCTCCTTACTTCTGAATTTAAGTTTTATTTTGGCTTTGCCTAAATCTCTATTTGGATCAATTTCTACTTTCATAAAATTTACATTACATATTATATTGTTAATTCTTGTAAAGAATATTTCTTTGTAAATATTAATTTTTGTATAAACGTTTCCACAATTAATGGTACATTTTTGAACTAGATTTTGCATTTTATCTTTAAATTTATTACTGGTATTATCCGTAATCTTTGGTAATTCATTGTCTAATAACTTTAGATATTTTTCACCTAAAGAATTTAATTTTATTTCTACAGATTCATCAATTCTTTTATCCTCACTATAGTATTCATCAAAAATTTTAGGTTTCTTTATAGTCTTTCTTTCAACTACTTCTAATCTGGCTATAATTCCTTGATTTTCTTCCCTCATTTCACTACTTATTTCCTCAAATTTTGCTTTTAAAGAATTAGCTTCAACCATTGTCTCTTCTCTGTATTTTTCCATCTTTTCATCAAATTTTACTTCTACTCTTCTAACACTATTATCTACCAGAGCTTTTAATTCATCTTTTATTTCCTTATAAAATTTATTAGAATTGACTTTCATCTCGGTTCTAAGTTCCTCTTTTAGTTCATCAGAGTTAGTTTTTAAACTAGTCTCTATTTTCTGGGAAAGTTCATCAGAATTTGTTTTTAATCTAGATTCTAGTTCATCATATCTAGACTCTAGTTTCTGGGAAAGTTCATCAGAATTTGTTTTTAATCTAGATTCTAGTTTCTGGGAAAGTTCATCAGAATTTGTTTTTAATCTAGATTCTAGTTTATCATATCTAGACTCTAGTCTCTCATATTTGGTATTTAATCTAGATTCAAATTTTTCCATAAAATCTCTTAAGTCAAAATCACCACTAACTGGCATTTCACTACTGTTGTCCATTATTATTAGAATTACAATATTATATACTCATAAAAAAAAAATCTAAGATATATATATATTTCTATATAGTAATTACCACAGATCAAGGGCTCACCATCTCCAATCATTATCCCAACAAGCAATTACTCAACCAAGAAAAGTACAAGCCTTTTTAATTTTATGATACATAATAGCTATCCGACAATCTAAATTTCAGTTGTTAGAACTCATAAACTTATTGGCTTATAAAAAGTCTCTTCTATCACTATAACAATAATAAATTCCTCTAAAATATATATATAGAGAGAGAAAAAGAAAGTAACAACTGAGATCACTAACTAATATTTATTTATAGATAATGATAATAAATATTCCACACTTATACAATATTGAAATGTGGAAATTTCATATCAAATTCAATATAACCTTGAAATATTTAAAATACAAAAAAAAAATGTTCACATGCCTTGAAAACAACCAATTCAATAATATTGTGAGATAACTTTCGCACTCAAGATAATGGTAGTTAAGCATAAACTTACTAAATTGATACCTATAAATTTTCTGGACCTTAAAACTTAATAACATTTTATATACATAAAAAAAAAAATTAACTTCACTAATTATTTACTTTTGTGCCCGAAATATTTTACTAAAAATTGTACTAGTGCAGTTTATCATCAACAAACATTCACTAATTGAACTTCATGTTTAAAGTCACTTATAATAGAAAATAAAACATTGATATGTTTGTTTTTCAAGCCCTAATTGATAACCAATGTAATAGATTATTTGTCATCAAGAATAATCAATTAACCGAGTCCTTAAGTTTGGTGTTATATATTTAAGTTATATACTTATCTATTCCTCCAAAGATTCGACAGATACTGACAGCCAAAAGATTGATTAGCACTTCACAACTTTGATATAGATAAAAGAATTCAATCATTACTCCTAAAGCATACAATGTTTCATGAACACTTAGATGACTATCACATTTCATTCTATCCAAGCTACTACAACCCATAATAATTTTCTGAAAACACTATTACACTGCCCTGCTTACATCTAAGTCTTAGGGGCTATTATTTATAAAATATTTCCTTGCTCATCTTTGGGAGACTTAGAGGCAAATATTATACATATATCAAAATAATTATACCTTACTCTTTCTGGAGTCTTAAAGGTAAAATCATGGCAGGACTACTGTTAACTGCTTCATGATAAATAATAATAAACATCAAAATTTGGGTTGGAGCAGTAAATGAGATCAATCAATCACAAGTGACATGAATGCATCACATCCTCAAGACAATGACAAAAATTCCCCATCCAACATCAATACTTGCAACAGAACCAACCAAACTCCAACAATCAAATATCCAATCTAACCCTCAAAATTATAGATTTTCTACAACATAAACTTTCCAAATATGGATAAAATTATTACGCTATAATTTAACACCATCAATATAATTTTTAAATTGAAATTAAACTGCTTCATGACTATATTTATCTTTCATCATTAAAAAAATACAATAACAGTAACAATCACCATCTAAACATAAGGCCAAAATATTTCCATTTATATAAAAAAAATTAAACACACAAAAATGCTTCTCTTTCTTTAAACTATATATCTCACATAAATATATATATACTACACATCTCTCAGGTATGTGGGGTATTTCAAGCCCTAATTAGCTTATTTCGAGCCCTAGTTGTTGCGCCAAATGTAATGGAACGTACTTGCTGCATTCCATTTAAATTAAAGAATGAAGGCCCCAAACATTAGGAAAGCCAAATATAATGGAATGTATCTTTATATGATCTCAAATGAAAATAAACATATGAACTTTTGCAACAATAATCATTAGTTAACCAAGCCCCTAACTTTGATACACCAAATGTAATGAATAATTAAACGAACATATTATGCTGACCACGTTGTGGTGTCCAAATGTAATGGAACATACTTTTACTCCATTATACCAATCATCAGTTAACTGGGACCAACAGTTTGTGGTGCCAAATGTAATGGACAATATATCATATAAACATATTATACCTCAAATGTAATGGAACATTAATATATGAGAAGAAAATAATGCTTCAAACATTGGATGATAAACGTAATGGAATATATATAATCTAAATGAATCCAATTGTTGAGAAAGCCTAATATAATAAAGTGTATAATTTAAATGAAGAAAAACAAAATTATCCCAGTTATATTTAAATAAATTGTTTATATGCCCTTCCAACTAGCTATACATGAAATAAATCTAAAATCATACAGAGCAATGAGATCTATCATTATAATTTATTTTCAAGGTTGATATGACTAACTAATCAAACATATATCAGAAACAAAGGGAATTCTATTAAATCCAATATACACATCTATTATGTAAATTTATGTATATCTAAACATATGAATGAATAATAATAATATGTGTAAGTGACCTAAAGACTAAACAATAAGTGAAATATGAAGTTATCCTCTATTAAATTGTGAATTCAATTAATTTCATAATGACTTTGGCACTAAAAGAAAAATAAGAATAAAATATTAATACTCTTTCAAATAAATTACAAAGGCATTACTTATAAAACAAATAGTACATCCTTTATTTTTATATTATGGTTTAATTTTAGGTAATATCAATGTTTTAAATACAAACCCAAATAATAAATATACATATATACTTGCAATAAGTATATATATATTAAATATATAAAGACATATCTGTGCTTAACAAGTAGATATCAATATAAATACAAATCCATATTTATATTTTTCAGATATTTAAAATAATAAAAAAAAATATTATATACAGCAAATATATATAAATTATTGTTTTGGTATGCATAAGAATCATTATATAAAGTTAAAAAAAAAAATGGAAATAAATTAATAATAAAACATTTTTTATAATAAACATTTGCGAATAGAAATTTACTTATTAAAATATACATAACAACTCATATGCCACCCAAACTTATAAGCCATACTTTAAGATTTTAAATTACTTAAGTATTAATTTTAACACCTGTTAAACGTTTATTGCTGTTAGAAAACAAGACGCTTGAATTGAATATTTATAAAACGTTATATTTTTATAATGAAAAATAAAAAGTAAACAAAAATATCGATCTCAAAAATATATTTATATATCATTTATACATATAAAATTATTGACTACCTTTCAAAGTTCACAGGTCCAGTTTTCCTTCAAAAGTTAACTTATTCCCTTGTTTTATTTCTTTATCCGTTTAATGTTAGAATGCATTCTAGTTAAGGTGAGGAAACTATCACGTTAGAGAAAATTGTCAATTCTTGGATATATGTATATTTTTATCCTTCTAAAATTTCTTTCCTTGAAAAATAAATAAATAAATTGAAATGTTAAATCCAATATATTAATTCTAGTTACCTCCAGATTATTATTAGATTGACCATTATAGATTCCAGATAGCTATGTCAAATTTCGGCTTCAGACGCGATGAAATATATGTATTGAACTTTTCTTAGTTTTTTTTTTTTTTTAAACTGCTTTGGAATAAATGAAAGAACACGGTGCAGCCTCTTGGCTGCGATATATCTCTATTAGCCTGTCATGATTTATGTATTTACCATAGAAATCTATCTTATTCCAATATTCTGAAGAATGGTAATTTCAAAGAAACAAAGTACAACAAAATTTTATCCTTCAGTTGGTTTTATTACTATCTTAATAATAATCATGGCCTCTTCTTGTTGTTGTTGCTGTTGTTCCACGTGCTAGCAAATGCTGTTTTGAAAACCATTGTTACACATGTTTTATTTTAAACAATTAACATTAAAAAAAATAAAATATCAAGTATATATATAAAAAATATTAAATTGAAAATTTATTTGACAGCTTTAAAAATATACATAAATAATAATATTGTATTTTTTTAAATAATCACTGCAAATAAAATAATTTTTTTATATATCAACAATTTATATGTCCTTATTTATTTATAATAATTAAATATTCATAACGATGTACCATCAACATATAAATAAAATAATAACTTCAAACAATAACTATACCTAATAACCATAAACAATAATAATACTTCATGTATAAACATCAACTCAAAGAGATTTTTTTTTTAATAACAAATGATATATTTTTAAAATATAGATAGACTTATCGATATTTACAATATATATATATATATATATATCATCAACCATTATCAATCCACTGCAGGATGAAGGTCTCTCCAAGTTTAATCCATCTTCTCCGATCTTTAGCTTCTCTTCTCCACAACACCCCTGCACATTTTCTTATTTCATCCATCCATCTCACATGTGGCCTCTTTCTGGGTCTTTTACAATCTCTTGGAATCCAGTTTAAAATTTCAATTGTCCATCTATTATCATCTCTTCTAGCAATATGTCCAGCCCAACTCCATTTCAATCTTTTAATTTTTTCAATGAGGTCAGTAACACCTGTTTGTTCTCTTACCCATACATTGCATTTTCAATCTCTTCTTGTTACTCCCAACATACATCTCTCCATACTCCTTTGAGTGGTCTGAAGTCTCTGTATTGCTCTTCTATTAAGTGTCCAAGTCTCAGATCCATAAGTAAGAACTGGTAAAACACATTTGTTAAAAACCATCCTTTTCAAACACATAGGCATATTTCCTTTTAGTATCAAGTTATTTCTACCAAAAGCACTCCAACCAAGTTTAATTCTATGATTAATTTCCTCCATTATGTTTCCATCTGTATTAATAATCTGACCAAGGTATTTGTAACTGTTAACTTCTTCTAATTCTTCATAATCAATCTTTATTTTCATATTTTGAGCAAATCGATTAAACATTACTTTAGTCTTTTTAACATTTATCTTTAGTCCTACTTTTCTACTTTCATCTGCTAACTCCTGCAACATTTCCTGCAGCTCTGAAGCATTATTTGCAAAAACAACTACATCATCTGCAAAATCTAAATGACTTAAATACTCTCCATTTACTTTCACTCCTTTAGTTTCCCATTTTAATCCACAAAATACTTCTTGCAGCACTGCTGTAAAGAGTTTTGGAGATATGGAGTCACCTTGTCTTACACCTTTCTCAATGTTGATTTTTCCAGTATCATTATGTAATCTAATTGTTGCTGTTGCATTTTTATAAATATTCTTTAAAATATGACAATATCCTGGATCTATACCTTGATGATCCAATGCTTTAATCACTGAAGAAATGTGTATAGAATCGAATGCCTTTTCATAATCTACAAATCCAAAACATAATGACAACTCATATTCATTTGTCCTTTCTATGACTTCTCTCAATACCTGGATATGATCTATTGTACTAAAACCACTTTTAAATCCAGCTTGTTCTCTTGGTTGGTGGAAATCCAAAGTTCTCTGTAGACGAGTTGTAATTATCTTGGTAAAATTTTTATATAAAACTGATAAAAGGCTGATAGGTCTGTAATTTCTAATATCTTCTTTATCACCTTTTTTAAATATTAATATTATTACTGCATTCTTCCAATCTTCTGGTACATCTTTATCATTTAGACATTTGGTATATAACTTTGCTAAAATTGTTTTTATTTCTTCACCTGCTTCTTTTAATATATCAATTATAATTCCATCATTTCCTGGAGCCTTTCCTTTTTTCATACATTTAATTGCATGTCTCACTTCTTCATTTAAAATTCTGGGCAATTCGGAAGATGTAATAGATATAGGAGGTACTTGTTCTTTATTACTATATAATTTTTGATAAAAATCTTCTACTAATTTTATGATGTCATCTCTGTTTTTAGTAATAATTCCATCTTTTTTTCTTATTGCAGATATAAATTTTCTAACAATACCAAAATGTTGTTTAACATTTTTGAGACTTTTATTTTCTTGTACAGCTTTCCTTGCTATTTCATAGTTATACTTTCTTATATCATTTTCAACTCTTTTCCGTACCATTTTACAAAATTCGAGATATTCAATTCTTTTTAATACATCATTTTTGTATATCTTCATATTCCTTCTATTCTTCATAAATTCTCTAGTCTCAGTAGAAATTTTATTAGTCAATTGCTGCTTTTTTCTACCAGCTATCTTTGTTGCAGTTTTTAAAAGTGTATCAGTTATTTTCATATTAATTTCATTCAAATCTGAATCATGTTCAAAATCTACTAACACTTGAAACCTATTTGTAAGTTCTAATTTAAATTCATTAGAATGTTTCTGAAGATTAGGAATATCAACTGTAAATATTGTTTTTCTTAATAATTTTTGTCTCTCTAGTTTTACATTAACACGTAACTTACACCTTACTAATCGATGATCACTTCCTGTGTTAAATTTATTAAGAACATTACAATCTTGAAATATGTATTTTCTGTTAGTCAAAATATAATCCAATTCTGCTGTACCTTCATTTGGATGCTTCCATGTCCATTTCCTTTTAACATTTTTCTCAAAAAATGAATTCATAATATAAAGTTTTTCTTTTTCTGCAAACTCCACAAGTCTATGTCCTCTCTCATTTCTATTACCATAACCAAAATTACCTACAGCAATTTCATCTTTCATTTGTCTACCAATTCTAGCATTAAAGTCTCCCATAACAATTTTAAAATGTTGTTTACTCTGATAAAAAGCCTTTTGTACATCCATATAAAAATCTTCTACTACTTCATCACTATGAGAACTTGTTGGGGCATAAACCTGAATTATCTGCATTTGGTATCTGCTATTAAGTTGTATAACTAATCTTGCCACTCTGTCTGATACACCATCAACCTCCATAATATTATTCTTCCACTTTTTATTTATAATGAATCCTACTCCACTTGTATTTCCAATATGTGTGCCTTTATAATAGAGTATATGTCCACTTTTTAAATCAATTGTTTCTTCTCCTTTTCTTCTAACTTCACAAAGTCCAATAATGTCCCATTTAATATAAGCCAGTTCTTCTTCTAATTCTTGCAATTTTCCTTCACTTGAAAGTGATCTGCAGTTGTAAGTACCTAAATAAAAAATCATCATCAAATGGCAGCCTGGGTCCGCAATCAGGGGATTCTTAGCACCCTCTGCCTTTGGCCACCAACCACTGCCTTGGTTGGTGACTTTACGGCCTCCTGGGTATAAGGGCCATGCTTTATTTTTGTCTGTCATAATTGTATATATATATATATATTGTAAAAATATTTATCATTTACACAAACATTCATTCTGCCTTATCAGGCACTGAGAAGAAAGACCATGGTGTTTCTTGATCTTAAACTCAGAGGTAAGAAGCCAATAACTCACCATGCTGGCTAATGCATGTTGGTGATCAGCCCATCCATGTTCGAATACTATATGAATAATCACATAGTAATAACAGCTGCAATGACAAGAATGTATGGAGTGGACATTAGGGATTTGCCCTGCTCGGTTCCTTTAAGGCCGCCAAGAGGAATCAAAGGGTCTCCTTTCAGTTAATAGCAAACTCCTTTCTGCAGCCATATATATATATATATATATATATGGCTGCAGATATATATATATATATATATAAAATAAAGAATGAAAATAAGAGATAATATTCATGTAAATAGAAAATAACCTTTAACCTTTGATGTCTCAATTACTTAGAAATTGACAATCTCTGATGCCAAACAAGTTTTATCATTTATCTATAGGTCTTTTGTTAGAGTTTTTTAATGAACTAAAGGAGTTCTCTTTTACTTCAAACTGAAGTTCTTATATAAATTTAAACACAGAAAGCAATTTTTATAAATGTAAAAATGTAAGAATAATATCTTTATTGATATTCTGCCAATAATATTTTTAACTTTTCCAGAGTGTTTTATATGTTGAATTAAATATTTTTATGAATTGTTATTATAATAAAGAATGTAAATGAGAGATAATACCCATGTAAATAGAAAATAACCCTTAACCGTTGATGTTACCAAGAAATTATCAATTACTATTATTTGACAATCCCTAAGACCAAACCTGTTTTGTCCTTAAACCTATAATAATTCTTTTGTTTGAGTTTTATCTCTCATTTCCATTCTTTATTATAATAACAATCCATAAAAATATGTAATTCATTATACAAAAAGGTAATGACAAATTATCTCATAAAAAGCTATTAATAACTGTTTGTTTATTCATTGAAAATCAGTTTCATAATAAGGTTAATTTAAAATACAGCACATGTGTATTTATGTAACATATACATATGTCTCCTTATTCAAAAGGTTGTTTTTTTATGTTTGAATTAAATATTTTTACAAAATTACGGTCACAAATAAATAATCTGATTTTTAAATAATACAGAATTATAAGAGAAGTTTGGTTTAATTTAAAATAAATCATAAAATATAAACATAAAAAATATTTCTAATATTGAAATTAACTGCTATATCAATATATATATTTATATATTGCAAGAAAACTTTAAAGGTACATTTATGAAAAACAAAAACAAGTTTTATATACGTAAAAACCTGCTATCACTTGTATTAATGATCAATAGATGGAGCTTTACCAAGACCTCCAAACAAGTGTATTTGTTTACATAAACATCAGAGTCAACATTCACTGTCTCTTTCATTTTGCTCCACCCTCAGATTAGCTGATTTCAAGCTGATTTGCTCTCATCAGTGAGAGATAGAAGTTAGAAACTAGACCTAAATATTAACTCCAAGCGTTTATGCAAAACATTTCTATCAGTTTGCACGCATGAATTTTTTAGACACCTAAATGTCTTCAAACTCAGCCTATCAAACTAGATAGCTATGTGGGTCTGATATCAGTTCAGATTCTTCACATAGTGAAAGCTTCTGCAATCTATATCATTGTAAGAAAACTTTAAAGGTACATTTATGAAAACAAGTTATATACGTAAAAACCTGACTTTAAAGGTACATTTATGAAAAACAAAAACAAGTTTTATATACGTAAAAACCTGCAATCGCTTGTATTAATGATCAATAGATGGAGCTCCATCTATTGATCATTAATACAAGGGATAGCAGGTGTTTACATATATAAAACTTGTTTTTGTTTTTCATAAATGTACCTTTAAAGTTTTCTTGCAATGATATAGATTGCAGAAGCTTTCACTATGTGGAGAATCTGAACTGATATCAGACCCACATAGCTATCTAGTTTGATAGGCTGAGTTTGAAGACATTTAGGTGTCTAAAAAATTCATGCTTGCAAACTGATAGAAACGTTTTGCATAAACGCTTGGAGTTAATATTTAGGTCTAGTTTCTAACTTCTATCCCTCACTGATGAGAGCAAATCAGCTTGAAATCAGCTGATCTGAGGGTGGAGCAAAATGAAAGAGACAGTGAATATTGACTCTGACGTTTATGTAAACAAATACGCTTGTTTGGATGTCGTGGTAAAGCTCCATCTATTGATCATTAATACAAGCGATAGCAGGTTTTTACGTATATAAAACTTGTTTTTGTTTTTCATATATATATATAATGCAAATAATACCATTTACACAAAAGAAATATATTATTTTTAATCAATAAACTACCTAGGATTCTGTAAAGTGCTTTTACAACAATTTAATTTAGTTCTCATTTATATCAGTTAATGTTACAGACCATTCAGTTAAAATTAGAGTTCTAAGAACAATTTTTATTAATTATTATAAAAAATGTTTTTATTAAATTTATTTTTAACAAATCAAATATTGTTTTATCAAATGATGCATTATTTATAAGTACATTCAATATTGATGTTTAAAACGTCTGTAAAAACCTACTATTTGATATATATATAACTTTATGGAAAAGATTTATTATTTGCGGTATCAACTAAATATGTGGGTAACCTTTGACTTCTGCATATGGAGTATTAATGTAAAAATCGTTTCATGAATCATATAATTTCATTTTATATTTGCCAGTTTTAATTGATTGGTTGCCAAATTATATTAAGACTGATATTTATCTAAATAAATGAACATTAATATTCATTATGCAATCAATCTTTTTACATGCACATATAATAATTATTCATTAATTAATATTATACAAACATAACAACTTTAAATGTCATGTATTCAAAAATAAAATTTTTAAAAAAAATTTGCAGGATAGACAAATAATAGATGTGAAATACTTTAGTATTTCCATATCCTGTTTCATTTTTAGTTGAGAATAGTCTTAAATACTCATTTTACAAGTAATGGTATATGGTGAACTAGGGAAATAATGAGATTTATAAAAAATTATATAGTAGTAATTAATTTATTGAGTGCACAGAAAGCATATGTAAATTCTTTAAACAGGCTTTAATCTGTGTTCAATGCACTTTAAAATTCATAATAATCAAGCACATTTTGCTAACATCAGGACATTCCCAACCATGAAGCAAGACATCAACTTTTATAAAGATAAGAGTGGTCATGTTATCTTTAACCTAAATGTCCACTTGTAAAGGCAAATATGAAGCATCTTGATTTGGAAGTGTGAAGTTGTTGTTTTCTCCACTGTTTAAGTCTACTATTTCCTTTACAAATTAACATACACAAAATATTGTGATTTACAGTATGTTAATATTAGGATCTTAATATTGGAAATTCTATAAACTATTGAAGAGTATTAATTCATTTATTGAGCACATAGAAATCATATATAAATACTTTAAACAGGCTTTAATCTGTGTTCAATGTGCTTTAAAATTTGCAATATATATTGTAACTCATAAAAGTCTGAAAGGTATTGCAATGTCCATCTAGATGTGATTGTTAGATGTTGAGAATAATGACATTCTTGAATTGAATCAGAATTTTAATTTGATGTTTTTATACCTTCACACCAATTTAGCTTATATCTCTGAAATACCAGAAAGGTTTAATTACAAAAATAGATGTTGATTTCTTTACATGATATTGGTGAAAGTAGCTAGTTACTATTTTGTCATATGTGGCATGAGTAATTACTTTACTTGCATGTTAGTGAACATGTTTGTATATATATCATGGAGAAAATAATCATATACAGAACATTTAATTTTATGAAATTTAATTTCTGCCATAGCATAAATGCATTTTTCAATTTTTATTTTTTTATTCTATAATTATTAATTTTAATACTATACAATAGCATGCTCTTTTGTGGTGGGATTGGTATTTTTAACCTTCTTGGCCATCTGAAGAGTTCTCTGTTATATAATAAAATACTGGATAATGATGAATCAGCTACTAGCTTCTTTTTGTATAGTCATGTGCATAATTAGTTAATAATTCATTAGTTATTTGAATAAACCAATTTTATTACATATGATTATGTATTTACACCCAACCTAAATATGTTGTACATATATTGTATGCAAATAAATATTTAAATATGTAAACAAATAATTCAAGAGTGTCATAAATATGTTATTAATTTGAGTCATGTTAAATTTGTGTGCATCCTATTAGAGGATTTTCTAAGCTTTATCCATTATCATATTGATTATAAATTGTTTAATCAATGTAATACATGTTGATTTACCTTTAGAAGTTGTCTTAAAACAACTGATATTCCATCAACATAGCAACATTATTATTTATTTAATATCACTAAAGTCTGATGAAATTATATGTTATAAATATGGAATTAGGTGACAGTTTAAGATAATTATCTAGCTAGCAAAAGCAGATTTTCTATATTACTGAACTGTTAAATTATTTATTTATATATCTAATATTCAACAAATACAATGTTGGTTTAATACAATAGTATAGCACATGTGTAATAATTGACTACCGTGTGTTTAAAATTACAGTTTGAAATTGCTGTAGTAAATATCTTAGTCAATCACATAAATGTTTATTTAAATAAAAATAATGAAATAATGAGATTTATATAGTTATGTTTAATTCACTAACATTTAACTATTCGATATAAGAATGTATTAAATTTACTACTAATTTGAATGTTGAAACTTTAATATCAAATTGAGCATAATTATGCCTATTTAGACTGCAATAATAATGCAATTTTAATGTACAGTTGATTGTTATAGACCACATGTTAAGAGAAGATCTGACATATGTTGTATCAAATACATTTCTTTTATCAGCATAGTAAAGTATAACAATTAAACAAATCTAAGCAAAGCTTGAATATTTTTACATATATAATTGACAGTAAGTTAACATAAACATATAATTGACAGTACTTAATAATTACATGTAATGTTTTGGAGATTATCTCATTGCAATTGTTTACTTTTAAATATAATTGAATTGCCCTCCACCTTCAGCAAACGACAATACACTAAAGTTAAAATGATACAATTTTAACCTTGAACTCAGTCATATATCAGAAGGATTGTCTACAATGCTTTTTGCTTGAAGATATAAATTTATTTAATTAATCAGAAGTTTCTTGCTAATTGTTTTTACACTTGATTGACACATATATCTGGTATGTATGAAATTACTTTCAGTTTAATCACACCGATAATGATGTAAATTCTAATAATATTTAATGACTAATAATTTGCATTGCTAAATAATTAGATGTAGTATATTTGAGATTAACTTATTTTAACGGCTTATTTTATAAATAGAAATGAATAGCCCTCCAGATTTAGAAAATGATCAATGCATTAAAGTTAATATATATATATATATATATATATATATATATATATATATATATATATATGTTGATGGATGGTGGCAATATGATACAGCTAAGATGGCATGCACTAACAAAAACCTTGAAAAAATACATTATAATGCAGTGATTGTATAGCCTTTAATAAAGTGTTAAAAATGAGTACAAACCATTCCTCATCTTGCATTAAAATGATATAGTGAATGGTTTCAAACTGTTAATATAGACACGAAAACTCAAATGTTGATATCCCTATAACAATGTAGACATATAATTCATCAATTGGGATTTAAAATGTTATTTAAGCTAGAAATAATTTTTAAGTTAATGAATGATTAATATATTTATATAAAGTAATTTGTGTTAAAATTGTCAATGCAGAAATTATTACACTTACAGAGTCAAACTGTAATAATTTTTTCTTTTGATAAATATTGAATAAATGATGACGACATGAAATAGATTGTTATATGGATCCACTAATGGGTACAGGTGTAGATGAATACAAACTTTTATTAGAGGACTTATTAATTAGTTTCCAATTTTAAATTAACTTTTAATATTTTATTACTTTAATATTTCAGATTTTTTTTCCATGTGTCATAGCATCAGCCGGGCATCGAACCCGCTAACCCGGGACAACTGCTTGTAAGACAGCTGTGCTGACCTCTCGACCACCAATGTTTGACTATTTCAGAATTTTGGGTATTGAAAAAAGACAAAATGTTAATTAATTAGTCGAGTGATGGGGATATATTTCTTTTCAAGAAACTACTACCGTATTAAAATAGGAAAAACCATGGGGGATAAATAAATAATAAAGAATGCACATAAACGCAACAATTTTATTTAATAATAATAAATACTTAGATAAAAAAATCAGAAAACAGCAGTAAAGAGGCAACATTTGCAAAGCATTTACATTAGAATTAATCAAGTGATTTATTGTTAGACAATTGTTAGATGAAGAGCGGAAGTAACCTAAAAGGAGCTGTTATTCTTGAACGTTGTGATTCGGATTTGTTTTCTCAATCATTGGATTTATCCAGTAATGTGTACATACACTGATTAAAAACCCCATAACAAGTGAACGTCAGATTAAATACTAAATACTCAAAACATGCAATATATTTTACGCCAAGATTTTATTTATATAAAAGATAGTTTTTTTTTTCATATGCCATAGCATCGGCCGGGTCCCGAACCCACAACCGTCTGCAACCAACCACTTGCTTGCAAGGCGGCTGTGATGACCTCTCAGCTAACAACGCTTGATTATATAAAAGATAGTTAATATAGAAAAAGATAAACATACATATAATATCTGCCCTAGGCTGTTATTTTTCCTTAAATTTCGAACGCACTGAAACAATTGAGCTTAAGTAACAATAATTATCAAAAATTCTTATTTGGCGTCTTTATTATTTTCAAAGTTAAAAAAAAAGGAAAAAATGTGTTATGTTCTATAAGTATTCATTTGCTTTACTTTCATGTATTTTTTATTTTATTTCATATTGAAATTGTATACAGTTTTATTTTACAATAAAATTACATTTAATTATTAATTTTAATTACTTTGCAATTTGTTTTTTCAAATATATATATATATATTATTTTTACTATATCAATAAAAAAATATTATTGTAATATAATTTGTCAATTTGATTATTATTTATATCAAATCATGAATGGTTAAAAAGTTATAAATTTTTATACATTTCTTCAAATGAATCTTTTTTTCTTGTTAATCCAGAATAAATGTAAATATTGCACTTCATTACTAACATATTTTTTTTTCACTTAGGTATATATCGTACTTTTAAGCAATAATTAAATCTTATATATGTTATTTAATTTTTTTTAAAAAAATATTAAAAGTGCCAAATATAAACATCGCACAAATGTGCCACATAGAGTAGAGAATAATTTTCAGTGTTTTTTTTTTTAAAAAATCATATTTTTTTACTAAAAACATTCTTAATATATTTTTGTATACCTTTAAAATTACTTATTTACTTCGTATTTAAACATCATGAACTTTGGTTTATAAATTGGAATCCCAATTATGATTTATTTTTTTTTAGGTCATGAGAAGCCGGACGAGGTTTTCTTCACAGAACTCATCTCAAAACAATCAATTACTATAACATTTATTGTAACATAACCTTTTCTATTATTATTTCAAAGAAAAAATATAAAAAAAGTTGTTTTAATATAAAATTTTGTATTTTACAGATAAAATAAACTACTCGTTAAAATAATATATCACTTTTTTTCAAAGCTTTACAGGAATTAACATACTTATGTACATTTTTTAAAAATTTAATAATGAATAACATTTACGCACACACATGTGCAAAAAATTTACGTATATTATTAAGACAAAACTCATTTGGTATTTAAACTATTTGTGTACTTATCTATATGAACACAAGCATTGGATCGGCTTTAAAATCTTTTCATATTCTTTAATACTTTTATGTATGTTTTTTTACAATAAAATGCTTCTTTAGGTTTATAACAAGAAAAAGTGTTAGTAGAACCATTTTAAGGTCTACTACCTACTGTAAGGATTCACTAATTATATAGCTATGAATATAATTATTCTTATAAGTGTATATTGTTCCCAGTGTACATTTTATGGCAAACACCACTCATTTTCACCATACATTTATAATCATAACTGTATAAAGAATAACAATGGAATTAAATAACAAAATGAAAAGTATATTTATGACAATAGTTGTAAGTTACAAATTGCACATTACGCAAACAAGTGAAACTCAGTATTAAGAGAATTATAAGGCTGAGTGCTTTTGTGAAACTTTAATTCCCCAATTCATAACATACCTTGGTGGTGTTTGATTGAGTTGTGATTTTTAAAGACTGAGTAGTAATTTATGCAAATTTATAGTCATTTTATGCTATCCATATTTTTTCTTTTCATCATACACCTAATATAGAAATAGTTTTTTTTTTTGTTTGGGTAGGGGGATTTATCACTGAAAATTACTTTTTTTATAGTTTGCATTGTTGTTGTTTTTTTTCCTATTCTTGTTAATTCATGCTTATATTTAATTCTCAGGATAGTTTGGTAATTTAATATTTTAAAAAATTGTTGTATGTCCACACTTATAAAATGCATTTGTTTGTAATCACTATGCACTATTGTGATTGCTACATATAGTATTTTTAGGTATATTTTTTAAATATACAATGTTATTTTCTTTTTTTTAAACATATATTTTTACATTTTTGGGGTTCTTACTTTATAGAAAAATATAAAACTTATCCATTATATTTGATTGATGGTCCCACTACTATGGCAGACCACAGTCTACTATCAATCCAAAAAAAATAATATTAATGCAGTATTTAAATATCCTTTAAACATTTATTAACATAAACTCTTTTCTAGAATGTCAAAATGAGATTCAGCACTAAACATTATGTAATTGTATACAATGAACCACATCAAAATGTTGTGTTTAACTTTTGTGTCATCAAGAATTCATATTGGTCAAGTGAGTTAAAACTTTATACTTTTGATTGGCCAATTACAAAGTCAGCAGTAAAAATATATTTATCTTTTAATATTATATTCATTTTAGTTGTGTTTATAAACAACAAATTAATAATTTATCAGATTATGAAAGTTTTTTCAAAAATAAATTTCTATTTGTAATTATAAAAATATTCTACAGTGAGAAGCTACAAATAATGTGTGTAAACTATTAGAAAATGTTGCATATATCATTTGTTTCTTTCACAATTTACATTCATGTAAACGTAAAGAATTTTTACTAAAATCTTAACTATTTTTCTAAAATAATTATATTTTCAGCATACTTTATTAAAATAATTTATATGTAAAAAAGACTAAAAAATACTCTAAAACATTTATTTTTGTTTTCAAAATCAAAACAAAGAACTTGGAGCTGTCAAAATTGTTGACTTGCACTCCCTTTTTTTCAAAATGAGAAACAACCAATCAGCACCTTTAAAGTCTGCCTTCTCCCATTGTTCTAGCTTCAAATTTAAATATTATTGATCTTTTACTTGTAAAATAATTCTAGAGAGGGCAGCATCTTACTGTACTTTTTCAGCTTTAAAATGAGTGTAAATTTGGTAAAATTACTGTTTTTTGCCAATTTGATTATAATTGGAACAGATGGTAGGATGGTTAAATGAATTTTTTCAAAGCAAAAATTTGATCTTCATAAAGCATGATTACAAAGATTGAGACAGTTGGTACTAAAAATTTGAGAAAAAAATAAAAATAAAATGAAAATAGAATACCTTCAATATGGCATTGTATTGGAAAGAAACAATTTAAATAAAGGTGTAAAATCAAGATGAATCCAGCTGATATGGACTTTATAAGTGGATGCTATGTTTAAATATAATAATTCATTAAATAAAACACAAAGTGTAAATTATAATTATTTAATAGTTTTTAACTTCTTAAAGTATTAACTCTTCTCATAAAACTATGTAATTTTTAAACAATCTACTTAGAGATCTGATGAAAAGGTACAATAAATATGAACTGAGTAATGAAAATGCACTGAGCCAATTTTCAGCAAAACACTACCAGAATCATAGTGCTGACTAAAGTTATGTAGTACTGCATAACATTTCTCAGCACTATGATTCTGTGTTTTGTCAAAAGCTGGCTCACTGCAATTAGTTAGTTTATGTTTGTTATACTTTTTGATCAGATCTTTTGTCTAATTAATAATACAAGATTTTCAGTTATTTATATATAGTTATTCAGATAGATTATTCCTCTAAATAGAACACAATTTTGTAAATACTGAGGAAGGGCAAAATGAATATAGGAAATTTAATAATGAATTAAGAAGAGAAACAGATTTAGCAAAAGAAAAGTGGTTGGAGCAAGAATGTAAAGAGATAGAAAGGTTTCAGCAGATGAAAAGATATGTTCTAGCATTTGATAGAATACAAAGTATTTCTTGGGAAAAAAAGACATGGGTAGCAAGTGAGATTGTGGATAAGAATGGAAGAAGGTTAACCGATAGTAATGATATATTAAAAAGATGGGAAGAATATATTCGGTATCTGTTTAGTAGAGGAAATAATTTAATTAGTTATGAACTTGAAAATGAAGAAGATGTTGCAATGGATGATAGAGGTATGGACATACTGCCAGATGAAGTAAAAAAGGCAATCACACAAATGAAGAATGGTAAGGCTATTGGATTTGATGCAGTACCTATAGAATTTTTGAGAGAAATGGGAGAATTTACTATGAAGGAAATAGTTGGACTTTGTAATTTGATATATAATAGTGGAGTTTGGCCTGAAAATTTTTTAAGAACTATAATGATTCCAATTGCTAAAAAGAAGAAAGCTGTTAAATGTGAAGAGTATAGGACAATAAGTGTATTGTCTCATGTTTCTAAGGTGTTATTGAGGATTTTAACTCAAAGGATTTATGGGAAGGTTGACTATTATATTGCTGAAGAACAGTTTGGTTTTCAAAAAGGGAAAAGCACAAGAGATGCTATTGGTATTATTAGGACAATTGCAGAAAGATAAATTGAAAGAGATAAAGGAATTGGTATATGTTTTGTAGATTTAGAAAAGGCATTTGATAGAGTAAGCTGGAATAAACTGATGTCTATCTTAAGAGATAAAGAAGTATTCTGGAAAGAAGATTGATATGGAATATGTATAATGGGCAAAGAATAAGAGTTAGATTTGGATGTAATGAGACTGATGAAGTGAATATAGAAAGTGGAGTTAGGCAAGGATGTAGTATGTCACCTGTTTTGTTTAATATTTATTTAGAAGATATGCTAAATAATTATTTGGACTGTGGAGGAGCAAATGTTGGAGGGAGAGTAATAAAGTGTATAAGATTTGCAGATGATATGGCTCTTATTGCTGAGGAAGAAAAGGATCTTCAGAATATGTTGAATAAATTGGAAGAAGGATGTATGGCATATGGAATGAAGATTAATATTGAAAAGACTAAGTGTTTATGGATAGGGAGAGATGCAAAAAGACTGCAAATTGGAATCCATGATGACATGGTGCAGCAGGTGAAGGGATTTAGATATTTGGGTTGTTGGTTGAGTGAGGATGGAAGAAGTGAAGATGAAGTTAAAAGAAGAATAGCATTGGCAAAGGTGACATTTGTAAAAAGAAAGAAGATATTTTGTGGACCTATGGAAAGAGAATTAAGGAAAAGATTAATTAAATGTTATGTGTGGAGTGTATTAATGTATGGTTGTGAGACATGGACATTGAGTAATAGAATTAAGAAATGACTGGAAGCTTTTGAGATGTGGACATGGAGAAAAATGGAAAAAATCAGTTGGGTGAATAAAATAACAAATGAAGAAGTTTTGAAAAGAGTTAATGAGGAAAGAAGATTGATTGAAAGTATCAAAGAGAGAAAGAGAAACTGGATTGGACATATACTAAGAAAAGATTATAGTTTAATGAAAGATGTTTTGGAAGGAATGGTGAGTGGAAATAAAAAGAAAGGACGGAAGAGATTGACATTATTGGATGATATAAGAGATGGAAGGGGTTATGTGGAATTGAGGAAGTGGGCAAGGAAGAGAATGGAATGGAAGAATGGATGAACTGATGTAGTGACTACTCTCTGGACCTGTCTATTGGACAGACTACTATTGATATATATATATATATATATTGTAAATATCGATAAGTCTATCTATATTTTAAAAATTATCATTTGTTATAAAAAAAACAACCTCTTTGAGTTGATGTTTATATATGAAGTATTATTATTGTTTATGGTTATTAGGTATAGTTATTGTTCGAAGTTATTATTTTATTTATATGTTGATGGTACATCGTTATGAATATTTAATTATTATAAATAAATGAAGACATATAAATTGTTGATTATATAAAAAAATTATTTTATTTGCCGTGATTATTAAAAAAATGCAATATTATTATTTATGTATATTTTTAAAGCTAACAAATAAATTTTCAATTTAATATTTTTTATATATATGCTTGATATTTTATTTGTTTTTAATGTTAATTGTTTAAAATAAAACATGTGTAACAATGGTTTTCAAAACAGCATTTGCTAGCACATGGAACAACAGCAACAACAAAAAAAAAGAAGCCATGATTATTAAGAGAGTAATAAAACCAACTGAAGGATAAAAATTTGTTGTATTTTTTTTTTCTTTGAAATTACCATTCTTAAGAATATTGGAATAAGATAGATTTCTATGGTAAATACATAAATCATGACAGGCTAATAGAGATATCGCGGCCAAGGGGCTGCACTGTTTTCTTTCATTTATTCCAAGGCAGTTTAAAAAGAAAAACTAAGCAAATTTCAACACATGAATTTCATCGCGTCTGAAGCCGAAATTTGATATAGCTATCTTGAATCTATAATGGTCAATCTAATAATAATCTGGAGGTAACTAAAATTAATATATTGGATTCAACATTTCAACTTATTTATTTGTTTTTCAAGGAAAGAAATTTTAGGAGGATAAAAATATACATACATCCAAGAATTGACAATTTTCTCTAACGTGATAGTTTCTTCACTTTAACTAGAATGCATTCTAATATTAAACGGATAAAGAAATAAAACAATGGGATAAGTTACTTTTGAAGGAAAACTAAACAAGTGAACTTTGAAAGGTAGTAAATAATTTTATATGTATAAATGATATATAAATATATTTTTGAGATCGATATTTTTGTTTACTTTTATTTTCCATTATAAAAATATAACGTTTTATAAATATTCAATTCAAGCGTCTTGTTTTCTAACAGCAATAAACGTTTAACAGGTGTCAAAATTAACACTTAAGTAATTTAAAATCTTAAAGTATAGCTTATAAGTTTGGCTTGCATATGAGTTGTTATGTATATTTTAATAAGTAAATTTATATTCGCAAATTTTTATTATAAAATTTTTTTATTATTAATTTATTTATTTTCATTTTTTTTTTAAACTTCATATAATAATTCTTATGCAGACCAAAACAATAATTTATATATATATTTGCTGTGTGTATATATATATATATATATATATATATATATATATATATATATATTTATTTTTGAATGTTTGAAAAATATAAATATGGATTTGTGTTTATATTAATGCATACTTGTTAGGCACAAATATATCTTTATCTATTTAATATATATATATATACTTATTGCAAGTATATATGTATATTTATTATTTGGGTTTGTATTTAAAACATTGATATTACCTAAAATTAAACCATAATATAAAAATAAAGGATGTACTATTTGTTTTATAAGTAATGTCTTTGTAATTTATTTGAAAGAGTATTAATATTTTATTCTTTTTTTTTTTTTTTTTAGTGCCAAAGTCATTATGAAATTAATTGAATTCACAATTTAATAGAGGATAACTACATATTTCACTTATTATTTAGTCTTTAAGTTACTTACACATATTATTATTCATTGATATGTTTAGATATACATAAATTTACATAATAGATGAGTATGTTGGATTTAATAGAATTCCCTTTGTTTCTGATATATATATATTTGATTAGTTAGTTATATCAACCTTGAAAATAACTTATAATGATAGATCTCATTGCTCTGTATGGTTTTATATTTATTTCATGTATACCTAGTTGGAAGGTCATATAAACAATTTATTTAAATATAACTGGGATAATTTTGTCTTTCTTCATTTAAATTATACAATTTATTATATTAGGCTTTCTCAACAATTGGATTCATTTAGATTATATATATATTCCATTACGTTTATCATCCAATGTTTGAAGCATTATTTTCTTCTCATATATTGATGTTCCATTACATTTGAGGTATAATATGTTTATATGATATACTGTCCATTACATTTGGCACCACAAACTGTTCGTCCCAGTTAACTGATGATTGGTATAATGGAGTAAAAGTATGTTCCATTACATTTGGACGCCATAACATGGTCAGCATAATATGTTTGTTTAATTATTCATTACATTTGGTGTATCAAAGTTAGGGGCTTGGTTAACTAATGATTATTGTTGCAAAAGTTCATATGTTCATTTTCATTTGAGATCATATAAAGATACATTCCATTATATTTGGCTTTCCCAATGTTTGGGGCCTTCTTTCTTCAATTTAAATGGAATGCAGCAAGTCATTCCATTACAATATATATATATATATATATATATCATGAATATGTTTTTAAAAGTATATATATATATATATATATATATACTTTTAAAAACATATTCATGATTTAGATTTCAAATATAGCTTAAAATTAGAAATTGACATTTTAGCTAGTTTTTTTATTTTCACATAGCAAGTTGTATACAATTTAGAGAGTCTTTTAATATTTCATAAATATGCAAATATTTCATTATTTACTATTCTTGTATTATAAAAAAATAGTTGTAATATCACATTAACATGGAACATCTTCTCTAGATCAACACATGAATGTGTATATATTTGTGCAAAATGCAGTAATAAAATGACTTTTTTTGTGATAAGGCATAAATAAACAAAGATTTACTATTGTCATCAATAATTTGACAAATATTACATCACATATAGCTATCCTTATCATATTCTATACTCCTTTGTTTCTTTTGTTTTAATTTCCAATATTCCTAACTACTTTGATTATTAAGTTTAGCTATCAACTTTTTTTATTTTATAGTATCTCATAAGCTTTAGTCTAATCACTTTCTTATAATCCCTCTGCTTCTAAAACATACTGAATCAATTTAATTTTGCTATTTATATTTTTTGTCATATTTTTTTCATCATTTCTACTTTTTTTAACATTTTCCCACTTTATTTTCTTTTACAAATCCACATCTTTATTCTGTAAATCTTTCACTTATTTCTTTCCATTTTATCAACTTGTCTATATTTTTGCTAAATATAAAACTATAGCATGAATATAGTTTTTAAATAGTCTGTTTTTATGATGTAATTTTATTGGTCTACATAATAAAGTCCATACTCTTTATATAAACATCAGAAAAACAGTCTATAAGATAATGTCACGAAATACAAGTAGGTTTGTGCAGAAAATTTCTATCTAGTACCTACTCATCTATTATTTTCAGACCAGTTTCTAGCTTGTGGCTTTCATCAGTGAGCACTTTGAAACTGAAAGCACTGCATTTAGATATTAGGGTCCAATGCAACCCTCTAGCAGCTATGAGTCCAAAATGTAAACACAACATTGTTTTCAATCCATTTGCATAGTCATACTAATCTGAAACCCTGTTCAGCAACTATACATTTTCATATCTTTGGTTGTTTAAAAACCATAGTCACCATCAACCCATTGGGTAGGATTGGTATTAGACCACTAAACGTCACATGATTACCATTTCCTATACTTACACAAGCTATTAAAACAGCTTGTGTAATCATATTAAATGATGATGATGATATGATGTTTAGGGGTTCAATTTCTATAAACAAGTTGAAACATTACAATTCTTATTTTATCTTTATGTTAATTTATATATGCTACTAAATTGTTCTAATGTCTATATAACTAATATCTCTATGACTTTCCAGCCAATAGTAATTTATATCCATTATTTATTTAATTTATTTCCAACGATTTGTTTTATTAATATTTATTTTAAATTTTGCCATCCCTGCATACCATTTTATGTGTTAATCTTTTAATCATATCTTAAATTCATAATAATTTCATCTTTATCTAAAAGTATTAATTTATCGATAAACATTAAATTAAACAGAAGGATAATAATAATTTTTCCAAATACATTTTTTTTAAATATTTATATTGCTGCAAAGTGTTTGGTTTTAACTGTAGAAAGACCTTTTGATTTCGCTCTAAAATATTTAAAAAAATAAAAAAATATATAAATTCTTAATATTTACGTTTTTAGGTATTAAACATTTTAATTGTTATTATTTAAAGATTGTTATATATGATAAGAACAAAATAGATTATACTTCTTACGTATTATAAAAAGACTGTATAGGGGCTTTTGTTGATGGGAGGTATGTACATATGACAATTTATTTGTTTTATAGTAAAACTTATATGCCTCATATACTGGAGACTTCACTCACCAACCAAATTATCAGAACCCTGACTGGAAGAAAAGTTTGCAAATATAGATAGGGTATATGAATTTATACTCCTATTTAATGACAAGTATTTATTTATCTACAACATAAATACTATCTAGTAAAAGATGTATGAATTGCATAAAATTAAATAGGGATTTATCTCTTTATGAGGATTTTAATAGAAAAGTGAAATAATACCATATTTATTTGATAACTGAAACTGTTTTAAATATAAAGACACATATATTGATATATTAAAAGAAGTATGTGAAGAAATAGAAAAAAATATGAGCAAAGTTACATACCAAATGTCTAAATGACAAAGATGTACCAGATGATTGGAAGAATGCAGTATTAATATTAATATTTAAAAAAGGTGATAAAGAAGATATTAGAAATTACAGACCTATCAGCCTTATATCAGTTTTATACAAAATTTTTACCAAGATAATTACAACTCGTCTACAGAGAACATTGGATTTCCACCGACCAAGAGAATAAGCTGTATTTAAAAGTGGTTTTAATACAGTAGATCATATTCAAGTATTGAGAGAAGTTATAGAAAGGACAAATAAATATGAGTTGCCATTATGCTTTGGATTTGTAGATGATGAAAAGGCATTTGATTCTATAAACATTTATTCAGTGATTAAAACATTGGATCATCAAGATACAGATTCAGAATATTGTCATATTTTAAAGAATATTTATAAAAATGTAACAGCATCAATCAGATTACATAATGATACTGGAAAAGTCAACATTGAGAAGAGTGTAAGATAGGATGACTCCATTTCTCCAAAACTTTTTACAGCCATGCTGCAAGAAGTATTTTATGGATTAAAATGGGCAGCTAAAGAAGTGAAAGAAAATGGAGATTATTTAAGCCATTTAGATTTTGCAGATGATGTAGTTGTTTTTGTAAATAATGCTTTAGAGCTGCAGGGAATGTTGCAGGAGTTATCAGATGAAAGTAGGACTAAAGATAAATGCTATAAAAACTAAAGTAATGTTTAATGGATTTTCTCAAAATATGAAAATAAAGATTGATTATGATGAGTTAGAAAAAGTTAAGAGTTACAAATACCTTAGTAAGATTATTAATACAGATGGAAACATGATGTATGAAATTAATCATAGAATTAAACATGGTTGGAGTGCTTTTGGTAGAAATAACTTAATACTAAAAGGAAATATACCTATATGTTTGAAAAGGAAGGTTTTGATAAATGTGTTTTACCAGTTCTTACTTATGGATCTGAGACTTGGACACTTAATAGAAGAGCAATACAGAGACTTCAGACCACTCAAAGAAGTATGGAGAGATGCATGTTGGGAGTAACAAGAAGAGATCAAAAACACAATATATGGGTAAGAGAACAAACAAGTGTTACTGACCTCATTGAAAAAATAAAAAACTGAAATGGAGTTGAGATGAACATACTGCTAGAAGAGTTGATAATAGATGGACAATTGAAATCTTAAACTGGATTCCAAGAGATTGTAAAAGACCTAGAAAGAGACTACATGTGAGATGGATGGATGAAATAAGAAAGTGAGCAGGGGTGATGTGGAGAAGAGAGGCTAAAGATTGGAGAAGATGGATTGAACTTGGAGAGACCTTTATCCTGCAGTGGATTGATAATGGTTGATGATGATGATGAAATATTGGAAGAAAGGATGTAATAGAATTCACAATAAATAAACTTTCAAAGAACACCATTTCCAGGTATTGTTTTTCATTGTGATAAAGATATATATATATATATATATATGTGTGTGTGTGTGTGTGTTTATATAGATATTTTTTATCTCACACAAGTAATATATTTAAAATGGCCATTAGGGAGATTTTAAAATAAGAAGTGAAAAATAATTGAAAATGATAAATTCGATATAGAAATAGAATAGATTTATGGAATTCTTTAAAAATGAAAATATGTATTTTATATTTTTGTTTTTAAAAAATAATCAAAAGCAAAACTTAACATCGGATTATCCAAATATTAATAAAGCTGCGTTATATTATATGTTTAATGAAATGTATTTAAACACAGTAATTTACTTAGCAGATTCAACATGAAAGATAAAAGCTATTAAGAAGGCCAGTATTCCCATTTGAGATACCTTACTTTTAAAAACACTATAATAAATTTAAGCCAGAAATTTCAATTTCTTTTAAACTTTCTAACAGACTTTGATAATGGCTCAAAACTGAACAAGCTCTGTAGAAAAATAATTGATTTCTTATGACAATGTTCTACATATATAGGCACAAAAAAGGGGGAATTTGTTAGTAAGTCATTAACTAAGACAACAATGTATTTTTTATTTTAAAAAAAAAGGGGGAATATGACCATATTTAAAAATAATTTACAAGTATTGGAATTCTGTAGAAAAAGTGGTACCAGTAATATATTATAGTTCTGAACTATTAAGTTATAGAAGGGGGGGGGGATCTCAAAAATATAAAACAACTTGGTATTTAAAAGAAATTTGCTTCTGTTATAAAAAAAAGACACTATTACTTATAAAGTGAGACAGCATAAAGTTTGCAGGAGGTATCTATGTAAGCAATTAAGAAACATGCAATCTCTAAAATTACAATATTGTTTTTGCAATCGTGAAGTATTTTAGATGAAAACATAAGGCACACAAATCTTAAAATAATGAACAATTTGAAACAATTATGCAATTATTAGTCACTATCTTCATAGAAGTAGCTTGAGAAAAGTGAAACAATATTGCATAACATATATACCATATGTCTAAATCCTAATAATTCATTAGATTAGTAAAACAGTGTAATCAGAATTAAAGTAAATGCCTTTTAAAACTTGCTACCAAGATTTACATAAGCAGTAGTTCAATAATTGATGTTTTCTAGAAAAAAAAATTATCTTAGGGATGATCGTAGCAAAGTCAAAACCTGACTAGCTTACGTTTTCAATACAAATAATAAATTCTGCTAAGTTTACAAAATCTGTAAACAAACAACAATTATAAAATACATAGACAGATTATATAATAATATTTATGGAGTAACAAACATTAAATATGCATAGACAAAAATTATCTATAGGTCAGAGTTTTTAGTCACTGTAATGAAATTGCAGATGTCAGTAGTTGATCTGTTATTCATGTAAAAAAAAATGAACTGGAGATCAAGTGAAACTGGATTTATTTTTCATTTGATTAATAGATTATATTAACAAGAGTGTATATTATTTGCAAAAATGTATCTAAAATGCATGTTCTAAAAACAATTTATGAACATTTTAAGTTTATTCCTTCAGAAATATTTTAATGATACTTAAAAGAGATGATAAGGAAGATTTTTAAAGAAATATAATATCATTTATATAAGTCTTATTATTATTTATATATGATTTATTGTGATTCAATTGTTTTTAAAACTTAATTGATATTTTGATTGGTTTGAATTCAAAGATATCTAGATAAATTGGATTAATCTGAGTAAATATTTTATATAGAACTATAGAACAAGGATAGGTTTGTAATTTTTGATATCTTTTTTTAAATTTATATATTATTAAAAGCCTTAAATACTAAAAACATGTTGGCGATATCTAAAGCTTTAAAATCAAAATATAGAATCACACTATTGTCAACTTCTGATAATTGTTTATCAAAAAATGCAAAAGCCGATATTAAATTACTTAGTAATGCTAAAATATATTTATATTAATATTTATTATCACACGCCTCCAAAACTTTTTTTTTAAGTGTCATAGCATCGGCCGGGACGCGAACCCACAACCCGGGCAACTGCCTGCAAGTGCAAGGCAGTCGCGCTGACTTCTCGACCACCAATGCAAGACGTCTCCAAAACTTTTAAAGCTGTCTTATGGCGATATTTTATAAATGAAAATGTAAGAAACTAAAAATAAATAAATATTTAATTTTCAAGATGGATTGTTTTTGAAAATAGCACCCCAGAACGTCAAAAAAATGTTGTAACAGTAAGCAGATCAATTAAAAAGATTAATTGTAACAATAAATATCCAAAAAAGTATAACAACATAAAATGGATTTACATAAAGTGAAGACGTCAAGTTTGGAATAAAATACCTGAAATAAAAACCTTCTTACACGTTGCTAAAATTACTAATACAGATAGAAATAATAAATAAAATTAATTGTATATTTAAATCAAGATGGAATGCTTTTTAAAAAAAAAATATTCCCAATATCAGAAATATATATTTTTCAAAAATATTTTATATATATATGTATATATAATGTGTACACTTAAAATTAAAAAATAAAATCTTTAAACTGCACAGTCAAAGATATAGTGACATAAGTTGAAAGCAACAAGAAGAAATCCAAAATGAGATACATAGAATAAACAATTACCACCTATGAGTGATCATTAAAATAATTAAGCAGCTGAAATGAAACAACAAGACTGCATGTGAACATCATAAATTAATATCAAAAGAATGTAAAAACATAATAGAAAAGTTCATAAAAATACTAATGTATGATGAAACTTGTAAGATAAACTATTGATTGTAGAAACTGTATCACATTTGAATAAACCTTTTATTTTGCAATGTATCTATAATTATTATCTTTATTCCAATTGAATAATATGATTTTCTGCAACGCTAATAGACAGTGATTTTCATATACAAATGTATTTCTCTACTTAGAATCTCTCTACTAAAATAATCTAAAATAGGACATTAACCACATGGACGATAAAGATCATTTTAAAATAAAAATAAACGTCATATTTTACTGAATTAACTATTCGTCGTGAAGTCAGGTCTGTTGAAAAAAAAACCTGTTGCTGGTCAATCTAAATTATAAATTAGATTACACATAAACTTTTTTTTAAAATTCTATCTTCTTAATTCTTTTATAAATTTATAATTTATAATTTTGTGCATCAACATAAATGTTTCTTGCATTAAAAAACACTATAAAATGATTATTACTTAAGTTTTTAAATAAATTTTTAGTGAAGGATACTGTTATCAAATATCTTTAAAAAAAATTTTAAGGCAATGTGACAGATCGCTAAATCTGCTCAGTAAATGGATGTAATTTAAATTTATTAATTTGTTCTACAAATCACATCAAGCTATTACATTTTCAGTTAATCACTGAACCTACCAACAGTGTTCAATTGTAATATGGAATATGCATAAATAAATTTAAATTATGCATTTGCTATGTTACATCAAATAGTCTAATTTATTAGTCTAATTTAATTTCTTTTTCAAAATATTCCTTTTTACGAACAATATTTTTGTAATTTTAATTACCTTGCACAAAGTACTTACTATGCACAAACTAATTATAGTACAATTATCATTTGTTCAAATTTCTTGAAATTTTTTATTAGTTATACTATAGACAAATAAATTGATACAATGGCTTATATATATATATATATATATAAAGGATGTTATCTGCAATTTATTCCAGCTGAAGTAAATAATAAAAAAATATGTTTGGTCAAATGAAGAGAATTTGGTATTTTAAATGTACCGTTTTAGTGTTTTAAGATCATTTGATTTTGTTAGCAACTGACCATAGTTTATTATAAAGTCCATAAAAACAAAAATGAAAATCAACAGTTGTAAGATTGGTTATATATTTTTTTGTATTATTTACATTCTATCATAAAATTGCAAATAATTAGCTGTAAAGTGCAAATTATTTAAAATATTAAGCCACTCTCACAGGATAAAATATAGACAGAAGTCATTCTTTTCGAATAGATTTAGAAAATAAATATACAAATAGTTTCACACTTCCCATTCTAATTGCAAATAGTTTAACACGTTTATTTTCTAAATTAAATTATCTTTTTTTAAAATAGTTTAAACTCAGACTTTCATACGACCCACCACTCTCAGTGCTATCTCATATTGCTGACCCACCTGATCACACACAAGTTGAAAAGATAAATAATCGCCAATAAATGGAAGGCTAGAGTTGTGAGTTGGAATATTTTGAAGCCTGTCCATTAAAGTATACAGATTGGCTATCTTAATATAAAGCTGAATACTGATTATATATATATATGTGTGACGATAGTAATCTAGACCAACTGATGATTGCTGGTTTAGCATGAAATACGTATATTGGTGATTATTTATCTTTTCAACATGTGTGTGATCAGGTGGGTCAGCAATATGAGATGGCACTGAGAGTGATGGGTCGTATGAAAGTCTGAGTTCAAACCCCGCATATATTACATATATAAATGCAGGTTTAAGCCTGTACAATGTATTAAAATAGTTTAAAAAAATTTTATTAAAAAGTTCTGCAATTGAATAATATAACAAATGAAATTAAAACAAAGAATAATTACTTTAAATAAATCAACATTTGGATTTTGTTTTTTTAAATTTTTAAATCTTATTCGACATTTTAATTAAATTTAAATGAATAATATGATATATGTCGGTATAACAAGTATGATTTCTAAAATATCGAAATGTTTTTTTTTTTTTTTGATTTATATATACTATACAGGAAATCGTGCAAATAGAAGTTTACATTATATATATAATTTTACTTTGTAGTCAAAAAATACAATTAAAAACGTTAACAGTTATAAATTGTAAATTTTAATAGAAATCCATCCATACATTTACTAGGTAAATATGTGATTTTAGCACATGATCTAATTCATATGTTTAAGCATTAATTTAGATTAGTGAATGTTTTAACTTAGACATTTATGTTTATTTAAAAAATAATTTAATTTATAGTATTTTGGTATCGAATTAATTTCATTTATAATCACCGTTAGGCTTTGAATTTATAAAACATATTTGCTGTTTCTGTCTAGGGTTTGTTGTGTGTCTTTTTAAAATACAAATTGCATTCACAGATCGTTTATATATTTTTTCTGCAATATTTTGCATTTTTACATTCATAAAATTACTAAGCAACAACGGTTTATAACTTTTATGAAACAATAATCTTAAACACAATCCTACCATGTTTTTAGAGCTAACTTGGGATCATAGTCAGAGGTAGTCAACCTGGTCCCTACTGCCCACTAGTAGGCGTTTCAGACTTCATGGTGGGTGGTGAGGGTTTTGTCCGACACTGAAGCACTATCTTTTTTTTTTTAATTAATTGACTTTTTAAAAAAAAATTCATAGAGATTTATGTGCTTTATCTTGCTGTAACTCTGTTTTATAAATTTTATAAAGTAAAGTTACTTCCCTACTTTATAAATTACCATTACTGTGGAATCGGTGGGCAGTTAGAAAATTTTACTACTGACAGAGATAACAAAAGTGGGTGGTAGGTATAAGAAGGTTGACTACCCCTGGTCTAACTTATTTCCTTTAATTAACTAAGGTAATATCTGAACATTTTAACAATAACATCCTTGGAAGGTTGGCTGGCACTAAACACACATTTTCACTAGAATATTCTAATAGTGAATATTGTATCATTGTTTGTTACATACTCTTTTATAATAGCTTCTGTTTTTTTACATATTCTTCTAATAAATATCATAAAAGAGGTTTCATAAAATAATTATTAAAAAGTGTTAAATAGAGTAGTGTCAAATTAAAATATCTTTTCTGATTCTTCAATCAATAACATACAATTAAAGAAAATGGATGTAAAAAATTGACTTCTTTTAAGTCTCTATACGAGTTTTTTTTTTTTTTTTCTAGATCCAACATGATACATTGATTTGACCTTCCTTTTAACCTCCTTTTATCAACAGATTAAAAACAAGGCTTTGGCAAATATATTCATTTCTTTTAAATTTTATATTCACATTAACTGTTAACAAATACATTGGGAAATAACGATATTAATTACAATGGATGATATATTTACTTCATTTCTTTTTTGGTCAATATCACATTTTTGTTGTTGTTGTTTTTTTTTTCTCATGTGTCATAGGATCAGTGGGAAGTGAACCCGCTAACCCGGGACAACTGCTTGTAAAGCAGCTGTCGCTGACCTCTCAACCACCAATGCTTGACTTGCTGTTTGTTAAACTTTTGAATTCTTTTTGCATTGTTTTGGTAATAGTTAAAACTCTTAAAATATCATCTTCTATGCTTTTAAAGTGATTGGTTTTACATATATTATTACAGTTTTCATCTGATTTTAAATTATAATTTTGGCACATGAAAATTAGATAAATTGAACATTATTCAAAATAAAGACCTGTAAAATATTGTATTCAAAGACATAAGGTTTTTTTTTCTTATAAATATTTTGAAATAAAAAGTTTTGCCTAACTTTTGAATATCATTTTCAAAATTAATTTTATTTTTGTATTTGAATTCTTTTTTTTTTTTTAATCTGGTACTTAAGAACAGCTAAAGATATATAGACTATAGTGTATATTTTAGTTTATATTTTTTAAATTATTTATAAATCCTCAAATCATCTTACAAAAAATGGAATCATATGTTATAACAATAACATATAAGCAAGATCTTAAAGTTTAAATCAAATAGTATAGAGAAATAAGTAAAAAAATAATAAAAACAACCTATTAAGATAAATAAGAAGATTCATATTAGAAAGCATAAAAATATCCTATAAATAAAAATGTCCAAATCATGTAAATCATGTAAAAAACACATATAATTTTCATGTTTGTCAAGAGCTTGAATGAACACCATATATGCAATGTGGACATACAAACAACTTTGCATAGTGATAAAAATATCCAATGATATCTCATGCTATATGTTGTTGTTCAATGTTTATTCAGATTTGTACATATATAACATTGTGAAGATTGTTTAAAGTGTCATAAATGTGGTAGATGAGATAATACATGTAACTAACTATACAGAAACAGAATCAGAATTAAAACCAATTCTTTTTTTATGTTGCACTTCAAGTATACAATAGTCAAATATGTTTAAAAATACATATATACAAGCAACAAAGATTACAAATTATAAAATTATTATATAAAAGCCTTTTTTGGCAAATTATGTTTTTTTGCCCTTTTCAATATGTCTCCACGATTTAAAGCACATACAGCGACATCTATATCAATACATGAAAGAAGATAGATAAACAAATGGATAAAGAATGGATAGTTAATTAATTAATATATGTGGATATATATCCATTCAATATATATAACAGAGTAATTTTGTAGTAGAATTGAGGGGGAAAAAATCACATAATAGATCATGTCAAATATCCATTTGTTTATCTATCTTCTCTCATGTATTGATATAGATGTCGCTGTATGTGCTTTAAATCGTGGAGACATATTGAAAAGGGCAAAAAAACATAATTTGCCGAAAAAGGCTTTTATATAATAATTTTATAATTTGTAATCTTTGTTGCTTGTATATATGTATTTTTAAACATATTTGACTAATGTAACTAACTATAAATGCATTTAGATCTTCTATTAATACTATTGGAATTCATTGATTGTATATGAAGATTATTATCTCGTATTACATCTGTGTTAACTAATTTGGTTAACATTAAATTTACAAAGATTCTGATCATATTTACAATTTGTAAATCATCTAAAAGGATGTAATCTTTATTAATACTAAGTATCTTTAGTCTTTTATTAAGACAAGCTCTTATTTATAATAATGGGGTTGCATTGGGCAGATCGAAGATTTTTAGTGTTTATAAATTTCAACTGTTTTCATATGATATATATATATATATATATATATATATATATATATATATATATATATATATATATATATATATATATATATATATATATATATATATATATATATATAAAAACAAATGTATCTTTAAAAGAACAGCTTTATTATTTTAATGATAATGAATTACAATTTATAGTATGTTACAAATAAATGTGTTTAATATATTGTAAACATTAGCTTTGTTGGTGATATTTTTATCTATTTATTGCAGGCATACCTTAATAAATTAATAAATGCTATTCAGAAAACATATTTAATATAATTTTAATGTCTAAATGAGATTTATTTGTTGTTGTTTTTTTTTACATTAAAAAGTATTTATAAATATTTAGGTTATGCTTGTAGAAGAACTCCGAAATTTTCTTGATAATTATTTAGGCATATATTAATTAATTAAATACCACATAAATCTATAATCTATTCACATTATTTATATCAGTCCTCTATAGACATTTATAGAATTTAGTCAACTTGTATATGGCAATGTTTGAAGCAAAAATCAAATATTTTCTTGCGGGATATGTGACTCTCTAAATAAAATCTATTACCATGATTATTTAAAAGTGAGTTGGATTGTAAATTATGCCCTATCACTTAACATTAAAACAATACACAAAAACGGTTTTATTATGTCAAGCGTTGTTAGCTGAGAGCTCATCGCAGCTGCCTTGCAAGCAAGTAGTTGATTGCAGACGGTTGTGGGTTCGCTTCCCGGCCGATGCTATGACATATGAAAAAAAAAAGGTTTTATTTAAATTATTGCTAAAATTAACATTGAAATTTTAATATTAAATTCAGCCCTGTGAATTTATTTAAAAAAATATAGTTGTTATGTTTAATGTGATACATATCAAGAAAAGAAGATATTAGGTTTAATTGTCCAAAATGAGGTTAGTGACTTTTTTTTATCAAACATTACTGCATATAACCATAAGTTTTATAAATTCCCATAGAGATCATAAATAAATAATGTTAACATACATGTATTCAGAAAATGAAACTCTACAAATATATCACTGTTTTATATTCAAGAAAATGAATACTATAACTTTGTAAAGTTATTATTAAAGTGATTTGCAACAAAGAAATGAAAAAAGGGGAAAGCAAAGAAGTTGATTTATTGCACAAAAAGAACACAAAATCCACCAGCATTCAAATACATCGATTTTAAATGTTTTAATAGAAAATTATTATGTTAATGAAAAATATAAGTACATTAGTTTTTTAAAATAAAATTTAAAGACATTCTGTTATGTTGTTATTATTTTATTTGTTGTTGGGTGTATATCCATAGGAGGATCCAAAAATAACCTGAATTTTGTAAAAAATATATACATGTATTTATTTTAGGTGTTGCAAATTGAATTGGTTTAAAAAGTATAGTCTATTTAATACAATGCACCAGTTTAAAGTTGTTTGCCATATTTTGAACTAGTCCAAAACATTTACAAAGTGATACATTTTATTGCCTACATGATTTACCCCTTCAGTTCTAAGTTGTCGTCCCCAAAATGAGACATTTCTTTATTCAACAGATTAAAAAAATAGCATGAAGTGAGATCAAGCAAATATGACATACAGATGATAGATAAGCTTGGTTATACAGAATTTAATTAAAAAGTGTTTTACAGTCAAGGCTTTGAGAGATGACACTGTTGGGGCAGAGTTTGAACTCTTTTCTTTGCTCCAAATAGGATGTTTACATTTTATTGCATCATGTAAATGTTTCAGAACTTGCAGAAAAATATCCAACTACTGCAAACTAAATCTGAGAGAAATATTATGTTCCCTATCAAAAACAAATGAGCATTTATTGTTTGAACATTTCAGCTATTATAAAAAAAATGATATACATGAAATGCACTTTACAAGATAATGTGCTACATGAACCCATAATTTTACACAGTGACGTCATTTGGAAAATTGAAGTAGAAGGGTTACTCCAAGAAATATGTAACAGCAAAAGTATATACTACAACAGGCGGGCAAATCAGAGAACAATTCCAGAGTTACTTTTGGGACCCCCTCATATATATTATCTTTAATACTTCCACTATTGTATGATATAAATAAATAAATTAAGACCTAAACTTTGACAATTATGAATGATATTTATCCACAAAACATGAGGAATTTAAACAAAATAATATTAATAAATGGTTTAATCCAAAACGTTTTTATTTATGTAAACATATATAAACAATATAATTATGCGTATTCAGAAAAGCTTATTTATAGTATGCTTAATTCATTTGACACCGTATGCTTAGCATAATTTCAATCAGATTGTTGTCATAATCTTAGCAGAAATGACTATGACAACAAGGTAGTTGAAAGCATGCTAAGCATACTATGTCAAATGAATTATACATACTATATTAAAAGGAATAAATAAGCTTTTTTATTACACACTATGATAGTTATTATTTTTGAATTGATTTCTAAAAGGAAAGTTATAAAATTATACTGTAATTATATATATATATATATATATATATATGATAAATTAAGCTTGATATATATATATATATATTGTTGAAACGAAGATTTTCATGGGTTGCATATATAAAAGACATATTTTGCGGGTTCATCTGTGTTAAAAATTTTATCACCCAGTGGATGACTTGTGTGACCAAGTCAAAATGTCGGAATATCAATATTTAAAATGTTTAACACGCAAAATAAGTATATATATATATATATATATATATATATATATATATATAACAAATCAAACCTTCACATGATCACCATTCTTATGCTTGTGCATAACTGTTATTAAAACAGGCAAAACTCTGTATATGCTAGAAGGCTTTTGCATAAAATCTCTATCTATTGCTTACTCATCCAATATCCCCAGACTAGTTTCTAGCTTGTGGATTTCATCAGTGAGGAACCTTGGATCTGAGAGCATTGCACCCGAAAACACCTAGGTGCAGTGCTCTCAGATCCAAGACTCCTCATTGATGAAATTCACAAGCTAGAAACTAGTCTGGAGGTATTAGATGAGTAGGCGCTAGATAGGGATTTTATGCACAAGTTGTCTGACATCCATTGATTACTCTGGCTTGCACTGACTGGCACTAGACACTTTTGCCTGTATTAAATCAAATCTTCCAGATTTATTATTTACTTCTCTAAAACCTAATAAATTCTAAGTTTTCATATTATAAAAAAATTCATAGGCTAACCGCATTCACTATAAATGTATTTTCCTTTGCAAACCAATGCTTGTTTTAAATTGGAGATTTCAAACGCCTGAATGTCCAGACTAAAACCATCTGAAATTTTTTTTATTTACATAGTCTTAATTAGGACCACAATTCAATATTTTTGATATAAAATAGCTCACTTTCTTTAATATTTTTACTCTATATAGATAAGAATACCTATATTTTCAGTAAAAAAACTCACATTCTACAATGTTTCAGAACAATTGGATGTTCTAATGTGAATATTCCCATATTTATTATGGAATATATAAGTATTAAAGAATTGAATAAATAGAATACTCTTTTGTAATGGATGGTTAACAACAAACACATTAAACTTTGTTCTTAAACAGATGGTGTTTAAGACATAAAAAGAAAGACGGTTAAGCTATTAGATGTTTAACTTACATGATAACATTTAAAGTAACTTAAAATACAAATATAGAGATATAAAGGGTTGTCTGGGACATTATTACAACATGGCTATTTAGGATTTGTTACCAGCTTGAGAAGAACTGTGTTGCAAAACATGGAATATTTCATTAGTTATAAATATTTATCAAGTACATAATAAATTATACATATGTGAGTGGGTGTTCTATATTTGAAAATATATTTTCAATATTGGATTTTTTTTAATATTTTGGAACAATTGCTTGTTTTTACTTTAGAAAGTAAAAAAAAATAAAATTAGAGAGAAAAAAAAAGTGAAAAAGTCAAGCGTTGTTAGCCGAGAGGTCATCGTAGCCGCCTTGCAAGCAAGTGGTTGGTTGCAGACGGTTGTGGGTTCGCCTCCCGGCAGATGCTATGACATATGAAAAAAAAAAAATGAAAGTCATGATAACTTTAGAATATATTTTTGAAATCAAACAACATTTAAAATTTTAATGTATACATTTTTTTTTTTTTTTTTATAAACAGACCTATTGACCGACGACTTTGACTGGTAAATAAAAGACAAAAAAAATGTCAAGGTTTTTTTTTTACCAACGTACTATTTTTATCGTACCACAATAAACATTTAAATATATACTTTATTCCTCAAGTTATTTATTATGTTTTATATATGTTATTTATGCAGAGAGACAATACAATTTTAAAACAGAAAAGAAAATCAATTTACCGTTATATAAAATTTAAATATCAGTTTTGTATTCTAACATAATTAATTCAATTAAAACTTTTATTCACATATTAAAGCACTAGTGAATAAATATATCAATAATTTGTCTTTTATTTTTGATGTTCGAACTTAACGTTACTTGATTGGCTTTGAGTGAAAAACAACTCGATTATATTTTTGTTAACTTTATATAGATATCTTATACATTAAGGATATATAGTCCTTTTCCCAAATGTTGACTTTTGAAAATATAATTTATATCTAGTATAAAATGACAATTTCAATATTGAAAAATGAGTATTACGCTTTTATTATTATAATTTTAAAATTTATATTTGTAAGTAGAGGGATTTCAACTCAGAATTTTTCAGTCTGAAAAAGCGCAAGTTTAAATCCCTCTAATTGCATATGATCATCATCATCATCAACAATTATTATATATCCACTGCAGGATTAAGGTCTCTCCAAGTTCAATCCAACTTCTGTGATTTTTAGCTTCTTTTCTCCAAATCACCACTACACACTTTTTTATTTCATCCATCCATCTCACATGTGGTCTCTTTCTGGGTCTTTTACAATCTCTTGGAATCCAGTTCAAAATTTTAAGTGTCAATTTATTATCATCTCTTCTAGAAATATGTACAGCCCAACTCCACTTTAGTTTTTTTAAGTTTTTCAATGAGGTCGGTAACACATGTTGGTTCTCTTACCAATATATTGAATATTTGACCACTTCTTGTTACTCCCAACATGCACCTCTCCATACTTCTTTGAGTGATCTGAAGTCTATGTATAGCTCTTCTATTAAGTGTCCAAGTCTCAGATCCATAGGTAAGAACTGGTAAAACACATTTATTAAAAACCTTCATTTTGAAACACACAGGCATATTTCCCTTTAGTATTAAGTTATTTCTACCAAAAGCACTCCAACCAAGTTTAATTCTATGGTTAATTTCATCCATTATGTTTCCATCTGTATTAATAATCTAACCAAGGTATTTGTAACTGTTAACTTCTTCTAATTCTTCATAATCAATCTTTATTTTCATATTTTGAGCAAATTGATTAAACATTACTTTAGTCTTTTTAACATTTATCTTTAGTCCTACTTTCATCAGATAACTCCTGCAACATTTCCTGCAGCTCTAAAGCATTATTTTCAAAAACAACTACATCATCTTCAAAATATAAATGACTTAAATAATCCCCATTTACTTTCACTCTTTATCTTCCCATTTTCATCCACAAAATACTTCTTGCAGCACTGCTGTAAAAAGTTTTGGAGATATGGGGTCACCCTGCCTTGCACCCTTCTCAATGTTGACTTTCCCAGTATCATTATGTAATAGAATTGTTGCTGTTGCATTTTTATAAATATTCTTTAAAGTATGAAATATTCTGGATCTATACCTTGATGATCCAATGCTTTAATCAAAGAAGATAGAATCAAATGTATTTTCATAATATGCAAATCCAAAGCATAATGACAACTCATATTCATTTGTACTTTCTATAACTTCTCTTAATACCTTGATATGATACATTGTACTAAAAACACTTTTAAATCCACTCTTGGTTTGTGGAAATCCAATGTTCTCTGTAGACAAGTTGTAATTATCTTGGTAAAAAAAAATGTACAAAACTGATATGAGGCTGATAGGTCTGTAATTTCTAATATATTCTTTATCACCCCTTTTAAATATTAATATTAATACTGCATTCTTCCAATCATCTGGTACATTTTTATCATTTAGACATTTGGTATATAACTTTCCTAAAAAAAAATTATATTTCTTAACCTGCTTCTTTTAATATATCAATTATAATTCCATCATTTCCTGGAGCCTTTCCTTTCTTCATACATTTAATTGCATGTCTCACTTCTTCATTTAAAATTCTGAGCAATTCGGAAGATGCAATAGATATAGGAGCTACTTGTTTTTTATTACTGTATAATTCTTGATAGAAGTCTTCTACACATTTCATGATGTCATCTGTCTTTTTAATAATAATGCCATCTTTTTTTTTTTTGCAGATATAAATTTCCTACCAATACCAAAATATTGATTTACACTCTAGTTACTTTTATTCTCTTCAGCAGCTTTCTTTGCTAGTTAATAGTTATACTTTCTTATATCATTTTCAACTCTTTTCCACAACATTTTACAAAATTTCAAGATAATCAATACTTTTTAATGCATCATTTTTTATATCTTCATATTCTTCTTTTCTTCATAAATTCTCTTGTCTCAGTAGAAATTTTATTGGTCAATTGCTGCTTTTTTCTACCAGCTATCTTTGTTGCAGTTTTTAAAAGTGTATCAGTTATTTTCATATTAATTTCATTCAAATCTGAATCATGTTCAAATTCTACTAATACTTGAAACCGATTTGTAAGTTCTAATTTAAATTCATTAGAATGTTTCTGTAAATATTGTTTTTCTTAATAATTGTTGTCTCTCTAGTTTTGCATTAACATGTATCTTATATCTTACTAATCAATGATCACTTCCTGAGTTAAATTTATTAAGATCATTACAATTTTGAAATATGTATTTTCTGTTAGCCAAATTTATAATCCAATTCTGCTGTACCTTCATTTGGATGCTTTCATGTCCATTTCCTTTTAGCATTTTTCTCAAAAAAAGAATTCATAATATAAAGTTTTTCTTTTTCTGCAAAATCCACAAGTCTATGTCCCCTCTCATTTTTATTACCATAACCAAAATTACCTACAGCACTTTTATCTTTCATTTGTTTACAAACTCTAGCTTTAAAGTCTCCCATAACAATTTTAAAATGTTGTTTACTCTGATCAAAAGCATTTTATACATCTATATAAAAATCTTCTCCTACTTCGTCACTATAAGAACTTGTTGGTGTATAAACCTGAATTACCTGTATTTAGTATCTGCTATTAAGTTGTATAACTAATCTTGCCACTCTGTCTGATACACCATCAATCTCCACAATGTTGTTCTTCCTCTTTTCATTTATAATGAATCCTACTCTACTTGTATTTCCAATATGTGTGCCTTTATCATAGAGTACATGTCCACTTTTTAAATCAATTCTCTCTTCACCTTTTCTTCTAACTTCACAAATTCCAATAATGTCCCATTTAATATAATACAGTTCTTCTAATTCTTGCAATCTTCCTTCACTTGAAAGTGATCTGCAGTTGTTATTACCTAAGTAAATAAGGTCATCATCAAACAGCAGCCTGGGTCCAGAATGAGGGGATTCTTAGCTTCCTCCACCTTTGGGTACCAACTGCTGCCTTGGTTGGTGACTTTACAGCCTCCTGGGAATAAGGGCCATGATTTATTTTTGTCTGTCATAATTGTGTATATTTATTAAGAAAATATTTATCATTTACACAAACATTCATTCTGCCTTATCAGGCAACTGAGAAGAAAGGTCATGGTGTTTTTTGATCTTAAACTCAGAGGTAAAAAGCCAATAAAATGACCATGTTGACTAATGCATGTTGGTGAGCAGCCCATCCATATTTGTATACAATATGAATAATGACATAGTAACAACAGCTGCAAAGACAAGAATGTATGATGTGGTCATTAGGAATTTGCCCTCCTTGGTTCCTTTAAGGCATGCAAGAGGAATCAATGGATTTCCTTTCAGTTAATAGCAAACTCCTTTCTGCAGCCCAAAGTAATAATACATTTTATTATATTATTCAATACAAATTTAATAAATGGTTCAAGTAAGCAAGACTTGAATTGATTAGCAATCATACTTTTATTAAAAATAATTTAAAATTAAAAGTGTAATTGATATTTAAATATTATTTTGAACATATTTAAGTAATTGCAATGAAAGCTTTACTTCATCTAAAAGAGATTTAAAAAATGTTTTTGTATTGCATGAAAGTTTGCACGCAGTAACGCTTATGTTTTAATTGTGAAATGTATATGGTTAAATAGTATTTGAAGGGTAGATCGCAACTCAGTCATTGCAATATATCCAGAATAGATTATAATGATACAATGGATTATTTTAAATTTATAAAGTTCTTGTTATTCTCTTAATAAATTTATATGTTGTTATTAATCAGTGCATCATTTGATTTATCTATTCCACAAATCAACAATATTTATCAAGTATTGAATCACATATTCCAAACTACATATTTATCACAATCAATTATTTAATTATTGAATAATTTATCTTAAAATACTTATCAATTTATAGTTTTATTGGTATTTTATAAACACATAAGTCTATAATGAGCTAGATTATTATAACTATAAATTCATTTATGGGTAAGGTAAAAATTATAGCAGTACTTCCTGAATTTATATATTTGAAATATTCATATAAGTTAAACTATGAATTTAGTAATTACACAATTATTTTTGAACTTCTTGTCTTAGATTACTACACATTATATTTTGGGCATGTTCTGTATATTATCTATTAAACTTTTACCTGTTACCCTTTGGCCATCCAATTTGGCGCATTAAAAGAACAATTTCATTGTGATCCATGAAGATATCAATTTTAATTACTACTTGAGTTACATTCTTCCTTTTTGATTAGATTTTGGCATTCAATGTGTAAACAAGTAAAAATAAAGTCATTTTCTCTCACCCCTTATATACATTAAATCCACTAGTTTATAATATACACACATATATTAATACTGAACTGTTATTATATGGAGAGTATTTGCTCTCTAATGAGCTATTTAAAAGCAAATTTTATTTGATTTATAATTGTAATATCATTTATCTTTTTTAAAAAAAAAAAAATCAACAATAACATCTACTTTAAATTCGAGCATAATATAAAACCAATAATCCGTTTTATAGTTGTTTTATTTTATTTTGATTTCAAATTAATAATATTTAATACTAAATTAATTTTACCTTATAACTATTTTTTCATTGTTTTTGTTTTTTTTTTACTAAAGAATAACCCATTAGGTAATAAATATCAAACAAAGATCTTATGTAATAACAACGGTATTTTTGATTCAAAAGAGAATAATCTTACAATGGTATATTTATAAGATTTATTAGTTTTATAAGTTTTCAAAACCTATCTAATTCAAATAGCAATACAGGAATTTTATCTATTTTATTTATTAGTCTCAACTCATATTCTTATAAAGTCATAATTAAAAGAATTAAGCAATTTGTTATAATATTGGAATCCTGAATTAAATATATAAAAAAAATGAATCGTTTGCAATATAAATTCCTTAGATAAATAAAACAAAATCAAATTCATCAACAAAAACATTATTTTAATAAAAATTATTGCAAATATTAAACCACTAGTTTATTGTTTGATTCATGCATGTTATGGTTTGTTTTAATAATATTGTAAAAGACCTAGAAAGAGAACACATGTGAGATGAATGGTCGGAATGAAAAAATATACTGGGGTGTTGCGGAGAAGAGACACTGGAAATCGGAGAAGATGGATTGAACTCGTTGCATCCTGCGATAATGGTTAAAATGATGATGATGATATGTATTGTTTAATTGAGAACTACAATAATTTGATAATTAATATACTTACAGTGAAATTTAAAATAGCAGTATTATATTAAAATCAAGTTTGTTTGTTTTTTTCATGTGGCATAGCATCGGTCGGGAAGCGAACCTGCTAACCCGGGGCAACTGCTTGTAAAGCAGCTGTGCTGTTCTCTCGACCACCAATGCTTGATTATTATTGAAATCAAGTTTTTATCAGAATATCTGAAGATTGATATTGTATAGGAATTAACTGGAGAATCTATAAAAAAGTTGTCAGTTCTAATCTATAGTTTCTCTAATTTAGTCCTAGACAATATTTTTTTTTCTATCTTGAAGTCAAAATTTTCATAATAAATTAAGAAATTTAATATATGAGTATAAAATGCAACTTTGATACATATATCTATTTTTTTTTTTTTTTAAAAAAAATCAATATATGGTCAAATCGTTTGCATTATACTTTGAATGGAAGCCAATGAAAAAAAAAATATTCTAGTACATACTTCCATGTATATCATTATATATAGAAGCGAGCAGTATTTTCTAACATTTGCATAAAATGCAAATTTCAATTATTTTAGCCGCAGATAGATGCACTTAATATTAATTTAGCATTAACTATTCATATTTTAACATTTTAATATTGTTAAATTGAAAGTTTTTTTCCCATTTTCAAAATGATTTAATAATTTACTTTTGTTTGAAATAATGCATCGTGCGAAACTTTTATATATATATATATATATATATATATATATATATATATATATATATATATATATATATATATATATATATATATATTGTACCCTCACTTCCTGGAAATATGTAATTATAATCACTTGATCTAGCTCAGATAAATAACTATGTTTATCTAAAATTGTATCTAATAAATAACTATCATCATCATCAATAGTAGTCTGTCCAATAGACAGGTCCAGAGAGTAGTCACTACATCAGTTCATCCATTCTTCCATTCCATTCTCTTCCTTGCCCATTTCCTCAATTCCACATAACCCCTTCCATCTCGTATATCATCCAATAATGTCAATCTCTTCCGTCCTATCTTTTTATTTCCACTCACCATACCTTCCAAAACATCTTTCATTAAACTATAATCTTTTCTTAGTATATGTCCAATCCAGTTTCTCTTTCTCTCTTTGATACTTTCAATCAATCTTCTTTCCTCATTAACTCTTTTCAAAACTTCTTCATTTGTTATTTTATTCACCCAACTGATTTTTTCCATTTTTCTCCATATCCACATCTCAAAAGCTTCCAGCCGTTTTTTAATTCTATTACTCAATGTCCATGTCTCACAACCATACATTAATACACTCCACACATAACATTTAATTAATCTTTTCCTTAATTCTCTTTCCATAGGTCCACAGAATATCTTCTTTCTTTTTACAAATGTCACCTTTGCCAATGCTATTCTTCTTTTAACTTCATCTTCACTTCTTCCATCCTCACTCAACCAACAACCCAAATATCTAAATCCCTTCACCTGCTGCACCATGTCATCATGGATTCCAATTTGCAGTCTTTTTGCATCTCTCCCTATCCATAAACACTTAGTCTTTTCAATATTAATCTTCATTCCATATGCCATACATCCCTCTTCCAATTTATTCAACATATTCTGAAGATCCTTTTCTTCCTCAGCAATAAGAGCCATATCATCTGCAAATCTTATACACTTTATTACTCTCCCTCCAACATTTGCTCCTCCACAGTCCAAATAATTATTTATCATATCTTCTAAATAAATATTAAACAAAACAGGTGACATACTACATCCTTGCCTAACTCCACTTTCTATATTCACTTCATCCGTCTCATTACATCCAAATCTAACTCTTATTCTTTGCCCATTATACATATTCCATATCAATCGTCTTTCTTTCCAGAATACTCCTTTATCTCTTAAGATAGACATCAGTTTATTCCAGCTTACTCTATCAAATGCCTTTTCTAAATCTACAAAACATATACCAATTCCTTTATCTCTTTCCATATATCTTTCTGCAATTGTCCTAACAATACCAATAGCATCTCTCGTGCTTTTCCCTTTCCGAAAACCAAACTGTTCTTCAGCAATATAATAGTCAACCTTCCCATAAATCCTTTGAGTTAAAATCCTCAATAACACCTTAGAAACATGAGACAATACACTTATTGTCCTATACTCTTCACATTTAACAGCTTTCTTCTTTTTAGCAATTGGAATCACTATAGTTCTTAAAAAATCTTCAGGCCAAACTCCACTATTATATATCAAATTGCAAAGTCCAACTATTTCCTTCATAGTAAATTCTCCCATTTCTCTCAAAAATTCTATAGGTACTGCATCAAATCCAATAGCCTTACCATTCTTCATTTGTGCGATTGCCTTTCTTACTTCATCTGGCAGTATGTCCATACCTCTATCATCCATTGCAACATCTTCTTCATTTTCAAGTTCATAACTAATTAAATTATTTCCTCTACTAAACAGATACCGAATATATTCTTCCCATCTTTTTAATATATCATTACTATCGGTTAACCTTCTTCCATTCTTATCCGCAATCTCACTTGCTACCCATGTCTTTTTCTCCCAAGAAATACTTTGTATTCTATCAAATGCTAGATCATATCTTTTCATCTGTTGAAACCTTTCTATCTCTTTACATTCTTGCTCCAACCACTTTTCTTTTGCTAAATCTGTTTCTCTTCTTAATTCATTATTAAATTTCCTATATTCCTTTTGCCCTTCCTCAGTATTTATATTCTTCCACCTTCTCCGCACTTCCATCTTTTCCAACTATATGTTTTAATAATATCAATTATTAAATTAGCTTAACTAATAAATAATATTAATATTATTTAATAAATAATAATATAGTTCTGTTTATAAAATTAAATAAATGAATATCTAATCAAATCATGAGACTATGAAGTGAGTTTACAAGTGGCAAAGGGAATACATTAAGTTAATTTCCCACTGGATATCACATCACAATAATGGCATAAGAATACTATCCCTACTCCTATTACTTAAATATTACATTTATGGTACTCTTACGTCTTTAATAAAAATTAATTAAGTAAATGACTCTTAATAAATTAATCTGAATATCTTCATAAAATTGATTTAACTCAAACTATCTCGGGTTCTTTAAAAATAATCTCAAACAATTATAACTTTTGTAATTAACTATGATAAGGGATTTAATATCATTCCCAACTACAATTTAACAATACTAATAATAACAAAATAGTAATACTAATCTTTAATCTATAATTCACTCTTCTATCTTTTTTACTTATAATGTTGTTCTTGGATATCACATAATAAAAATGTAATGTAATTTTCTACTATCCATATGGCATCTTAAACAAACATATTTAATATATTATAATCTGAGAATATGTGGCAATCATTACTAATATAATTCAATGTAAATATTCTATGGCTATTCCATGACCATCATAATAATATCATAAGTGAAATTTCTTAAATAAAACATATCAATAAAACCTTATAACTCTTAAATAACAATTTTATTTATGATGTGCAAATATTATGTCTTAATTATAATTATCTGTGATTGTGTAAATGTGTTGTGAAGAAATTGAGTTAACACCAAAACTTATAAAAACAATTTTAACAATTTTATTACCAAATTTAACAATAAAATTATTTACATTATTTACATTCTGATAGAATTCTATTTATTCATATTCAGGTACTTTTCCAAGACAAATCAAATGACTTAAAATATAAAATACAGAAAATTTTTTTAAAAAATATTTCGTATTTTTAAAATATCATTATATAATTTTTGTTATAGTTATTATATTTTATTAATTCCATAAGTTTTAAAAAAAATATATAAGGTACTATTTTTACTATGACTTTATTCTTGTTATTTAGTTTTAAAAATAAATTATTACTCCGTATAATCATTCTTCAATAAATAATTATGTGAACTACCTTGATTCACAGCACATCATCAAACTAAGCTACTTACTAATTATTACATTAAATTTCAAATATACTGTATCCATTAGTATGTTGTTATGAAATTACTTTTGTAAAACTTATGATTAGTTGCATTCATTAAACACGATTCAGTCTAATACCTTTACTTGTAAATAAAAATATGCATTAGAAGTATGTCTTTAAAAATTCTTAATAATTAAGTAATATCATTGTAAATCCTTTTTAATTATCAATTATTTATTTTAGAAAAAATAAATAAATATCATTTTTAAATATAAAAATTTTATGATTCTTTCACTGATGAAATTATGTTCTTATATATATATATATATATATATATATATAATATTCATATATTTATAGATACATATATTTAGAGTAAAATAAGTGTAAAATATATATATATATATATATATATATATATTACACTTATTTTACTCTAAGCAACATAACTTATCTTATCCATTTTAATAACAATTCTGTATTTTCAAACCCATTTGTTATTTCCAATTTTAAACTACCGTCTTTCACAATGTAATCCAATAAATTTCAATAACACATAAACTAGTAGGCATATAGGATAAACTATAAATTCAACTTAATAACACTTTTATCAACTAACCATCATGGGCATAGTGTACATGAAATGAGGTATAACTTATTTGTTTAATAACCTTTACTACCAAATATAATGTCCAAGCTATTTATTCAGCACTATGGCACATTAAACTTTAACACATAGAAAATAAACACTGCCATGAATATACACAAGATATAGGGCTATGTTATCTATACTTGTATAATCATCAATATAGTATACTCTTCTTCCCATATAAATAAACCCTACATACAATATTATCCTGGCCTTATATAACCTAATACTAAGATATTAGCACTAAAAATCCATTACTTTACATCGCTAAATTCATCTTCACATTGCTATAATAACAAATAAATTTATTTTTAGAATAACAGGCTAACTAACTAATAAGGCAAGATTATTTCATTCTTTAATAGTTCTCAAACTTAACTATAAACAATCAGAATCAATGCCATATTTTTAATACTTAAAACCACTCAAAAATAAAAACATCCTGTTCAGTTATAATAGAATCATATACTTATATTTAAATATCTTTACAATATCAATAAACTTATGCATATTCTTAAATAACTAAACAAATAATAAATTACATGTAGGTATCGTGTTTTATATACACATCCATACATCCACACAAAATAATAAAACACATTATAAAACTATTAATAATTTACATTATTACCATAAGTAATTTCTGTTGACAATTACTTATTCGATGTATTCTGGATCATGATCTAAATAAAACAATTTATTATCGTTTATTCCATATTATCACTCTTTAAAATATATTAAGTTTTTTGATAAAAATTACTATTAATCTTTTGCCTGCCTCTTACGAGACCTCTCATCGACAATTGATGTCACTCTAATTCCGTTATTTTTAATGCTAGGATAGATGTTTTTACACTTATTAGATAGGTTTTTAAAAATTCTGTAAGATGCTGCCCTCTTCTGAATTATTTTACAAGTAAAAAGTCAATAAAACAGCGTTTAAAGCTAAACAAATATATAAGCTTGGCAGTGATTGGCTCTCAGCTGACAAAGACATTCTGATTGGCTGGAAAGAATAAAGAAACCGCTTGATCAAAGAAAATAAAGAAAAACACTGAGATTTTCATTTTGAATATGATTTAAAGTATTAAAAAAGTATATTTTGAGAAATTACAAATCATTTTCATAAAATATACTAAAAAAACAAAATTATTTTCGAAAAATATTGAAGATTTTAGTAAAAATATTTGTACATATTTCAAATTTTAAATATTTTTTTGCTTTCTTTGATCTGTATATGAATAGGACAATATCTTTTTTTCATGGTCTTCATATACTAAAAAGCATGTCCCTCAATTCATTATCCATTTACTTAAATCCAAGGCACCATTTTGCAGACAGGATTTTTAAAATCAGTTTAATGTTTTGGGAATCTATATTTAGATTTAAGTACCATTATATAGCATGGTTAAATATTTGCAGGTTTTTGTGTGTGTTTATTTGTGTGAATAATCTATGAGTACTGTCAAGAATTTTTTCATGGTTACTGTAATAATTAATACGATTTTTAAATGCCATTGATTTTTTTTAAGCTAATTTAAAGAACTTTTTTAAAAAATGAAAAAAGATTAAATAAGTTAGCTATTATTCAATACAAATTTTCTCAACCTATTTTTTATTATAAACTTATTTTCTAAGGTAGTATTCACTCATTTAATACACTCAATTTTGACATTAATATTTTTAATCTAAAAGTTTCATCTTATATATAGAAGGTGCCACTAGACCCCTAGTCTATAATAATTATAATTTGTTGGTATGAATATTTATTTCAAGTGCCTATTACAGCTATCCATCATATGTAGATCAATTATTTCTTTTAGATCATGAAGAGCAGACATTTTTATTTAAATAAATAATTGGCAGGACAGACAACAGAAAACAAATGCCAGAAAAATCTAACAATTAATAATATTTATTAATAATTGTAAAATATATAAATAAATAACTTAAATTCATGAATGGTTTTGAACTATAGTCAGTTCAATCACAAATTAAAATTGAGAATAAGAATTTTTTTAAAAAAATAGTTAATGTATTTGACAGTTCATTTATTCTATTATCTCCATTATTTTCCCCTCAGTTTAACCTTTTATTCATTAAAATAATTGAATGCTACTATAACAAAACTTAGATAAGTTCAGATGTGTGAAGATATCTTTGCAATAACATTAATCTAGAACTAAACATCAGCAAACTTTATTCCTATCCAATTTTACACTTGCTGATTTTACTAACAAAGCTCATATGTGGTGCAAGATACAACCCATGAGAAGAATCATATAATAAACAATAACAAAAAAGCCCATAAGTAACCCATGTTAAAGAGTGAAATATAATAAAGGCTTGGCAAGAAATACATGACACAATTTAAACATCAAATTGGTCATTATTACATGGTAAATAAACACAGGTTAAAACAGATAAAATATATAAAAATGATCATGGGCAGAAACTTTGCTGAACCCTATGCTAAATCAAAATCTGCCTCTATAGAGTGGTAAGTATAAAAATAAATAAAAGGCCAAAAATATAAATAGACATCCCCATGATATATAAGGATTGTCTACTAAGCACACACACGTACAAGTAAAAACTTTCTCTTTTGTTTTCAGTCACACATGATATGAACAAGAAAAAATTATGTCAATACATTAAATGGTTTAATGCTTATATAAAAATATTATAAACACATCTACATAGATCATATAAGATAGGAATATGTTAAGTTCTAAGGCATTATATTTACTATAAAATTAATTCAGATTTTCTTTTTTATAAGTTACAAAAATTATTTATTGCTACAAAGTTCTAAAGAGCATCTAAATGATATAAAACAATCATGAAATTAAAGTGAAAATTAAAAGATTATGTCCATAGTGAAATGAGTATAACACTATTACTTTCTGTGCAGATATAATATGTAAATGTATATATATGTTTGGCATTTGATACCATTTACATAGTCTTATCTGCTATGATGGACTCTAATATGTTGGCAATTATCTGGCTCAAGATGTCATTCTACAGGTGACTTTAGCATATGCTGGCTATAGGTTCATGCTGGAAATTGGAGTTCATCTTTTTGGTACCTTAGCAGCATATAACATCTGATACAGTAACTGGAGTCAATTCTGAATTCATTTTCAAGATGGTCACATATAAATATGGGAAAATAAAAACAGAATAACAAAATTTGATGTATTAAGCAGACTCATTAAGCAGAATCTAATGAAGTAAGCAGAATCAAATAGAATTAAAGTAAGTAAATGATTTTAATTGATTTTATATAGATCTACTGTTCGTTGTTCAAATCAATCAGGAATTTAAGGAATCTCCTTAATCAGCAAAGTATATTTTTACTCAAATAATCCAGCATTATAATTAATTACAAAATTCCAAATTTACTTATATTAATTATAAATTTTCAAGAGAACTATACTTAATATAAATAAAACTACACCTGGGTCTTATTTTACATGATAGATAAGTTTCTCAGAAAACATGCACAAATGAAATCACGCAAAAATAAACATAACTTACATTGAAAAAGGGGGAATTCAGTCTGTTTTTTTTTCAAAATTTGCATAAAAGCAAAGCACCAATGTAAAATTACTTTAAAATTCACACACAAAAAAATAAGGAAATAAAATATGACTAATAAAAAACTTCAAATTTGAAAAAACTTGATAGAAGACAAACTTTTTTTAACTATAATATTTAATTTTATTCAAAATAATATCTTTTTATGCATAATTTACAGTACAATAATTTACATTTTTTTATACACATTTTAATTATTATCACTATTTGTCAACTGGTAAAAAATCAGATTTTTCACAAGAGGAAATACAACTAGCGCCAACTTCACACTCATGTTGTGACAATGGTTTTCTGGTGACAACATAATTAGTAATTAATCTTTGAGACAATGATTTTATTAATTGTTTATGAAACTAACAACTAAAAATTAAATTCTTATTTTTGTCTTTAATTTTTTAATTTTCAATTCTGTTTAAAAATCAAATTTCACATCACATTAATTTCAAGTTGCCAGTAAGTAATTTTTAAATTTTTAATTACAATTAAAAATCAGATTTTAATTTTTAATTGTCAAATTCAATTGTGCCCACTGCTATTACTCACCTTTAAAAATAAACTTGTGGACACTAAATGATTAATAATTGATTACATTCTTTTTTAAAAAGCAAAAACAGAATGTGATTTAAAATGCAAAATTAACATGCACAATGTTTGAACAAATTTACATTCTAATCTTGTAAAATTTAATGTGTATACATAAAATGTGGAAATCATGATTTTAATTTCGTTATTGCATAAAATCTTACTATTATAAAGCACTGAAAATATTGAAATTACTAAGATGAAAGTCGAATTCCAATAATGTGCTATTACTTTCAATATAATGTAAGTGCATGAAATTTATTATTTAAAGTAATAGCACATTATCAGAGTTCTACTTCCAGTAAAACATGAACCGCATAACTTCAAAATCATGTTAAATAAGTCCGTGTAAAAAGAGACCCAGGTGTATATATTTTTTAAACTCTTAATTAAAATGAACTGACTAGAATTGATAAAGAAAAAAGTGTACAGATTAAGTATTGTTTCTGGACTATATAAAAAAATATTTTTCAAAAAGATAAAATTTGGTAACAAAGCTTACTTTTTTTAAAAAAAAATGTTGCATTTGTGTGTGCATATATATATATGTAATACTGCACTTACCAAAAATACAACTTAAATTAAAAAACACAACTTTAATTAAAATTAAGTTTGAGATAGGCAAAGCATTTCAACTGGCACTTAGGTTAGAGGGGCAGAGGATATAATTTACCATAAATGTAAACAAAAGCAAAAATTTCATTTTTTAAAAACTTAAAATTGACTTAAATTGACTAAAATAAATTTAACTTATAATTAAATCAAAGTATATTTATTGATCATTTTTACTGACATCTGCCAATTAAATGCTCTCTCAAATAATTTTTTTTATCATAGTGTATTTAGTTTAGATCTTGAATGATTTTTCTCAACCATTTGACCTCTAACTTTTTTTTTACATTTTAAGATGGTAGCCTATTATTATTATTATTATTATTATTATTATTATTATTATTATTATTATTATTATTATTATTATTATTATTATTATTATTATTATTATTATTATTATTATTATTATTATTATTATTATTATTATTATTATTATTATTATTATTATTATTATTATTATTATTATTATTATTATTATTATTATTATTATTATTATTATTATTATTATTATTATTATTATTATTATTATTATTATTATGATGATGATGATGATGATGATGATGATGATGATGATGATGATGATGATGATGTTGCAGTTATCTGACTTCTCATCTAGTTGAGGTGGATCATCAATGCTTATAGATTTTTCTGCCTGCGTTTTAACATTTACTGGAATATAAGGTCTTTTTAAGAAAGCGTTGTTAACCTCAGAATAAACTATAAACTATGTCATCTTTATCTTCTTGGGCAAAAACAGTCTTTTAATGTAATGTCAAGATTGTATGAAAAAAAAAGCAGCTTTCTATTTTTACTGTTCTGCCTCAAATGTTTTATATATTCTGTTAGTAATTCGGTAGGTAATGACCTGTGACACTATTTACAAATTTCGTAGTTTGCTCTTAAAATCATTAAGCTTTACTTATAATATTCCCTAAGGTTTCACTAAAATTATATACATTAAATTTTATAACCTGATTTTTAGTCAACTAACCAGAGAAAATATTATATCAAAGTTATGGGAATATCTGACAAAATCAACAACATGTTATTCTTTAGATGCAATGTTTTCTTTTTCAAATACAACAGTTTACAATTCCTCTCTACATCATCCCTAAATTGATTCTAATAATTTTTGTACCGATAGCACCTATCCTCTGGTTTTTTTTAATATATGTTCTCTGTCTTTTTTCTAAAACTACTTTTTCCTGATCTATTTTTTTTATATTATTTATACCAACACCTTTTGTCTTTACCTTCTAATATTTTGCGACAATGTTGGTTTTTGGGATTTTCATACTATCAGTTTTATCAAATTTTTCCATATCTGCCAATTTCTTTCTTTTACTGTCTAATCTCTTATATTAACTTCTGTTGTTTTTATTTCAATATTTCTTTCATTTCATGCTTTAACATTTTCATAAGTATTTGCATATCCTTACGGTCAAATATTAAACTATTACTTTGCTTTTCTGACTCCATATTGGGAAAAAGATAAACAAAATATACACATTTTATAAACTAAACATCTGCTTTTAGTAAGAAATTTTGATAACAACTTACCCTAGCAGTACATAAATTATTTTTTTATATATTACAAAGTTAATCTTCATATATAAATATCTACTGACTTTAATAACAAATTCCGACTCCAAGCAAGCCCCTAGTTCCAGGTATATTACTACACCAGCACTGGTTAACCTTTTCTATATACTTCTACTTAAAATATTCCAACCATCCTACTGACATATACTGCCAATTGCTTTAACTCTCAGGTATAATGAGTTTGTAATTGAGAACTTATGTGAATAGACTTCCAAACATAATCAACTTTAATCCTTAGTTTGCTGCACTATTTAATTAACTCTCTCTCTTATATACTGGGTGACCTCCACTGAATAATTTTTAGAAGAGTATGCCACTCAACATCTAACCTAGAATATTTATAAATTTGTTTATATCAATATTTCAAGACAAGTGCCTATTATAGTGACCTGCATCGTGTGTTGAACAAATATGTCTGCTACATCGTGGAAAGCAGAGATTTTTGTTAAAATAAACAATCGTTATGGCAAACGACAGTAGACAAATACCAGATAAATCTAACAATTAACAACATTTATTAATAATAGTAAACAAAAACACAAATAGCTTACATTAACTTATAGTTTTGAACTATACTTAGGTCAGTCATATATTACAATTGAGTTTAACACTTTAAAAAAAGTAGATTATGTACTTAACTGCTGATTGATTCTATAATCTCAATAATTCTTCACTTCAAATTAACTTTTAGTTTATTAAAATAATTAAGTGTTATTATAATAGAACTTACATATATTCGACAATTTCAGATGTGTGCACATATCTTTGCAATAACATTAATCTACAATTAAACATCAGCAGACCATATTACTATTCAAGTTTAAACATGCTATTTTACTAACAAAGCTCATATGTGGTGCAATATCCTGGCCACAAGATTAAATCATGTAATGGAATATTATAACTAGGCCTGTAAGTTACCTGTTTTAAAGGGAAAAATATAATAAAAACCTGCAAAGAAATACTTGATTTAAGATAAACATTTAAATGCTTGTTAATTGCATGTAGTACATAAACATGGCTTAAAACACATAAAAATATATAAAAACGAGCATGGGAAGAAACTGTGCTGAACTCCATACTAAATCAAAATCTGCTTCTGTAGAGTGACTATATAGATAAACCTCTCCTGGTATATATATATATATATATATATATATATATATATATATATATATATATATATATATATATATATATATATATATATATATATATATATATATATATATAAAGGATTGTTTGATATGTATGCACACATATAAGCAAAAACATTATTTTTTTTTGCTTTCAGACACACATTGTATAAACAATGACAAAAGATTGTCAATACTTAAAATGGTTTAATGCTTATATAAAAATTAGTGTGTACACAATTAGTACATCAAATAAGAAACCAATGTCAACTTCTAAAGCATTATTAATGAAAACTGGTACTTTTAAAAAAATATTAAACCAAATCTTTTTTTTATAGTTTACAAAAATTCTTTTTTACTAGAAAGTGCTACAGAGAATCTAGATGATTTTAAACAATCACAAAATTGAAAGGGTAAGGGGTAAAATTTGGCTCTGAGATTCTTTTAAATACCTTTTTATTTAAGAGGCAAAAAATATAGTAAAACAATGACATTTTATTAAACTTAATTATTGACAGTAAAGTGAATTAAAAGATTTAGCTAAACATACTCAAATGATTATAGTATAATATAGCATATCTATAAAAGAATATAATCAATAAAACAAATAAAAAAATACATATCAATTGAAATATAGAAAACTACCATTAATAAATATAGAAATATCAAATTACTATTTGATAATACAAAAAATACATACACTATTATGCATCACTGGCTTAGCTCGTATATCTAAAGAATAGTTCACAAAAAGTTTCCACCTTAAGTCCATAGTGGAGTATTGAGCTATTACTTTCTGTGCAGATGTGTTATATAAAAGCAAACATTTGCTTGACATGTCAATACAATTTACAGGATCTTCTTTGAGTTTCATTGTTGATGAGAACTGCTTTGCTATGATGGAATCCTGGATGTCAGTCACAGTTGGCTGGTTCAGGAGTTCAGTTGACAATCAGACTTAGCATATGCTGGCTATAGGTGCATGCAGGAAAGAGGAGGTCGCTTGTGAGTGCCTTGGAAGCACACAAGATCATTACAGCAAATGGAGTAAGTTCTCAGTTTATTTTTGAGATGGATACATGTAAATATGGCAGGATCAAAACACAAGTGGAATAATAATCTGATGAATTAAGCAGATTCATTAAGTATAATCTAATGAAATAAGCAGTATCAAATAGTAGTATAGTAATTAAATAATTTTAGTTGGTTTTATATGACTTATTATTCATTAATTGATCCACTGAGGAATTTGAGGAATCTCATTAATCAGCAAATCAGCGATTAAAATATTTTTATTTAGAAAATCCTGCATTTTAATAATTATGAAAGTCCAAATTTACTTACATTAATTGAAATGTTTCCAGACAACACTATTTAATTGAAATAAAAGTACATATTTTTTAAATTGTTAATTAAAATGAACTGAATAGTATCAATAAAGAGAAATTTTACAAATTAAGTATTGTTTCTGGTCTATAACAAAATATTTTTCAGAAAATATAATAAAATTTGTAGCAAGCTCACTTTTTAAAAAAAATAAGTTGTTGCATTGGAATAGAGTGAGCTAACTTTAAAACATTTTCATTATTAGTGTTTGCCCAAATATACAAAAAAATATACTCATCAAAAACCCATATATGAGGATGCTATGAGAATTTTCATTCATGGCATTAAACCACTCTAAAACTGCTAATTTTTGCATTATCATAGTGAATTTCCAGTCATTTAAAGAGTAAAATGTACTGTATCATGCTGCCATCTCTAGAATTATTTTACAAGTAAAAAATTAATAATATTTAAATTTAAAGCTATAACAATGGAAGGTGGATTTCCCAAGGCACTGATTGGTTGTTTCTCATTTTCAATAAAAGAGAGTGCTTGTCAATGATTTTGACAGATCTAAGTTCTTTGCTTTGATTTTCCAAATAAATTATATTTTAGAGTATTTCTTTTATATTTTTTACATATTATAAATTATTTTGATAAAATATGCTGAAATATATAACTATTTTAGAAGAGTAGTTATGATTTTAGTAAAAATTCTTTACTTTTACATGAATGTAAATTGAGAAAGAAATCAATGATATAGGCTGCATTTTCTAATAGGTTATAAAATGTTAGTTTTATGTTTTTTGCTATAGATTATTTTTATAATTATAAATAGAAATTTATTTTTGAAAAACTTTCATTCACCCTCATAATCTGTCAAATTATTAATTTGCTTTTTACAAATGAAACTAAAATGAATATAATATTAAAACATGAATATATATTTACTGCTGATTCTGTAATTGACTGATCAAAAGTTTAGAACTTTAATTCACTAGGCCATTAGAGATCTGTACCAATTTAAAGATTAAACAAAAAAATACAACATTAATTAAAATTATCTGACATATAAGTTAATATTAAAATAGACAAAGCATTTCAATATATATATAAATTACATCAATATAGTGAATGTTTAATTAAACCTAAAGAAAATCAACAATCTTTTTGTTAAGGCAACACTTATCATTTAGATAATAAATAAAACTTAAAATGAATGTTATCTTGACAACTAATTGATTTTTCATTAGTTTAATTATGCAGTGTTTGCCATATTGTAATTTATATACACTACCCAATTAACTATTGCACATCTAATTTAAAACATATATAATAAACTTTATTAAACTTGAAATCAAGAAATGCAAAAAAATAAACTAAGCAATAGTTTGAATTATTCAAAACTTTTAATAATGTTTATGCATCTATTTAAAGATGCCCAAACAATATCCATTTTATTTTGTTTTTTTTTTAATATATGCAAGAATTAATGTGATTATGTTATGAGGCCCCTGCTGACTTTCTTACATTTAACATAATTTTCAACTTTAAATGCTACTAAAATGATTAAAGTGGCTTAAATTCACTAGTTAAATATTCATATAAATTAGTGGTTGCTAAGATTTTGTTTTTTCTCAGCATAGCTAATAAATAGTTTAGATTTTTAAAAATATTAATTGTTATGTCAAGTTTTTACATGCAATTAAAATGTTAATAATATTCCTTAGATTTGTCTTTTGAGATGAAATGTATAGCACAATTATTAGTATACCATTAATTCAAAAACCCTAACCATTTTAATATCAAATAATTAGATTGAGTTATGCCTTTAAAAATTAATCAAAAATTGTTAATTGCCTAATAAAATTAATATTATAGAAGGAAAAAATAATAATTATTAATATAAGTAGTTTAATGTCATTATTTTTTGCAAAGAAAGTTCAAAAATTGATGGCCTAGCAGTTACCATAGCTGCCTTCCAAGCAGCTGGCCCAGGTTCACTTCCCGGTCAACGCATTGACATATGAAAAAAAAAGTTCAATCTGAGGATAGAAAAAAAATGGAAGTTTGGAAATGACAGTGCAATAATAGTTGTCTTTTAAATTATTTGAGTATTATTTTTAAAAGTTTTAATATCTCACCGAATTCTAATTCTTCATTAAATTCTCATGATCAACAATAGACAATTGAAAACACAATTTGACTATTTTAATTCTAACAAAAGATGGAAAGATAAAATAATAATAACATGTTAAAGATGAATTTTATAATGTCTATGTAATCTTTCTCATAAGTTTTTCTTCAGTTGAGAGAATTGTCTACTATTATATCTCTAACTAAGTAAATATTTACATTCTCTATACAATCCAATAATCAAATCCTTTATGATATTGAACCCAAATATAAAACATATCCTAACCAAAAACTTTATCGTTTTTTTAAAATCATAATTCTTTTATTAGAAAGGTCACGTGTCATTTGACGGCAGGATATGACATAATTTAGGATCAATTTGAAGCGCATTCGTTCTTGAGTTTGCATTTATATTAGAATTATAATTCTTTCTTTTTTTTATAAAAAAAAAGAGTAAAAAAAAGTTTTATCTATGTTTTTGTATGTAGACTAATACTTAAGACTGCAAAAAAAAAAAAATGTGCTTTTAATTTTAAAAGAAATCAATGTTTACTTTAATAAGCGAAATGTAAAAATTACGCTAAGAATTGATTTAATTATTTGATTACATAATTGTTGAATATTAAATGAATTTATATAATTCTAAATAAGATAAAAATATTCATTTACAGCTTGCACAAATCTGAAAATAATTGATGAACTAAATGTCTATCAATCAATTTGACGTTTGAACTTTATGCATAATATATTTAATAATGATTGTTAGGTTTGTATTTGACAGGCTCTGAAAATTGGTGTGAAATTGTCAGATGTTCAAAAATTTAAGATAAATAAAAGAGGAAAAAATAATTTAAGTCGTAAATTAAAATAATTAGATCAAGATATATTATAGAAGTTAAACTAATTAATAACGTTTTAAACATATTGTTAATACATATATATGTAATAAATAAGTTAAATTTAAATATCAGAATAATAGCGCCACCTAGACCTAAATTTAAATATACACAGTAATAGCGTCACCTAGGCTTTATAACAAGGTAAATTTCAGTCTTAATTTGTATTCAGATTTAAATCCATTTTTAAAAGATTAATGATTATTCTAAGCCAAAATGGCATTATATATTTATAAAATATTTAGAAAAGTTAAAAAAATCAAAAATAAAATGTGTACATTACTAAATAAAAGTATGTTAATGAAAATAAAACTAAAATCCAAAATAACAGGATACAGCTAATTCACAAAGTAGTGCAAAGGTTGAAGCATTGTTAAACTGAATTTGATAAAGAAATTACATTCAATAAAACTAAATAATAATATATTTATATGGAATAAATATTCTGTAAATAGGTGGAGAATAACTCTTTAGTGCCAAAATGGCAGATATAAAGTTGTTTTTTTTTTACTATTTCATATGATATTTGCCTCTTAATATTATTGTTATTCTAAAAGTACCATTTAATTATAAAATGAATAAAAACATACAAGGAATAATTACATATGATACTATTTCCAACTTTCTTATACATTTGACAATATTATTTTTACACTAAACATTTACACATACAGTGTTTTTCTGAAGGTTTGTGATGATGGTGTTCTAGCTGTATTTTTATATTGGACTATTTCCATCATCTAATATGTGTGTTGAATGTCTTTAGAAAAGTTTAATTTTTAGTTAAATATTCCAAATGCATTCAACTGTTAGTAATATCACAGCAAACAGGTTAGTATATGCACCAACTGTTAGTAATATCACAGCAAACAAATGTTAATAATATCACAGCAAACAGGTTAGTATATGCACTAACTGTTAGTAATATCACAGCAAACAGGTTAGTATATGCACAACGTTTCGAGAGGTATTTTTCTCCCCTCTTCTTCAGGTGTTGCTGGCCTGACCAGTGACAGTACTTGCATGGGATTCGAACCTGGGTCCTTAGATTCTTGATTATTGAAATTTAAGGTAACACTCTAACCAACTGAGCCATCCTGCCAAAGGCAACAGTATGTAGTATTTTGAGGTTCCTCCTGATTTCTCCACTTTTTCCTCAGAGCAAAGTTGATTAGTGATTTCCATACATTATGTATAGTCACACTAGGTTGGCTTATGGGATTTTTTGCCATTGTCATGTGAGCAGCTTCTTTAAATTTTCTTCTTTGTACCTTCCCTTTGGCAGGATGGCTCAGTCGGTTAGAGCGTTACCTTAAATTTCAATAATCAAGAATCTAAGGACCCAGGTTCGAATCCCATGCTAGTACTGTCACTGGTCAGGCCAGCAACACCTGAAGAAGAGGGGAGAAAAATACCTCTCAAAACATTGTGCGTATACTAACCTGTTTGCTGTGATATTACTAACAGTTAGTGCATATACTAACCTGTTTGCTGTGATATTATTAACATTTGTTTGCTGTGATATTACTAACAGTTGGTGCATATACTAACCTGTTTGCTGTGATATTACTAACAGTTGAATGCATTTGGAATATTTAACTAAAAATTAAACTTTTCTAAAGACATTCAACACACATATTAGATGATGGAAATAGTCCAATATAAAAATACAGCTATTTACACATACAGTTTCGACTGTCCTGCAGTCATCATCAGAGCTACAATATCCAAATATATGATAATATATATTTGGATATTGTATCTCTGATGATGACTGCAGAACAGTCAAAACTGTAAGAGTAAAGGTTTAGTGTAAAAAATAGTATTGTTAAGTGTATAAGAAAGATGGAAATGGTATCATATGTAAATATAAAATCAATACAAAAAGAAAGGAGGAAGAAGAAGAAAATTGTAAGTAATAATTAGCTTAATTCTTCATCATCATGTTATTGTAAGAATATTTTTTTGGATAAGCACAGTTCTTTGCAAGTATTTCTAGATTTTTTACAATAGTGCTTTCATGGTTTCCAAGCTTCATCTTCATTTCTCTATCAGCTACATCATATTCACTATAAAAATACACTATCCCCATGAGCAGATTCTTTTGGTAGATAAAAAGCACATTCTCCAACATTATTAAAATCCTGAAAATCTGGATACATTTCATTCCTTTCAACTAATATTTCAACTTTGTATCTGATTTAATAGTTTTAGAATTTCATTTTTTTAATGATTAGCAATTAACCATTTTATAAGACCTCCGTGATCAAATAAGCTGGATATTTCTTTCTGTGATATTGATGTGATTAATTTCTCCATAAACTATTATGAATTTCTGTCCATTCAGATATTTTTTTAAATAATATCCATTTAAATTTCTCAGTAATTTTCAAATTGACTTTCATCTGTTTAAATAATCTTTATTGGTTCCATGGAAATTCTGAACTAATTAAAAATAGCCTCATGGATTTCACATCTATCTGTCAATACTTTGTTTAATTTGGGCACCCTTAGTTATGATAAAACGTTATATATTTAAGATCCTGATATATCAGCAAAATATTCAGTATATGTAATTTCCTCTGTGATTGAAATATTATTGTTTTCTAAAGTAGTTAGCAAATATTTGGAATGTAGCAATTTGATTTCTTATGAATGCTATATTAATTTTAAACATGGATTTTAAATAATTTTTGTGATATTATAAGGTGCTTCTCTCATTAAGCCAAAAACATTGTATTCTTATCTTTAATAATTTTGCATGTATTTATAATCTTTTCAGCATTTTTATGCTTCTGATTACATAGATGTTAATAAATATCATTTCTGTATTCATGATCAATTGAAACAAATATGAACATTACAATATTCTTTAAACATTTTTGTTTTATCACCACATAATGCATTCAAACTAGTAAATCTGTACTCTTTTCCAAGATGCCTGTAATGTATAATTTGGAATTTTGTTTATTCAAAGTTGAAATTAAATTGAAAGATTACGAACCTCTCGGTTTAATTTCAACTAACTATCTGTGCCTTATAAAATAAATATTATTTACATATGTTACTGAAATTTATAACATCTAAAAACTACTGTGTAGTAAATTGGAGGATTTTGTGCTGTATGTTTGTAATTTAGACTCAGTGAGTTAAATGTGAAGATATTTAAAGCTTCATGCTTTCGAACCTAAATGCTTCAAACTGGTTTAGATATATAGAAAAAACAAGTAAAGAAGAGGGTGGACCACTCTTTTCTTGTAAAATTCTCTGTCTTGTGTTTACGGTTTGATCACTATTCAGACACCCATCATAACATCTGATTAGCTGTCAGATAAGTATTATAATAAGTGGAAGAGGTTCACATCCTTTCAATTTAATTTCAACTAACTATCTGTGCTTTATAAAATAAATGTTATTTATTCAATGTTATAAAGTTTGCTAACTAAAACTTGTAAAATTAATGTAAATAAAAACTTATTTGAGTATACAATCACAAAACAAATTATACTGTTTAATATTTGAATGATCTATATATAATCAAGCCATATATTACATGACTTATACAGTTTGCAATTACAAATATTTAAAATAAAAGCATGTTCTTTATTTTACATATATTATTACAGAATAAATATGCGGACAATGAAAAAATGGTCCTGGTTTGATAATTCCAGAAAATTTTGGAGCCATGTGTAATGGAATAAAAATAAGAGTATTCTCTTTTTTTAATGCCTCATAGATTTGGTGAATCATTTGTAACTGAATATCTATAATGATCATAGGAAATAAAAACATTAATATAGTCTGAATGGCAACATAACCCAATCATTGGGTATCATTCTTAACTGAATAATATATACTCTGAAGTTGAATGTCATTTATAAAAGAATAAATTTATGGGTCCTACTTTATCCTGAGTCATAGCCTAATTATTGATCACTATTTGTAAAAAAAATAATAATATGAACCAAGGAAGAACAAAATTTATTAATGCCCATGAATTGTAGTGTCATGTGTAACAGAATGTAAATAATATACTAAACTAAAGTGGATATCAATCAATGTCTAAAAATCTAATGCTGAAATAGTTTATAGTTTCACACTCTCCCATCAAAATGCTTTAGATTCACCTATGTATTTAGTAATTAGGTCAAAGATAAGATGACTGCTCTTGTCTTTTAAAGTAATTAATCTTGTGGTTTGGTTTGTAGAGGTTCCTACTGTTACATTTTAGGTGCATAGTCTTAAGGTTATACCCTTAATATATATTACTTACATAATGAGTATGCACTTTACAAATTATTAATTACAATTTTAAATTGTTTTTTAAAAGGTTTCTAATTATAAGAACTTTATACTGACTTGTTATAAATCAAAAGATTTCACATATGTTAGTTTGTATAGAAATTGTGGACTTAATCAGTGATGTAGTTTATAGCTTCATGCTCTCAAATCAAAATGCTTTAGATTCACCTATATATTTAGAAATTAGGTGAAAGATAAGATGGTCACACTTTTCTTTTAAAGTCATTAATCTTGTGTTTAGATTTGTAGAGGTTCCCATTGTTGCATTTTAGGCTAATAGTCTTAAGGTTATACTGTTAATATATATTACTTAAGTCAATAAAACAATAATAATAATCTTTATTATATTCCTATAGATTTCATTACCATTTAGAACAGATAGAAACCAAACAAAATCACTACTTCAATCTATACTAAAATATAAGTATTATTTGCCATAGATTAAAGACAGAACAATAAAATTAAATATCACTATTTTATTATATATAGATCCTTAAAAATAATAGAATGAAAACAAAGATAAAGAATTGCATGGATACACTTTAATATTCCTCATGAATTACCATAGTGCTGTAACAATACAAACATACCAAAAATAAAACATTTTTTCTATTTATATTTAAATGGAATAATTCATGGATGGATAAAATAATAATCTTAATATGCCATAGAAGTTTATAATGTAAATGACATCTAACAAATTATATAACTTGATAACTGATTTCTAATTACAACTAAATAAAATGAAACATGATATTAATTCAGTGATATTATTCCACTAATACCAATATACACTAATTGACTAACTCAATTATAATAATATTAAGTACATAATGATAATACAAAATCAATTAGCCTAACATATCTTCCCATTTTCACCAACTTAAAGTACAATAAAATAAAATCATCCTATTAAGTAATCTTAAGATTTTCTATATCCAATCAAACCAATATATGAAATAAATGATAGATTCCTATTCAAAGCTTAATCCAAAATAATTGACAAATCACATTCAATTACTGTTTAGTTTATTAAAGTTAAGTTAGTAAAACTTTACAATATAACTGTCAAAGCACATGGAAGATTGTTAGATTTAATATAATCAAATATTAATATTAAAATGTAATACTTAAACTAAATTTATGATCCACAGTAACAAACTTTTAATATAATTAAAACAAATCACTTTAATTTTTAGCAGAATAAAAATATTATACATTTACCAACTTTATAACTGATTAATAGAATGGGTTTTGTAGCTGTATACTAATTTCATATAACATTCATTTTCATAAATAATGATTTAAAATAGATGTGAAAGTTTAATTGCAACTACTTGTTTTCACCTTCAATAATTATCATATTTGTACTTTCATCAATCATTTAGTCAATTCATGTATAATTTCTATATAATATAATTATTACTTATTACTAACAAAATAACAGCACATGATCACCATCTCATGCTAGCACATAACTGTTAGCACTAGATAGGGCTTTTATGCACAAGCCTTCTGGCATCCATTGATTATTCTGGTTAGCACAAGGTGGCACTACTGTATGGAGAGTTTTTGCCTGTTTACTAACAAAATAATTACAACCATCTTCTAATTACTTATTAAATATTTAAAAATGTCAAATCATTTAATTTATTGCTAGATAAAATTTATACCTGGTCTGATAATAATTATTAAATTCAATACAATGAAAGATATGTAATTATACTTCTTTACCCATTCTGTGGTTTAATAACTTAGAATTGCTTCTAATAAATTATGTGGTATAATAAATTAGTCAATACTGTTGCATCCAAATATGATTCACAAATAAATATGCATTGTAAAATTGAATAATAACCAGGCAAGTTTATTTGTTTTAAATTAATTCAAAATTTATTAACAAATTGGTGTAAATTAATATCATATATATATATATATATATATGGAAGATAAACTTAAAATATATGCATATGATCTGATTATGTTTTATGCAATGGGTTTTCAATTGACATTAACTTCATATTTAAATAGATGATTGCACATCATTCTCCGCCTATTGGATACTAAATACAAACACATGCATTTATGGAAAACAAAAATGTTTTAGAATATTTATACTTTCTGAAATATAAAAGAGTTCAAGATATGTATGTTTTTATATCTCATATCAAAATATAGTTAATCAAAATATATACAAATATAAGTGAATATACTTATTTGTTAATATAAATTTAAGAGAACAAAATAAAACAAATACTTATTACAATATAATCCTTTTGAACTCCTAATATGAGTGATATATCTGAAGTTAATTTAAAATCAATCAATAAAAATGAATATTTTAAATTTAAAATAATTATTACTATGCCTCAATATATAACTTCAAACATAAGAAGACATAATTCTCTTATATTTAGGTAGGTTGATACATTACTATTTTACCTCATATTATATTACTATTTATATCAATACTTACTATACATTTAAGATGAAGAAAAAATATGTACAGCAATAATAATGATAAATATATGCAAATGATCTCAATAAAATGCAAATATGCAAATGATCTCAATAATAGTATTTAAATATGGCCTTTCTAAAAATATCATAATTCTCATGTCTATTTCGTGAACTGCTTTCTAACAATGTTTTATTATTCCAGAAAAAGTATAAATATCATAAAAAGCTATCAGATTCACAACATATTTGTTAATTCAGATAATTTTCAAATATGCAAATTATCTTTTCATTCAGCATCTATTTCAACCATATAAGGTTATATGTGTGCAAACTCTAATGTATATCCATGACAATGCAATGTAGATATCCTTTCATTTAGTAAGTAATCAATTCATAAATCATTACAAGTGAACAGATACTCAATTTATTCATGATGAAGCTATGGAAATTCAACCAATTTTATTCCATGCATGAATAATACATCTAATTTATAAAATTATATCAGTGGGGGAATATAATCTTTGTGCAAACTTTATGTTGTACCCATTCAAACTTGATCATTAAAAAGTAGGTAATATTCCTTTCTAAAGCAAACAAATGTTCGGATGATTTTTGAAGTGCTAAAAATTAATTTTCATATTTCAATAAGTTATCATTTCTCAAAAATTCAATGATCCTGTCCAGTCAATGGACAAACATTATTGTTTTCAGCCCCTCATTCTATTCATTTTACAGTCTTATAGTTTTAAAAATAAATTTAAACTCTTTTTGGGGTTTCTCCGATCTTAAACGGTGACAGTTTCAAGTCACTCAAATTCTGTCATTTTTAATGCTACGGTAAAGATTGTAGGTCTTTTTAAAGGTTAAAAAAGTTTCATAAGATGCTGACCTCTCTTGAATTATTTTACAAGTAAAAAATCAATATATTCAAATTTTAGTTTTAACAATGGAAGAGGGCAGTCGATTCTCAGCACTGATTGGTTAATAACTGTAGAGGACAAAGAAAACAGCTTGTCAATAATTTTTACCACTACAATTTATTTTGATTCATTTCAAAAGTGATAAATAAATGTTTTAGACCATTTTAAAAGTATTTTTTGACATATTATAAATTATTTTGATAAAATATGCTAAAAATAAAATTATTTTAGAAAAATAGTTAAGATTTTAGTAAAAAATATTTACTTTTCCACAACATAAAATTGAGAAAGAAATCACTGACATCAGCAACACTTTTTAGTTGGTGACTAACATTCATTTTAGATTCATTTTATATTTGCTACTATAGAATATTTTTATAATTATAAATAAAAATTTATTTTTGAAAAAAACCTTTGTTCACTTTCCTAATCCGAGAAATTATTAATATACTTTTTACAAATGAAACTAAAGTGAATGTAATATTAAAAGATGAATATATTTTTACAGCTGAGTTTGTGAATTGTCCAATTAAAAGTTTAGAGTTTTACCTCACTCGGCCAATAAAATTAATTTCCAGTACAAAGGTTAAAAATCATAAGAAGAAATTTATATTCACTTCCATTGAAACTGAAGTAGAAAGAGCCTTTTTTATATTCAGTTATATTTATAACTTTTCCCATTGGCATCAGAGTAACTATAGAAATAACTTTTATTAACTCTTTAACCAATCTCTCTCAAATAAAAATTGTATTATACAAGAATAACAACAAATAAAATAAACATATTATTATTACATACGACAAACATTGATAATTCATAATATAAATACCATTCTCTTATTCTAACACTGTACTTTAGTATTAGACATGCTAGGGTAGTAAGAAAGCTTTTTTACATCCACAATAAATGTGTAATATTGTGCTGACATCAAATTGAAAGGAAATAATCACTGTGATGTTATTCGATCTCATATGAAAATGTGTTTATCTTTATCAACAGGTCTTTTTTTGGAATATTTCAACATTTTCAGTTAATATCCTGATTTCTTTCTGACAACAGGATAAATATTTAATAAAAGTCTTATAATATTCTATATTTCTTTAGTGCATTTTTTCTTTTTTTGTTTTCTTTATTTAAAAAAAAAACATTTATTAGCATTTCTGTGGGGAATCCCGGCATACTCTGTGCAATCACTATCAAACTCATCTCAAACTTCAGTAGGTACAACATCTCCCTTTAACCAACCCCCCCCTCCTATAAAAAAAACAATAGTGATTTACTACTACCTTTAAATGTATACAATAAACAATCTTCACCTAAATATACACACACATTCATTCTTTTCTTCTTCATCTTCATATAATGTTTAATAATTCAACTCTAATGAATCATAAATACATCATTAGTATGCTCACTAAAACAAGACAAAATGTATTTACTCTTTTATTCTCATCTTTTAAATATATTCCTATCAATTCTTTATATTCTTTCAAGAAATAACGTGCCAAGGCATCGTGATTAACAAAAGAGAATTCTTATTCAATGTTCATTAACAATGTTTCATAAAGTACAATTATAAATCCGTATTCTTTTATCCTTTATAAAACTTGTCAATTACAACTGCCAAAACTTTACTATGAATTTGAAAATAACTTTTTATATCTTAATCTCTTTCAATAACCTCTTATCAATAATATAGCCAAATATTTATTATGACCAACCATTTGATATATTATATTCAAAGTTTCATACATTGAAACCAACTAACTTGTCATTTTTAACATGATATCACGGACACATAAAGCCTTATTATATAACACATTTCTAACTTGTTTATCAATATAGTATTATTTTTAAGACTTCCTCCATTATTCAACTTTGAAGATAAACTTAAGTTTCAGAGGTTACTCATAAAGAAAATTATTCAGTGTTCCTACTAAAATCATTTGAGACTAACTATTACTAACTAACGTGTAATAGTTGTAGGTCTTTACTATTTATTGTATTAGCACTAGTACCCAAACATTTATATATCTCACTTCTTTAAGTGCTTTCAAAATCTTCATAACTGTAGGATTATATAACACTTCAGAATAATACTTAAGGAGCGATGAACACAAACATTTAAAATATATATTTTCTCTATTACCATATTCCATGCTATTTATCAGTTATAATATTATATTTTTATCATTAATTATTTAGTTTCAGTATCAAGTATTTTCGTAAGTCAAAAAATAATACTAATACGTTACTATTTTATAAATGTCTTTTGTTCAACAGCCTATATTTTAATCATATCCAAATTACAAATAAAGGTCCCATTTTTTCGTATTTAAACATGTGCAATCATCTTATCACCGCTAATATAGGGTTCAAATTCAAACACTAAAGCAACATTTATTATATTATAAAGTAAATTATACTCTAATTTTTTTTTAATAAGCAACGTTTGTTTCTTTGAGTTTGATTTAAAAATACATTAACATAATGTCCATTAATCTGTTAATTAGATCCTAGGTCTTTGACGATCTAAAGCTATCAAAACATATAAGAATTTTAAACTGAGATTAATCTTTCCCTTTCTACATGTGACTTCAAAAATTCTGAGTAAAATAACAAAGAAATTTCACTAATGACATTATTATCTATCACATAGTTACACTTACTATAAGTTTTCTCATGAAATAAAATCTTAGTCGGTTTCTCAGTGAGTTTATTCCCTTTTTCCTTTGCTACATTGCTTGAAATAATTGCTACTTTGTTTCTTATAGAATATATTCCATTTTTTCTTTATTATTACAGTTATGACTTTTTCAAATATTATTTTCACCTTTTCTTTACTCTATTATATATGCTTTTATATCCTGTGTTGCACATTTATAATCTATACTTCCACCAAATTTATTCTCCAAATTTTAACTCCTTTAAAAGTGGCGTTATTTTCTAATGACATTTTATTTATAATTCTCTAACTATCTTTAGTCTTTATGATTTAATTTTGTGGTAATAGTTCAACATTTAAAAGCTTCTTATCTCAAGTTTTCTGCTCTTTTATACATCTTATTTTTACTACATAAATCGGAACAATTTATCTCTAATTTTTCTAATTTTTCAATGTTTATTTTTTCTAAAGACACCTGTTCTGACATTTTATGATTTCTTTATTTTTACTTCACTTAATTCTTTTACTTGATTATTAAACTTATTTCTTTGATCAAATCTGTTATTCATTGCTTCTAATATATCTATCTTTCTGAACATTTCTTGAATAACACCGTCTGGTTCTGACTATTAGTTTTTGTACTTAATTATTTTTTATGATAACTAAAATATTATCTGCCTGACCCAAATAAATTAAGACAATACTTTGAATAATTTTACTATTTAATATAAAATATCCATCCATATGTCCTTCCAGTTATCAATAAAAAAACCTGTGAAAAATGATAATAATAACTATATTCATTTTTAAGTATATAAAATATTTCTTCACTACTCTTCAAATAAATTCCTTAAAAAATTTAAAATAAATTATAACTATTTATAAGATATTATTACTGTATACACAATATATATTTATATTCTTCTACAGATTTATATACAATACACTGACCTTTCTGATTTTGGTAGTTGATCAAGTCCCTTAGTTAGTTGCACCATTTGTAACAGAGTAAATGGGTGGACCATTAATAAATTGCAATGTTTTAATAACGCCCACAAATTGTAGAGTCACTTGTAAGAGAATAAAAGTGAGGGTATCCTCTTCTTTTAATGTCTCACAGATGTGGGAGTCATTTGTAACTGAATAATATAATGACCATGGAAATTGAAAACTCCAACATAATTTCAATAAAAGTATAGCCCAATCATTGGTCACAATTCATAACCAATTAAAAATATACTGTGAATTTGAATGTCATTTATAACCGAATAAAATTATGGATCATACTGCATCCTGAGTCATAGATTTATTATTGATCACCATTTATCACACATAATAAAAATATGAACCAAGGAAGAAATATTATATAAATTCATTATAATACATTGAAAATAATGACAAAGAACTACCAACATACACTTTAATATTCCTCATCAATAACTACAGTGCTCTAATAATACAAACTTGTACCAAAAATTATAAATGTTTCTATTTATATTTAAATGGAATAATTCATGGATCAATGAAAGAATAATCATAATATGCCCTAGAAGTTTATAACATAAATTATATCTAACAAATTATATAACTCAATAATTGATTTCTAATTACAACTATTTTAGTTAAGGTTTTATTTCATTAGCATTTGAAATCTTCATATGAATTTGCATAAATATGCATTAATATTACAGTTCTTAACCAAATACAAGTCACCATGAATATGGGAATATAAACTGTCCCGAAAGCGCTTGGCGGTTACTTTTGATAATCTTACGTACATTGAATAGCTTCATTATCTGTGCGCAGAGCACACATATATATATATTAATTACAACTAAACAAAAACAAATATGATATTAATTGAGTGATATTATTGCATTAATGCCAGTATGTTCTTATTAACTAAGTCAATTATAATAAGATTAAATATTTAATAATAATACTAATTCAATTAATCTAACATATCTTTCCACTTTCATCAACTTAAAATACAATAAAATCAAACCATCTAATTAAATAACTTTAAGCTTCTCAATATCCAATCATAATATATAAAATAAATGATAGATTCCTATACAAAGCTTACTCAAAAACAATTGTCAAATCACATCCAATTCCTCTTCAGTTTATTAAAGCTATCTTATTAAAACTTTAGACCATAACTGTCAAAGCACATGAAAGATTCTTCAATTTGATATAATCAAATATTAATATTAAAATTTAATTCTTAAACTATATGATCTACACAAACAAAATTTTAATATAATTAAAGCAAACCACTGTAATTTATAACATAATAAAACATATTATTATTTCCAGATATGTAACTGAATAAGATTATGGTCTTTATAGTTGCATACTAACTCAATATAACATTCATTTTAATCAATAATGATTTAAGATAAAAGATGCAAAAGTTTAACTGAAATTACATTTATTAATCTTCAACAATTATCATATTTGCACTTTCATAAATAATCAAATTAATTCATACATAATTTCTATTATATTATAACTGTTACTTATTACTAAGAAATAATTACAATAAGCTTCCCATTACTTATTATATATGTAAAAATGTCATCACTTCATTTATAGCTACATAAAATTTATACATGGTCCAATAATAAACATTAAATTCAATACAAAAATATGATATGTAATTATATTTCCCCACACTTTCTGTGGTTTTAATTTCTAAATTATTTAACTATTTATAATTGCTTCTAATGAATTATGTAGTATGATCAATTAGAGAATATTGACTCATCCAAATAAAATTAAACAATAAATTGGCATTGTAAAATTGGATGACAATTAATCAAGTTTACTTGTTTTAAATTAACTTAAAATTTATTAACAAATTGGTGTAAGTTAAAATCATATATATATATATATATGGCAAATAAACATTTAAAATATACACATATGATCCTATTATATTTAATGCAATAAATTCTTAATGGACATTGACTTTATATTCAAGTAGGTGGTTGCACATCAACTCCTCTTATTAGATAGTAAATATAAACATATATGTTTATGTAACACAAAAAATGTAGAATATTTACACTCTGAAATATAAGAGTTCAAAATATGTTTTTTGTACTTCCTATAAATATATATATATATATATATATATATATATATTTATAGGATATATATATATATATATATATATATATATATATAGAGAGAGAGAGAGAGAGAGAGAGAGAGACAAAAATAAATCTACATATTTGCTAATGTAAATTTAAAAGAACATAATAAAATAAATATTTATTATAACATAATTCTTTTGAATTTGTAATATGAGTGATATATATAAAGTTAATTTATAATCAGTAAATAAAAAAATTAATATTTGAAATTAAAATAATGATTACCATTTTTCAAGATATAAAATCAAACATAGAAAGACATAACTCTATTATATTTAGGTATGTAAATAAATTAATACTTGCTCTAAAATTATACTACTATTTATATTAATAATTACACTTCATTTTAAATGAAGAGAAAACAATGTAGTAATAGTAATGATAAATGTAGGCAAAACCTGAAAAATACTATTTAAATACAACTGTTCTAAAAATAGTACCATAATTCTTATGCCTATTTCTTAAACATTGATCTGATGATTTATTATTCCAAAAAAAAAAGTAGAAATATTACGAAAACCTATAAGATGTAAAGCACATATAGTTAATTCCAATATTTTCCAAATATTCAAATTATCTTTTTATTGACAGATATAGATTCTTATAAGGTTATAAATGTGAAAACACTAATGTATATCCACAATGATGCAATGTACATATCCTTTCATTTAGCAAGTAATCAATTCATAAAACATTACAAATAAACAGCCCCTAGTTTTATTGATGATGATGCTGTGGAAATTGAACCAATTTTATCTTATGTATAAATAATATATAACTTTTTGTGTACATTTTATTTTATTATCTTTACATTTCATCATTAAAAAGTAGTTAATATCATAATTTTTAAAGCAAAATATATTCACATGGTTTGTGAAATGCTAAAAATTATTTTTTATAATTTTGATAAATTTGACTTCCTTCACAAATTCAACACTCCTGTCCAGTCAACACAAGAACATAATTGCTTTCAGCCCATAACTTTTAAAAATAAATAAAAAAATCCTAAGAAAGAACTCGGGATAAAATATACAAAAAAATAAATAAAATATTTTACAAAAATATAAATATGTATTAATATTATAAAACAAATTCAGATAAAATTCAATTTTTCAAAATTGAAGTGATTCACTATTTGTAAGCCTTGTATTAATAATGAGATAGCATGGATAGTTAAGGGTCATGTGAAAATCTGTGTTCAAACCCCCTATATATTACATATTGGAGTGTAGATATGAAAAAGCCTGTATTCTATAAAAAATTCATATATTAAAATAAATATCTTGCTAAATGTATAAAAGAAAAGAAATAATTAGGATAGTAAATTATTCAGTCATGTCAGTTTATTCATTATTTACTCTCAGTTCTGAATAAAATTCTAAACCAACAAAAAATTGCATTTATATAATATGTATTTAACATCAAAATATCATTAGAAAAAAGTTATTAAGTTGCCATTTTTTTACTTGAGTGCATTTTTGAAAAAGCATAAAAAACATGTATATTTATACAATTTTTTTTAATATTTAAAACATTTTTTAAAAATATTTTTAAGTCAGTAGAAGTATAGTATATAAAAAAAATTACACAAGTTTTTTTTATGCATTTCTTTTTTACATATATAAAATTGTTGCATCTTTTATTACAGTAAAATATTCAAATTTCTATCACTTAATGATGCCAACTTCTTAGTACTTAATTACATATAAGTGATTGATTTAAATTTACATATTTTATAAAAATATATTGTAAGGAATATTTATAAATTTGCAGATTTATCTATAAATGATAATGCAGTTTTGAAAATTTTGGGAAACTGAATTCAAATATAAACCCTAAATTTAAAAACAAAGATAATTCACTTGCAAGTATTTATTGTAGTCATGATTTCATATATGAAGCAATTATATAAAATATTTTAAAAAGCAAATAAATTCAAACAATGATTAGATGACTGACAATACATATGGTCATATGTATGACCAAAACTTAAGATTTTCAGGTGAGTTTGTGCAAAATCAGTAATTACTAAACATACAGGTTTTACTGCATTCTTTTCACCATTTTATCTTCTGCACATAGATGTATCTTTTCTCTATGATAAAATTTAGATTTTTTATGATTTTTTTGTAAAATGTGCCTTTTAGTTATTTTTTTGTAATTTTTTTAGACTTGGTCATCAGAAAAAAAATTTGCCTGCAAAATGAGTTCTCTCACCATATATTTTACTTCTGATTCTGATGAGTTTCCTATTGACGATGTATCTAATTCTGAGGTTTCTTCTAGCAGCTCATCAGATAAAAATATTTTTGACATTTCAGATGATGGAGAAGCTACAATGTCCATTAAGGGAGAAAAAACTTTGTGAAGTCATTGGTAAGATAGCAATGGAACCTATTCTGGGCCTTCATCATGACCTGACTCAGATGCATTTTTGGATAATGTTCATAATTCACATGTGCCATTTGGAACATTTACTAAGTCTCCGGGGATAAGTTTTCCCATCACCTGTGAGTATTCATTTATTTATTTTTATTATTAACTATTTGATAAAAAATGTTTGATTATATATGTGTTGACATCAATAAATATGATATGGAATGAAAGGCAGTTCCGAAGTGATGTAATCTAGCACCATGTGAGTTGAATGCACTTTTGGCATGATAATACATATTTGTAGTGTATCACATGTGACTAGGTTTGATTTCATTTGGTCTACAAATGAATTATTGCCCCAACAGGGACTTGCACATCTGAACTCAGAATCATGTTTCTACTTGTTTTGCAATAGGTAAGATATATGATGTTTTTATTTATATGCTTGTTTATTTATTGCATGATTATAGTAGCATTGTACTCATTTGTAGCAATTTTGAAATCTTTTGATTTTTTTCATATTTAGATGAGAGTAAATGTATTTACAAGTATATTTTACATACCTGGAGTCTATATGTAATAATATAGGCTAGTTGAACACAGATTTTCAAACTCGCTCAATCCATCCACTCTATTTCATATAACTTTCTATTTGAGCACAGACTTTCAAACTCCCTCAATCCATCCATTCTATTTCATACAACTTTGTATTTGAACACAGACTTCCAAACTCCCTCAATCCATCCAATCTATTTCGTAGAACTTTGTATTTGAACACAAACATTCTCCCACTTATATATGTAATCAGTGCTCATAATTTTGATCTTTATTGATCTACTTTATTTTTTATGAGTTTGATATTTATTTTGAACTCATTTTTTTACTTGAAAAGAAAAGATATATTACCCCCCTCCCCATTTTTAAATAATATAATAATAAATTATATTTTTTCATACATTATAATTTACTAAAGTTTTTTTTTGCATAATATCTTATGCACTGTTCTGTTTTTTTTTTTTTTTGTCCTCATTAAAACCAAAATTATTTCTAACAGATATCCGGAATGGAAGGACAAGATCTGAGTCTGCAAGTAAAAGTGAATGTTACCAATCAATTTATTTTTACCCTTTCTGATGTGAAGAATTATGTCGGGTAAGACATGTTAAATACCAATTGTTTCAGAATTTTGTGACAAATGTGAAGAAACTGTTTATGAAAGTCTTATTTTAATATTTAGCTTTCAAAATTTAGAATTTGTGAACCAATATAAAAATAAACATTTTTAAAAGTACTAAAAATCTTTTTTTTCTTATTTTTTTTAAGGTAATGACTATTTTATCAGCTTCATTACATTCTTTCACATTTGCTCTTTCTAACAATGTACATATTTTTATATTTATTACATTCAAACAGAAAATATATTATAAATTGTAATAGCTATAATGTTTTTTTGAAATTAAAGATGGCAACCTAATAATCAAAGAGTAAACTGTTTTTTTCTAGCAAACTACTAGCTTTTACACTACCCATATATATTAACTATTTGTAAGTTGTTTTTATCAGTGCATGAGAACTTAAGCTATATCATTATTAACAGGATGTTCAGTCCAACTCCTCTTCAGTCTTTTAATTCTTTTAATGTCAGTAACATCTGCTAGTCTAGTCACTCATGCATTTTGTTTCCGTCTCTTCTTATTACTCCTAATGTGCATCTCATGATATATCACTGAGAATTCTGAAGTCTCTGCATTGCTCCTTTTTTAAATGTCAGATCTCAGATTCATTAGTAAGAACTGGTCAAACATATTTATTAATAACCTGCCTTTTTAAACACATAGATATATTTTCCTTTAATATTACTATTTCAATTAAAATCAGTCCAAAACAAGTTTAATTCTAGGATTAACTTTATCCATATGTTTGCATCTATAGTAAAAAGCAAACCAATGTATTTGTAATTGTTCACTTCTTCTAACTCATAATTATTGATCTTTATTTCCATTGTTTGAGAAAATGCATTGAACATTACTTTAGTATTTTTTTCCAATTTACTTTTTATCCTACTTTCTTATTTTCATCTGATAACTCTTGTACCATTTCTTAAAGCTCTAAAGTATTGTTTTCAAGAACAACTACATCATTTACAAAATGTAAATGATTTAAATTTTGTTTTTACTTTTACTCCCTTAGCTTCCCATCTTCTTGAAAAACTGCTGTAAAAAGTTTTGAAGATATGGAGTCCCTCTGTCACACACCCTTCTCAATGTAAATCTTTTTTGTATCAGTATGTAATATAATTGCTGCTGTTGCAGTTTTATAAATATTTTTCAGAGCATGACAGTATCCTGGGTCAATATTTTGATGATCCAATGCTTTGATTACTGAAGAAATGCTTATATAATCAAATGTCTCTTCATAATTTACAATTCCAAATCATAATGGCAATTCATTTTCATTGGTCTCTTTCATAACTTCTCTCAATGCTTGGATACGATCCACTATACTAAAACTAAGTTTAAATCCAGCTTGTTTTTTACTTTTATTTTAGTTGGTTAAAATCAAAAAATGAGTTAATTCAGTAAAATTTTTGTATAGAATTTATAAAAGACTGGCCGATTAATAATTTCTATATTTTCCCTTACGCTTTTTAAATATTAATAATAATATTGCATTTTTTACAATCAACTGTTACATCTTTATCATTTAGACATTTGCTATATAACTTTTCTAAAAAAAATTCTATTTCTTCACCTCTTTTTAATTTATTAGTTATAACTTCATTTTTACCTGGATCTTTTCTTTTCTTCATCAATTTAATTGCATGTCTCACTTCTTCATTTAAATTACTGGGCAATTCAGAAGATATAGTAATTGTAGGAGTTACTTTGTCTTGTTCTTTATTGCTATATAATTTTTGATAGAACTTTTGTACACATTTCATGATGTCATTTGTTTTTTGGTAATAGTTCCACCTTTTTTTTATTGCAGAAATAAGTTTCATATAGTTTCTGTTGCTAATTCACACTTACACTTGATGTTATTATCAACTCTTTTTCAAACAATTTTAGAAAATTTGAGATATTGAATTCTTCTTAATGAATCATTTTTATATATTTTTATATTCCTCCCTTTCTCCAAAATATTCTTGTTTGCATAGAAATTTTAATGGTCAATTGTTGCCTTTTTGTGTATAGAATTAAATTGTTATAGTGCTATATGGTTTATTTAAAAAAAGTGTGTGTTCCATATGTATCTACTTTCTGGTCTGATTTTTGGGATTAGGGACAGTTGTGATAGGATTGAACAGATCAATGGTGCATTGATAATTCAAAAATTTACAATGCATATGGTCTTTTTAGTAGCATTCTTGCTTTTTTTTTCTATAAAGCACTAAATTGTGCATTATAGCATAGGAACAAAAACGTGTAAGTGAAAAAAAAAACATTAATAACATTAAAATAGAATCTAAATCATGGATTTAATAAAACAAAAATGAGAGAAATTTAGAAAATGTTTTAAGAAATGTCTGGATATCAGAAAAATATCAAATTGGTTAATGCTAAATTGCGTTGACATGTTTTTGTGTAAAGAACGATTAATGAATAGATATATTACAAGGAAGTATTTACACAGTTATGACAAAAAAGGATGACTGAGGTAACAATAGTATATTTTTACAATTTTCTTTACTTTTTTTGTAATATTTAACACAGCATTACGCTGTTGCACATGCGCTTTGAAGATTTTAACTATAAATGAATGAATACTAACACTCAACCACATGATAAAGTCTTTGGTTGAGTGTTAGTATTCATTCATTTATAGTTAAAATCTTCAAAGCGCATAGATCTTTTCCAAAGACTTTATCATGTGGTTCAGTGTTAGTATTCATTCATTTATAGTTAAAATCTTCAAAGCGCATGTGCAACAGCGTAATGCTATGTTAAATATTACAGTTTACAAACATCGCACGCTATAAAAAATGATTTATTTACTTTTTTTGATAAATGCATGACATAAAAAACAATAGGTTTCATTAGAATGAAGCAATCGTCTCTAGATTAGGAAATGTAATGATTCTTTTGAGGCCAGACCGCCTACTCAATATTTTATACCTTAGACATTTGCTTCTATTATAAGTGATAGAGGAAAAATAAGTATAAAGATTGGCCAAATAATTAAAACTTTTTAAAAGATGATCTTTTCTTTGATGTTGTACATAAATTCTTTTCTTTGGGTTATGAACTTTTGTGTCATCACTATTTACTTACTTTATTTTAATTAAGTAGAAAGAAATATAAATATAAATTGGTACACTATAACAAAAATCTTATTATTTTATAACTACTTCTAAATTTTAAATGCAGGTAAATATTTAATATTTTTAAAAATACATTTAGTTATTTCTATAGTAACACTTTTATGATTGTTATAGGGAATAAAAACAGACTAATTAAAAAAAAATAAACACTCAGTAATAGCACATCTTTTTCAAAACATTCATACACATGTGCTATAATATATTTTGCAGACATATTAAATATTCCTTTTTCTCTAAGTATAAACTGAACCAGATCTTGTAATTATCATTAAAATGTGCTCTAATTTTATTTTTTATACAATTATTTATATGGTTATTTTTTTTTATTATTATTATATATATATAATTGAAAAACATTACCGGCATGATAATAAGTCCTGCTGCCATAGCAACATTTAATTATTTTAGCAATATCTAAATACATATTTAATCGTGAATAGAATTCTGTTTTATTTCAACATGAATTTTTAAAATATCCCCTGAGAAATGAAATTGTATATAATTGCTTATACTTTATTTTACAGTATTGTTTTTCTTTAAATCTTCAAAATTAATAGATTTGCACATATTGAATGTTATACTTCCAGCCATTTCAAATCATTTATTATTAAAATTGCAAGTCATGTCGCTATTATTAAATAAAGCGAATGTTTTAACAATGAAATATATAAACACATATTTTTGACTCTTCCATGTGTAGGGTTGTTGGTTATTAATATAAACAAACTCACACACACACCCCTCGATTTTCCGATGTCTTTACAACATCCCTGAACTCACGTATTTACAAGAAGATGCCTGGTAGGATCTAATGAAAACATACGAAACATCAAATGCACATTATGTATGGTATATACAAACTTTATTATTCAATAGTAAACTAACATACATACAGCAAATTAAAGTTTATCACTTTTTTTAATCAAAAATTTGAAACAACGTATTATGTAAAAGTAAACATAGATTTGTTTTCTAATTTAATCATTAAATTCAGTGGTGTATTTATTCTAAATTTAATTCACGTTTTCTTCATATGGACAGCATTTGTATCATATTCAGTAAAGATCTGCTTATCTCACACTAATCCTTCTTATATATTTTCATATTTTATCATAGAAAGGTAACTTTAGGATCTGAGAACAAATGATAATTTAATACAACTATATGTGAGTTATAGAAAAAAAAAAAACAAAGCAAAAACAATAAATCAGCTATGTTGCAAGAGTTTCTTCATAAATTGTTTAAAGTTTAGAAATTTCGTATAAAACAATAAGGTTTAACATAGACCTCTTTTATACAACACTTTCAGAATGTTAAAAGCTGTATGATATCATGCCAGTGATATTTCTAACAATATTGCTATAACATAGTTTTTTACTAAAATGTTTCTTATCTATTATAGAATTTACATTAAAGGATTGATTGAAAAGAGATGGCTATTCTTCTTTTGTCCAATCAAGATACAATTAAATCAGCAATCCAATTCTTAGTCAATTAATATAAAATAAACTTTGGCATTGTGGTGTTAATTTGTAAATAAAGATGAATAACATTCCCTGAATATTCATTACCTTTACTTTTACTAATTGTTTAATTATTCACAGGTAATATAATCATCATGAGTAATCATCACTCATTGCTATTTAGCAAAATTGATTATAACATTCGATCATAATTTGTTTATACAATGACAATCAATCAATTTAAATTGTAAAATATCAGAATAAAAATAACTATGAAAATTAGATTTCTTCATGTGTTGTCACATTTCATTCACACACACACACACACACATATATATATATATATGGTGAGATGCATGTTGGGAGTAACAAGAAGAGATCGAAAATGCCATATATGGGTAAGAGAACACACAGGTATTACTGACCTCATTGAAAAAATTAAATTGCTAGAAGAGATGATAATAGATGGAGAATTGAAATCTTAAACCGGATTCTAAGAAATTGTAAAAGACTCAGAAAAAGACCACATGTGAGATGGATGGATGAAATAAGAAATGACACAGGGGATCAGAAGAGATGTATTGAACTTGGAGAGAACTTCATCCTGCAGTGCATTGATAATGGTTGATGATATATATATATATATATATATATATATATATATATATATATATATATATATATATATTAACAAATACATAAAAACATAGGTGTGGATTCAAAACATAAATATACATATATTTTTAATTTCAATGTGGAAACTTGGTAATTCAAAGCAAAAATGAAAAATAATTTCTGAAAGAAAAATACATTAGATACTAAAAATTCAGATGTGCAAGATATTTGTTCAAAACTCTTGATTAACCAATAAATCAGTGTGTTAGATATGGATAGGACAACCCCGAATGGAAGTTTAAAAAATAATAAGTATAGAAGCTGTAATTAAACAAATAGTGGTCTTGAAAAGCTATGGGTAAATTTGGGTTATTTGATTTTTTTCTAGTTCTATATTAATTTGGGAAAAGGGATTGAACCAATTTGTCTGTGATGTAACTATCTAACTATGCAAACAAATTGGCTTGGATTCAAAACATTCATATATTTTTGATTTTCAGAATGGTAGCTTGATAGCACAAAAGAATAAAAGATGGCTCACCAGATATAAAGTGCATTAATTCCAAAGAATCTAATTAAAAAAGATTCAGGTTCAAAATTACTTCATGATAAAATCCTTAATCCAGGAATTAGATAGAAGATTTGCAAATAGTAGCATTATGGAAGAAAATAATAAGTACACCATCTAATATGTAGATTACTCAAGACTGCATTAGAATTCAGAAACTGGATTGGAATAAATATTTAGTTTTGAACAATTTAATGCAAGTTGATTTGACAATTAAATTTGGGGAGACTAAAATTAACATTAAAGTAAATTTAGGAAAAAATATCTAAATTAAAGACTTCACTTTATATAAGTATGTGTCATTTAACACATTATGAAGAGTTATGTCTGCAAAGTAACCCTAGCAAGACCTTAATTTATTCCAGGTATTGTTATAAATATTGCAAAGATATTATTTTAATCTGCACAAATAGGAAAATATTAAAATATATGTAGTAATATGATCAATACAACCAGTGATTAAACCTATCTAAGATAATGATTGAATTAAAAAGGATTTGAACACTGACATTTAAGTTTCCTACAACTATTGACTCTATCTTAAATTACTGACATGCATGATGGCCAGTGATAAAGTGTGACTTTTGGGGGAATGAGAGTACACTTCTTTTTTTACAATGTTTTTATTTCACTTACCACAACAATTTTTATTTAATAGTGCCTAACATATATATTACACACATTTAGAAAAATCTGAAACTGTCTTACTTGTAAATCAGAGAATATATAATCAATATATTTTTATCTTCCACATCCTTTTAACATTTTTAAAAGTGTTACTATAAATTAGCTCTTAGCATTGTTTGAACTCCTTATAATTAACTGAGAATGTTTTAGTCAAGTTCATTTTTTGTGTATATAAAAACAATTCAACTGTTGGTAAAAAAACTTGAAAGTCATCAGTAATTCCATACAAAAAATAATGAATTTGAATTGCTCATTCCAATCAAACTGTGATTAGTTTAAATATAGATAATACATTATCAATATATTTTTATCTTTCAAATCATTTTAACATTTTAAAAAGTTTTAACTGTAAATTAGGTATTAGCACTGTTTGAACTTCTTATAATTAACTGAGAATGCATTAGTCAAGTTCATTCTTTGTGTATAAAAAAGATAATTCAACTGTTGGTAAAACAATTAAATGTGAATTTTAATTAAATCTTTTGAAAGTTTTAATGAATTTTTCTACAGAAGCACTCATTTCATTCAATACATGGATGCTTCATCTCTGATGACCACATAATGTGAAAAAGGTAAATGATCTTCAATATATGTATTCCATGCTGAACTAGCACACATCAATTGGTCCAGATCATCATATCCCACACACATACATAATAAATAGTGCTCAGTTTATATTAAGATAGCATTTTTTTCAAACTTTAATAAACAGGGCTCACTCTTTTCCACCTTCCAACTTTTCTAAAACATCAATATTATTAAAAATCTGGTAATTGAATGCTCAAAGCCTTTGTTGATGGCAATATTGTTGTCATCCCCATGTTGACATTAAGACAATCTGACTCCTCATATGTAGGACCTTAATTTTTTCATTAAAATACACAAAATAGAGTTGGTCAGAACCCAGGTTGAATCTGTAATATTTAAATACAAATATATTAATATAAACTGAGCATTGACTTTATATATGTGTGAGAGATGATAATCTGGACCAACTGATGAGTGATTGTTCAACACAAAATATGTATACTGAAGATCATTTCAACACAAAATATGTATATTGGAGATCATTTATTATTTTCATAAGTATGTGGGCATGTGTATCAGTTATTTAAGATGGAGTCGATAGATGAAGGGAGATTGAAAGTCGGTGTTCAAATCCTCTTTATTTACATCAAAAGATCAGTATTTAAACATTAAATATAATGATTTGTAAAATTGTTATACTTGTATATAAAAAAACAAGTATTAAAAGGCCTACCAGCTATTTTCAAACAAAAAAATTACAAATTTTATGAAAATCTAAAAACAGGAAATAACTATCGGAATCATCAAAATATCTTATCAACATTAAGAATGTGACAATGATATCAGATTTCATCAAAGGGACTGGGAAAGATATTTGTCAAAATAAATATTAAAACATTAAAGACCACTTCAAACATGAAGAAAACATGAAACACATTTTTTCTTGTAAGAAGCAAAACTTAATATTGATTTTAATTTATTACATTTCAATGATAAAATTATTATAGATTTTTTTTGCAAAGTTTATGTTTTATATACCAATTATTATCATGGTATTTTAGTAATTTTTAGCAGTATATATTGTTTGCCCATTTGATGATTTCTGTAATTTATATTCACCCTATCCCATTGTAAGCATTTTTTCTTCCATAAGTAGAATCTAAATTGCTGTCATGTTGAATACTATTTTCTAATTTTGTAAGCAAAAATTAAAGATATCTGAAATCATCTAAACAATAAAAATAAAGCAAAAACAACTCTACTGCTAGTGACATCTATAACAAATTTAAATAATCAGTGATTACTATGCACTAAATGATATTCTTCAAATTTATTTCTGGCCTTTGTCTTTGTCATGGATTTTTTGTATTTTGAAGTGAATGCAGGGCAGTTTTATATCTAGCAAACACATTTACTACTATTTATGTTTAAAACGAAAACTTCAAGACCATTTAGGGTTTTGAACCCAAGTCAATTTCGCCTAAACAATTTAGGTATAAAGACTTTACTGTAGTTCAGCATTGTTGCTTTTTTTCTTGGATAGAAATATTAATAATAACATATAGCTACTGAGCTGAAGTCAGATTTGTATATGAGTTTAGTCAGGTTGGCTTGGATTCAAAATCCTAGGATGTTTTGAATGTATGTTTTCAGTTTTAATAGTAATATGGCATAAAAAGTGGTTGCTAGATACATAATTTCACTGTTTCCAGCTTTGAATCCTGAGTCTTATTCCTAAACATAGAAGTTTGAGATGAGTATGAAGTTGAATGTTTTAAGACATTATTTACTTATTACTGATTAGTCATGCTACTAGAGATAGCCCATGGGTGGAAAACCTTTCTTGGTTTCCTATATTTATGTAGTTACTGGAAGTTTATTTTCAAATTACTGCTAGTTTATACAACATTCTTTGGATATCTGAAAATGTATTTATGCAGTGAACTTTACATAATATACATGCTTAACAGATATATATATATATATGAAAAACAAAAAAAACAAGTTAATCTTGCTAATGCTTGTATTTATGATCAATAGATGGCATTTTACCAAAAACACCGTCAAAGCGTGTTTGTTTACATAAACGTCAGAGTAAGCATTCACTTCCTCTTTCATTAGTTCCACCCTCAGATCATGATTTCAAGCTGATTTGCTATCATCAGTAAAAAACAGGAATAAGCTTGAAATCATGATCTGAGGGTGGAACTAACGAAAGAGGTAGTGAATGCTTACTCTGATGTTTATGTAAAAAAAATGCTTTGATGGTGTTTTTGGTAAAATGCCATCTATTTATCGTAAATACAAGCATTAGCAAGTTTAACTTGTTTTTTTTGTTTTTCATAAATGTACCTTTGAAGTTTTCTTGCAATGATATATACTGCAGATGCTGCTACTATGTGGTGATACTGAACTGATATCAGACCCATATAGCTATCTGGCTTGCTATGCGGAGTTTAAAGACATTACATGTCTAAAAAAATTCACGCTTGCAAGCTGAATAGAAATTGTTTCATAAACACTCAGAGTTTAGTGTTTAGATATAGTTTTTTATTCCTGTCCTTCACTGATGATAGCAAATCAGCTTGAAATCATAATCTGAGGGTGGAACTAATAAAAGAGGTACTGAATGATTACTCTGACGTTTATGTAAACAAACATGCTTTGATGGTGTTTTTGGTAAAACGCCATCTATTGATCATATATATATATATATATATATTGTAACCAAAACATCTCTGGAGCCAGCCACGTTGATGGCTCACAAAGGTGGTAACCAACCTTCCATCACCCCTCCAACTACCCATCATCATGCTGTACTTGTTGCGGCACTATAAATTGTAACCGTAAATTGCGTGGTCTCAACTACATCACGTAAGTGCACTAGGAATTACAACCTTGGTCACTGATCAACTCTCATTGCACATTATCAGCTATTAAGAGCTGTATCCAAAAGCATATCATACTATTTATTTTATGCACAAAAGACCACAATCAACATCTGGGGCAATTTTTTACTACAGACAAAATTAATGAATTAACCTAACTTTTTATAATTTATTTGATCGCAGCCAGGGTATACCGTGAAGACCTATCATAGTATTATTATAAAACATATTAAACAAATTATAAGTGCAATTTTATCACCTTTAAACCTCAATTTGCGATTTTTATGGTATGCGACCCTATGGCCGACCATGTACAAGATAGTGTACTTTGTGGAATTGTATAAAATTATGAAACTAATACATCATCTATGTGATTTCTAATACAGATGCTAGTCTAGGTAAAGCTTTGCAATTAAAAAATGAATACTTGGGTTCTTTTATAATTTAGTATATCATTGAGACTCTTATTGTTTTGACGAATATAAATTTAAAATTGTTAAGTAAAGATATTTGATCGTGAAATTATTTGATAAATCTGTTTATAAGCTTAATAATTAATTTGTACTTTAGACTAGAATCAACTACGCAAAGCCACAATGATGGAAAAGGTAAATGGGATTTTATTGTACCCTGCCAATCATATACAACCAAAGACGAAAAGCATCTTAATGTTTTCTCAAAAAATATTTATAAACTCTTTCTATCATGTAGACAATAATATGTACTTAAATGTATGCTCTTCACTGTATGCTATATCCAAAGTTTATTATTTCTGATGTTATGAATGACACATAGCAACGGCACAGTAAGTTTAACTATAAATCAATCTTTATTTACAAACTTTATGAACAATAAATAGTTTATTTCAATATTTAAATAAAACATAACCAAACAAATAAAATAAATAAATGATACTTCAATAGGCTTTCTTCAGTACATTTTGTAGGTATAGTTTTAACAAAACCTAATCATACCTTATTTCACTCTACTATAATGAACATTGAGACAATTATTAAATTCAGCATTAACCCATGAAAAACTAAACATCATTTCCAGATTCAATATATCCCTTCCATAAACTTATAATCATATAATAAATAATATGATGTATGTATGATTTCACTATCATGTAATAATTAATTAAAATGAAAATGTAAACTTACACTCTGGTAGATAATAATCAACTAACAGTTAATTATTATGAAGTACTTGATTAGAATGTCCCGTTACCATTTGTTAATCTAAACAATAAAATTATGCTTACAACATGAAGAAGATGATTTAGCAGTCTAACTAAATACTTTGCCCAACTTATATCTGTGAAGCAAACATATTCCTGTGGATGTATTCATCTACACATAGGAATAAAATAATACTAAACGTTTTGCGTATTTAAACATTATCATAAAGTCATACGTATAATCACAAAATTCCGCGGATTAACCACCAGCGCAGGAATATGTGTAAAATACAACATGGCAATTAAATAATCTGCAGATTAACCACCAGCACAGATTAAAGCCCTTTAATATTCTAAAAAACAAACATTATAATTTACTTCACAGTAAAGTGCAAAATCATCATCCTCAATTCTTCTGACTATTCAGAATATGCTAACACTTTAGCAAATGTGGGTTCTTGCTTAGTAAAATATTACAATAATCAGGACAGTTAATGTACTACTTATATTGCTTAAAATAAACCTGTGTAATATAATGTAAATAATATTGGAATGGGAATATAAATCTGGAAAGACTCACAATATCTCACAAAGATTAATACGTCTCATAAATTCATTATATCTTGTTTAAGCTTTTTCCGCTAGCGCTATTCTTTGAATAAATATGTTATTCAACCTTTATTAATTTGAATCTAACAAATATAAATTATGAACTTCATATGCGAGTTCATATAACGATAAAATTTAAATAAATGTATAATTCATTAATTATATAACATTTAACGGTGTGTGTGTGATAAAACTAAATGTAAAGCATTTATAGTTCAACACGTGAATTTTAACAGATGTGTATCACTAATTGGATTGTATAGTATTTATAATTCCTGATGGGATCCGTTGAATCCATGTACAATATGTAGAATAATTATTATATAAGGTAATAGCCATAGCTGTAGTTAAATTCCATCCATGCAATTATATCCATTTGATTAGTTATTAAAACAATATTAAATTAACGATTGCGTGGCTTTCCAAACATGAAACAATTCTAAACAAAATACGTAGAATTTAAATGAAAATGTTTTTCATAAAGTTATTAATCACTACATCCTGATCAAAAGTGTTTCAAGTTTATCCTATCCATGCAAGTATTTATTTATCCATTGCGTTAATCCAGGAATAACTATTTACAGCAACTAATTTATTCATTTTTAAACAGACAATACTATTATAAATAGCTCTAATTAATTTTGAAGAATATTATTGATCCAATTGTTGAACAAATTAACTAGCAAATATCAATGGCACTATAAAGTTAATTATCAATCAATATTATATTTTATTAGAATTAAAATGGAAATATTAAAATATTTTGATAGCTTTAGCATTTTATTTTAACTTAAACTTTTTTCTTTTTAAAAAACAAATTTTCATTTTCATCAAACTTTTATGATTAAAACATTGATCTAATTTTTCCAAATTATAGATTAATAAACAATTTGAAACATACCAAATTCTTGCAGGTAATTCTTTCAAACTTAAACTGTGAAGCTCCGACATTTCAAAAATTGTAATATTGGAAATGCTACCGGTGATTTGATTCTTGGCCGACCGACTTGAAAAGATCTTTAAGTTTAGTGATCCATTTTAAGTAGATACCACTAAGTTATTCTATGTTTATAACAAATTTTGTGGTAATTTAGTTACTTATTAACGGTTTCAAATTGAGCTCAGCAAATTGACAACATTTGCCTTTACCATTTTGTTCTTTCTCTCTCCAAAAGCCAAACTAACAGACGATATTCTCTTAGAAATTCGCGCTCTTTTCTTTTATTACATTGAGACGCCTACGCAATTGCAGTATTTATTTAATAATTTATTTTAATTGACTAAATGGTTTTGTAAATTTAATAGAAATAATAATTTTAAGACTACTTTAAATAAATGAAAATAAAATATTATTTTTAATAACACTTTATCAAATTTTAATATGTTGTAAAAATTTTTAAAAAGTTAAAAGTTTCCATATAGGTTAGCATATGGAACGGAGCAAATTGAAATTTATTAAAATAATTTCATAAAGTAATCTTTTCAAATACGAATCAAGCCAACCAAATCACCAACAGAAGAAAGAGAAATTTTTATATAAGTTACATCAACGAATATATTTTCTACTAAAATATATGGTTACAGTTTACACCCCCCTACGGAAAAAATTTATCTTTCTTTAAAGTTCCCTTTTCTTAGATTCTACCAAGGTACATCACAAATTATTATTTTTATTATCCCATCTATAACTTATCATCAATCTGAATATGGTATAACATTTTACAATATAAATCCCCCTAATTTATTTAAGGTACAGGTTTCAAACTACGTGCGTTGTAGGTGCCTCGGATTCCCTCAGGGGTTGAGAGCATAAATGCGTTCTCTCCCACCTGGCTTTCAATCATGAAAGGTCCATTATACAAGCTTAAGAATTTTCTAAATTCGTTTTTCTTTAAGTTGCTAACATGAGGAGTACGGACAAATACAAAATCTCCGACCTTAAAAGGGTGTGGTCTACCTTTATCCTGTTTAGAGCGCTTTTGGCCCATTTTTCTCAAATTCTGTCTAGCTTTTTCTATATCAAGATTACTATCTATTTCTTCTAGAATGATGGGTAAAGGAGTTTTAATTAGTAATGGCTCCTGTATTCCAAATTGAAGCCTAATAGGAGCAAATTTTGTGGATTCATTCATGGTAATGTTTATGTAATTTATAACTTCAGGTAACTTATTTACCCACAATCGGTGATTATCCTTCACATAAACACGAAATAGCCTACTCAATTCCCACATCACCCTTTCACACGGATTGGATTGCGGATTCCTTATAGAACTCATCATATGTCGGATATTCTGTCTTCTAATCCATTTTCTCCATGTGCTGGAAATAAAAGCAGTAGCATGATCCGTAAGAATAGACATAGGCTTTCCCACCAAAGGAAATTGACTATTGCTAAGACTTTTAATGACATTTTTGGCATCGGTCTTAGGTACAGGATATGCACATACATATTTGGTAAATAAATCATAAGTAACTAGGATGAATTTTTGTTTATTAAAGGGTGGAAGAGGTCCATAGAAGTCTAATGATAATATCTCATTAGGTCCTTCTGGAAGAATAGGTTGAAGTATCCCAGCATGTGATTTTCCAGAATGTTTTGACTTCTGACAAATCTCACAGTGTCTTAATTGACTTACAATTGAGGTGTACATGTTTGACCAATAAAAATACTTTTTCAATATGTGCTCTAATTTTGGTGAGCCATAATGGCCATATTTGCAATGAACATAAGAGATTAGCCGATTAGTCATAGACCTAGGGATCACTACCTTCCATGAGCTATCCTTGCTAGGTATGGTCTGATACATCAACATGCCTTGATATAATTTGTATCTACTTTTAATTCGGTTAATGTTCCTATTCTGTCCTATGGGTACAGTAGGATCAGATAGCAATTTAATTATTCTTCCAAATTTCACATCTTGAGACTGTTCTACTGCAAGGTTCTTATAATCACCTTCAATAGTTTCATCTGTAACTAACTCAATATTTGTAATTACAATATTGTGATGGTTGGGATGAAAAGACAATGTATCTACAGGGTTCCGGCTCAAAGCATCTGCTATGACATTTTTACCTCCCTCATAATACTGAATTTTGTATTGAAATTGTTGGAGATAAAGACTCCATCTTACCAACCTTTCGTTGTTTAAATAACTTTTATTAAGGAACTCTAAGCTCCTATGATCACTTAAAACTACAACCTCCGATCCCAGTAAAAACTGACGGAGTTTCTGGAAGGCCCAGACCACGGCTAAGGCTTCCTTTTCGGTAACAGAGTAATTTAGTTCAGGCCCCTTTAGACGCCTGCTCAAAAAATACAAAATTTGAGGTTTCTGAAAATCATCCAATTGGTATAAAACTACTCCTAATCCAAAATTACTGCTGTCAGTCTGTAAGTAAAATATCTTACCAAAATCTGGATAAGCCAAAATGACCTTTTTTAGGAATGTAGCTTTTATCTTATTAAATTCTAATGTATGTTCATTGTTCCACTTCCATTTCACATTTCCTTTTAGTAATAATGACAGTGACATGGTATCATTATAAAAATCTTGGTAAAATTTGTGATAATAGTTACACAAGCCTAGGAATGATTTAAGCTGTTTCTTAGTTTTAGGGATAGGAAAATTTTGAATGGCTGTCACTTTATCCGGATGGGGTTTAATTCCCTGATCACTGACCAGATGCCCCAGAAAAGTGATCTCAGTGGCTACCAATGTACATTTTTCCAAATTAATTTTTATGTTATTAGTGTGACATTCAAAGAAGAATAAACCCAAATCATTTAAATGTTCATAGATGTCTGCAGACGCAATAACGATATCGTCCACATACATAATTATTTTATTCTTTAACTGAGTGGAGAAGATTCTATCTAAGCACCTAATAAGTCCTGCTCCACTGTTAATCAAGCCAAAAGGCATCCTTTCAAAAACATAGGATTGGCCTTCAAACCGGAAAGCAGTGTACTTTTGGTCATCAGTATGCAATGGAATTTGCCAGTAACTGGCCGTCAAGTCGAAAGTTGAAAAAATATATTTGCCCTTGAATTTGATCAAAAGTTCATGAATAGGTGGTGGTACGTCACGTTCTGGAATGGTTAATTGGTTAAGTGCACGTGATCTAGGAACACCCGAACTGATCCATTTCTTTTTCTTACAATCACAAGAGGATTGACATAGGCTGAAGGACTTTTCTTGACAATATGCCATTCAATCATTTTATTGATTTGCTGCTGTACTTCTGCCTGGTATTGGTATGGAATGGGGTATGATTGCTGCTGGAATGGTGCTTCATCCTTGAGTTTGATTCGATGGACGTATCCTCCAATAATACCTGGTATCTTTGAAAATATATCCTTGTACTGGATCATCAATTGATGTAATTGTTCTTTATAATCAATATCCAAAATGTTAGAATCATCTAATTTAATTTTTATGTTCAATTCAACTGATGTATCGTGTATGACCATTAACTGATTCAATTGAACATCTATATTATCAGAAAATGACAAGAATCATTATTAAAGGCAAAAAGTTTGTTTTTAAAATCAATATTGCATTTATTTAAACTCATGAAGTCAGAACCAATGATAACTTCATGAATAAGATCGGGCATTATTAGGAAAACATGTCCAAATTCAGATTCACCAATTTTTACATTAAGCCAGGTTTGCTTATTCATAAGTTTTGCTTTTCTCCCATTTGCAAGCGTAACCTGAATTGGTTTTACAGGAAGTAACGGTACAGATTTATTTGCATCCACAATTTTATCATAAACAATCGAGGACAATATTGATGCCTGACTTCCAGAGTCCACCAAAGCATTGACAAGAACACTTTCAATATAAATTTTGATAATAGGACAACTATATAATATAGGAGGGTCCACAACCTCATAAGGCTCCAACAAATCAATATTAAGGTCTATACTGTTTACATATGCTTTTTCATTGTCTATATGGTTCCTCCCCAAGTTAGCAACAGGCACCCACAGCGAGGAACTTTTCCATGAGGCCCCCTCTAGTTTAATGTACTACTTTTAACATTTGTTTGAATATCCTTTTTGTTAAGTAGTTTAATTCCACTAACAGAAGGTTGATTTCTATCTTGGGTCTTTTTACTTATATTAGGTTGACCATTAACTCTATTATAAAAATTTGGTCGTTTATAACTACGACTCCTGCTCTCGTATCTTTTATCTCGATAAGGACTTCTTATTGGAGCAACATTTACATTAGCCATGGAATAGTTATGAGAAGCTCTAGCCTCCTTTCCACCTCTATATTTGTTTTCTAGGTCACATTCACTTGTCTCAAGTGCATCTAAGATCTCTGACACTTCATCAATTGTGTACTTATCCGCAGCAATTAAAACTTGTTCAATCTGTCGAGGTAAGTTATGTCTTAAGATCCTAACTATATGATGCTCAGACAAAGGAAATGCAGTTAAAGTTTTAAGCTTGACCGCCTGTCCACGAAAAAATTGAGTATAGCTACCTTTATTAGCATTATACTTTTCTCGAGTAATCTGATAACGCATGTTATCCTGGCGATCTTCACCCCAGAAACTTGACATTATTAAATGTTTGAAATCTCCATATGTTTGAGGACAATCAAACAAAGACTGCCACCAATCTTTTGCAGCAGCATAAAGATGGTTGCTGGAGATAGCCAATTTTTCTCGTTCTGTAAATGTACATAGAGTAAATAATTCTTCCAGATTTTGAAGAAATTCCAAAGGGTTTTCCAAATACTCCCCTTTAAATGGCTTAATTTTTAGAAATTTAAGAGCAGTAGATCCACCCATAGACATATCTGTGTTCTTAATATCATGGGCCACCGATTTAATTTCCAATGGTTTTTGGAAACTGGGAGTTGGGCGGATATCAGTAAAATTATTATCTGATATAACTACTTCTTTAACAGAGGTCTCTGTCCCATCTACATAATATTTCGTATTTTGACCAATGACATTATCTTTCCCTTGAGCTTTTTGCATTTCTAACACTTTCAGCTGAAGATTTTCAATCATTGCCTCTAGTTTCTGCCCTTCTTTAAACTCATTTGATTCATTTGGCCACTCTGGACCTTTGTCCCTCATTTCCTTCCACTCCTTTTGAATCACTTCCAAGTCTCCACTAAATTTAGCATTAGTCCTTTTTAATTCTTTATTTTCAATTTTAGACTTATTAATGGTTTCTTCTAAAATCTTTTTCATGCTACTCAATTCTGCTCTGCTTTCTGTTACAGATTCACTCATGGATTTAAATATACCTTGTTCAAAGGTCGAATGACTCTCATTCATATTCTGAAATTTAGTTTCTATTTCAGTTTTAATTTCATCGAGATATTTAACTATTTGGGCCAACTGACTCTTTGAGTCTCCCATTGCCACATCAAGCACCTTCAGTTTAGTGTCCACATTCTCCTAAAACTTCCATTTCTTCTATTTGAACTTCTAAGTGCTTTTTAAATTAGAAGAAATTAAGGCTAATTTCTTCTAATTTAATATCAGATTCCACTTTAGCTGCCTTACAACTACTCTCTAAGGATTTGAATTTTTGGTTAAATTCCTCTACTGTCTTTACTCTAGCAGCTTCAATTTTTTCTTTCACAAATTCCTGAACTTCAGCTATTTTGTTCTCAAAACTATCTAACTTTTCTGACATTTCTTTTTGAGAAATAGACTGTTCATTTAATTTCTCAGTCTGTTCATTTAATTTTTCATTCATCTCTTTTTGAGAAGCAGACTGTTCATTTAATTTTTCATTCATCTCCCTTTGAGAAGCAAACTGTTCATTTAATTTCTCAGTCTGTTCATTTAATTTATCAGTCATCTCTTTTTGAAAAACGGACTGTTCATTTAATTTCTCAGTCTGTTCATTTAATTTCTCAGTCTGTTCATTTAATTTTTCAGTCATATCTTTTTGAGAAATTAGCATCTCTTTTTGGGAAAGAGATTGTTCGTTTAATTTTTCAGACTGTTCATTCATTTTTAGAGTCATCTCTTTTTGGGAAAGAGATTGTTCATTTAATTTTTTAGACTGTTCATTCATTCCAATCTCAATGCGTTGAAGCATTATCATAAACCGTTGTTGGAAATCAAAATCAGGAATTTCTTGAGTTGTCTCAGGATAATTAAATTCTTCAGAATCAGTCATTTTGAATATTTTATGACTACTATTTCAATATTTTATGAAACTAAGCTTTTACTTTTCTAAAATATGTGTTTTAGTAATAATGATTAATTAAAATCTTATTCAAGCCGACCAACCATTAAATCCTCACCACCAATAGCTATCCTAGATGGTATATATCACACTCACTAAAATAATCTGAACCCCCACTTCAAATATTTGCAATATTATAACAACTACTTTATAAACCCTTGATAATTTCAACTTTTCCCAATTCAATCATAAATATTGGTATATCTCAGAATACGATTGCTATGGTCATCAGAAATCTATATAAGTAACCTGGAGAAATATAGCAATAAAACATACAATATTTCATCACTATATTAGAGCATTTGTCACATGATAATATTCTTATAATATGGGAAATTAAAATTGTAATCAACAATCATTAATTAATTTAGTTCACATTACCATCTTGCACTATGCAACAATCAATTAATCAAATCGCATGTTTATAAAGTGCTAAAAACTATAATTGCACACTTATAATGACTATATAACTTCAACATCTCGGGCCGATAAAATTGTAATCCTACCATATCGAGCCGACCACGTTGCGCGCCAAAAAAGCTGTAACCAAAACATCTCTGGAGCCAGCCACGTTGATGGCTCACAAAGGTGGTAACCAACCTTCCATCACCCCTCCAACTACCCATCATCATGCTGTACTTGTTGCGGCACTATAAATTGTAACCGTAAATTGTGTGGTCTCAACTACATCACGTAAGTGCACTAGGAATTACAACCTTGGTCACTGATCAACTCTCATTGCACATTATCAGCTATTAAGAGCTGTATCCAAAAGCATATCATACTATTTATTTTATGCACAAAAGACCACAATCAACATCTGGGGCAATTTTTTACTACAGACAAAATTAATGAATTAACCTAACTTTTTATAATTTATTTGATCGCAGCCAGGGTATACCGTGAAGACCTATCATAGTATTATTATAAAACATATTAAACAAATTATAAGTGCAATTTTATCACCTTTAAACCTCAATTTGCGATTTTTATGGTATGCGACCCTATGGCCGACCATGTACAAGATAGTGTACTTTGTGGAATTGTATAAAATTATGAAACTAATACATCATCTATGTGATTTCTAATACAGATGCTAGTCTAGGTAAAGCTTTGCAATTAAAAAATGAATACTTGGGTTCTTTTATAATTTAGTATATCATTGAGACTCTTATTGTTTTGACGAATATAAATTTAAAATTGTTAAGTAAAGATATTTGATCGTGAAATTATTTGATAAATCTGTTTATAAGCTTAATAATTAATTTGTACTTTAGACTAGAATCAACTACGCAAAGCCACAATGATGGAAAAGGTAAATGGGATTTTATTGTACCCTGCCAATCATATACAACCAAAGACGAAAAGCATCTTAATGTTTTCTCAAAAAATATTTATAAACTCTTTCTATCATGTAGACAATAATATGTACTTAAATGTATGCTCTTCACTGTATGCTATATCCAAAGTTTATTATTTCTGATGTTATGAATGACACATAGCAACGGCACAGTAAGTTTAACTATAAATCAATCTTTATTTACAAACTTTATGAACAATAAATAGTTTATTTCAATATTTAAATAAAACATAACCAAACAAATAAAATAAATAAATGATACTTCAATAGGCTTTCTTCAGTACATTTTGTAGGTATAGTTTTAACAAAACCTAATCATACCTTATTTCACTCTACTATAATGAACATTGAGACAATTATTAAATTCAGCATCAACCTCTAAAAAAAAACTAAACATCATTTCCAGATTCAATATATCCCTTCCATAAACTTATAATCATATAATAAATAATATGATGTATGTATGATTTCACTATCATGTAATAATTAATTAAAATGAAAATGTAAACTTACACTCTGGTAGATAATAATCAACTAACAGTTAATTATTATGAAGTACTTGAATAGAATGTCCCGTTACCATTTGTTAATCTAAACAATAAAATTATGCTTACAACATGAAGAAGATGATTTAGCAGTCTAACTAAATACTTTGCCCAACTTATATCTGTGAAGCAAACATATTCCTGTGGATGTATTCATCTACACATAGGAATAAAATAATACTAAACGTTTTGCGTATTTAAACATTATCATAAAGTCACACGTATAATCACAAAATTCCGCGGATTAACCACCAGCGCAGGAATATGTGTAAAATACAACATGGCAATTAAATAATCTGCGGATTAACCACCAGCACAGATTAAAGCCCTTTAATATTCTAAAAAAACAAACATTATAATTTACTTCACAGTAAAGTGCAAAATCATCATCCTCAATTCTTCTGACTATTCAGAATATGCTAACACTTTAGCAAATGTGGGTTCTTGCTTAGTAAAATATTACAATAATCAGGACAGTTAATGTACTACTTATATTGCTTAAAATAAACCTGTGTAATATAATGTAAATAATATTGGAATGGGAATATAAATCTGGAAAGACTCACAATATCTCACAAAGATTAATACGTCTCATAAATTCATTATATCTTGTTTAAGCTTTTTCCGCTAGCGCTATTCTTTGAATAAATATGTTATTCAACCTTTATTAATTTGAATCTAACAAATATAAATTATGAACTTCATATGCGAGTTCATATAACGATAAAATTTAAATAAATGTATAATTCATTAATTATATAACATTTAACGGTGTGTGTGTGATAAAACTAAATGTAAAGCATTTATAGTTCAACACGTGAATTTTAACAGATGTGTATCACTAATTGGATTGTATAGTATTTATAATTCCTGATGGGATCCGTTGAATCCATGTACAATGTGTAGAATAATTATTATATAAGGCAATAGCTATAGCTGTAGTTAAATTCCATCCATGCAATTATATCCATTTGACTAGTTATTAAGACAATATTAGATTAACGATTGCGTGGCTTTCCAAACATGAAACAATTCTAAACAAAATACGTAGAATTTAAATGAAAATGTTTTTCATAAAGTTATTAATCACTACATCCTGATCAAAAGTGTTTCAAGTTTATCCTATCCATGCAAGTATTTATTTATCCATTGCATTAATCAAAGAATAACTATTTACAGCAACTAATTTATTCATTTTTAAACAGACGATACTATTATAAATAGCTCTAATTAATTTTGAAGAATATTATTGATCCAATTGTTGAACAAATTAACTAGCAAATATCAATGGCACTATAAAGTTAATTATCAATCAATATTATATTTTATTAGAATTAAAATGGAAATATTAAAATATTTTGATAGCTTTAGCATTTTATTTTAACTTAAACTTTTTTCTTTTTAAAAAACAAATTTTCATTTTCATCAAACTTTTATGATTAAAACATTGATCTAATTTTTCCAAATTATAGATTAATAAACAATTTGAAACATACCAAATTCTTGCAGGTAATTCTTTCAAACTTAAACTGGGAAGCTCCGACATTTCAAAAATGTAATATTGGAAACGCTACCGGTGATTTGATTCTTGGCCGACCGACTTGAAAAGATCTTTAAGTTTAGTGATCCATTTTAAGTAGATACCACTAAGTTATTCTATGTTTATAACAAATTTTGTGGTAATTTAGTTACTTATTAACGGTTTCAAATTGAGCTCAGCAAATTGACAACATTTGCCTTTACCATTTTGTTCTTTCTCTCTCCAAAAGCCAAACTAACAGACGATATTCTCTTAGAAATTCGCGCTCTTTTCTTTTATTACATTGAGACGCCTACGCAATTGCAGTATTTATTTAATAATTTATTTTAATTGACTAAATGGTTTTGTAAATTTAATAGAAATAATAATTTTAAGACTACTTTAAATAAATGAAAATAAAATATTATTTTTAATAACACTTTATCAAATTTTAATATGTTGTAAAAATTTTTAAAAAGTTAAAAGTTTCCATATAAGTTAGCATATGGAACGAAGCAAATTGAAATTTATTAAAATAATTTCATAAAGTAATCTTTTCAAATACGAATCAAGCCAACCAAATCACCAACAGAAGAAAGAGAAATTTTTATATAAGTTACATCAATGAATATATTTTCTACTAAAATATATGGTTACAATATATATATAAAGAGCTCGCAAATAAACTCTTAAGCTTTGCAGAATATCCTCAACCCAAGACTGGTTTTTGCTACTGGCTTCTTTAGTGAGGTGCTAGGATATTCAAGCATTAGATTTAAAATACCAGACCAAGTGCAGAATTTTATCTAATGAATAATAAGTAGAAAAGCTAAAATTTTCAGACATCTATATGTCTTCCAAACCAGCTATCTAACATAAATAATCATATGAGACTGAACCAAGTTCAGATTCACCATATGCTAATAGCTTTAGCAATATGAAATTGCCAAAGCCTTAATAACAAAAACATTAACTTACAAAGAAATCAAGTCATATGCCACATGACCTAATTTAACAAGCTTGTATTACAAATGTTATATAATGAGTTTGCAAATAGCTCTTAACAAACTTTTTAAAAATATCCCCAACCTGACTGGTTTATACTATTGGATTCCTCAGTGAGGTACTAGTGTATACAAGCATTAGATTTAAAATACCAGGCCAAGCCCAGCACTTTATTTAATGATAACTATTAAGTAGAAATTATGAATGGCTTTTAAGTTATATAGCTGAATTGGGAAACATATGGATATCTGAAAATTTCAGACTTTCTACTTAATAGTTATCCATTTGATAAAGTGTTGGGTTTGGCCTGTTATTTTAAATCTAATGCTTGAATATGCTAGCACCTCACTGAGGTAGCCAATAGCAGGAACCTGTCTGAAGTTGGTAATATTCTGAAAAGCTTGTTGAGAACTATTTTCAAGCTCATTATATAACATTTGTAATACAATCTTGAAAATTTAGGTCATGTGACATATAACTTGATTTCTTTGTGATATATATATATAAAAGACATATTTTGCGGGTTCATCCATGTTAAAAATTTTTAAATGTTGGTATACTGATGTTTCGACTTGGTATCACAAGTTTCCCACAGAGTGCTCTGTGGATGACTTGTGTTACCAAGTTGAAATGTTAGTATACCAATATTTAAAATATTTTAACATGGATGAACGCGCAAAATATGTCTTTTATATATGCAGCCCGTGAAAACCTCTATGTGAAGAAATTTATTATAATATTTTCTCTTGATTAGTGAGAAAAAATATCTACTTTAATAATATTTTTGAAGCAAATGTTTATTTGCCTTATATTTATTTTTGATAAAAAGGATAGTATACAAAGAAAGGGTGCCAACTAGGAAACTGAGCTAGTACTTGGCTTCCTAATAATAGTGAGTTAAAGTGAGGTTTAGGTGTGAGAAGTTGAAAGTTACATTTGAAATTGAAGGTAAGAACACTATCTTTAAATTTTTAATTGAATATGAAGAAAAATTTTTAAGTCATCTGACACTAATGAAGATGTTTTAAACAATACTGGAGAGAACTGCTTCAAGAAAAATACAAGATAAAGAAAAAAACTGCTTCAAAGAATAAAAAATTGATTAAACAACTATCAGAAGAAAAGAAATTATGGCAACAGGAACTTATTCAGAAGAATTTAAACCATTCTATATTCAAAGTTAGTAAGCAAAAGGAAAAAAAACAGTGACATGAATATCATGGAAAGCCCTAAAATGTTAGATGTAAAGGAAAGCATTTAAAAAAACTCTAAATGGACTACAGAACATAAAAATGAAGGCACAACTTGGAAATGGATAACATAAAGAAATCTAATAACATATCCAATAACTACAATCAGCAATCAAGGAAAGAATAAACTTTTTATTCAAAAAACCTAAGTTATGCAAATGTGTTAAAGACTAATGAAAATAGAGATATAACAAAAAATAACATTAAACTAAAAGCCTACAATGATATATTTGACTTAATGGAGGAAGGAGATGAAGATCCCCTTGTTTTACAAGAAGAAGGAAAAAAATTTAATAAAATGGACAAAAGATTATGGACCCGGAGAACTTTAGCAGGATAAATGATGAATTTAATACATCACCCCTGGCACAATTATACAGATCTTTCCAGAATTATCACAATGATAAATCATTGATTTTAGCAGTGACAAAAGAGCAATGTCAGTTATTCAAGGTTCCAATAGAAGACTTTTATGAAAAGCTGAAGTCCAAAAAACTATGGGGAACAATGTAAACATTCTTAATTATCCAAACAGTAGATACCTAATAATCAAATTTCATAATTGTGCGCAAAAAGATATTTTTTAAAAAAGTATACTATTGTTGAATGGGAAAATACTATGCAAAATAAACATGAATAGATGGGGGCTTTTGGCAGGAATGGTAAAATACTGGTATATCAACTTTAAAGAAAGTGATCTACAAAGGATACCAAACAATTTCAGCAATGTTTCACACTTCAGTTATCTCCACAAAAAAGAGAAGAAATGCCAGTACTCAAAAACATGGCAATGTTTAATTTCACACTAAAGAAAGGTATATCTCCACTGAACATTCCCACAGTACATGAATCAGATAGCTCACCATTGGTAATCTACCTTTGTGGAGTATTACCATGGTGTTTTCTTTGTATGAAAAAAACACACTTGGTCAGAGAATGTCTGGCCAGGATTTGCAATGAATGTAAAGGAAGAAAGAATAAATTTCATCAATGTAATACTTAGGAAATGAAAACAGACAGCTTGTATGGAGTGATGGAATTAAAAAAAGTAGAAAAATAAGAGAAAATTGAATTAAAAATCAGAGAAGAAATGTGAAAGGGTCAAACTATAGAACAAGATACAAAAAGGGAGGTGGAAATGAATGAGGCCATGACCAATATGCATGACATGTCTTCAAGCATCACAATAATAAAATTTATTAAAAGAAAATCTAAGAAAAAAGTCAAATCTGACCTAGGAAAATGTGATGGCTGGGCCTCAGATGTAAGTCAAGAGATGATCACCTTTGTTCATCTGGTTCTGAAATCTCAGATGAGGGTGAAGATGAAAAAGGGAAAAAAGAAGATAATGGAAGGAGAAAAACACAAAAGGCTGAGCATAATTACCAATAACCATGACCACCAAATGGAAGTGCAAGATGCTGTCAAAGACTTGGATCAAATAAACTTGATCCCTCCTGTTTTTGGTGACTCACCCCAACATGTAAATAGTGTAATGTGCTAAGTGCCTTTGCTGGAGAGAGAGGAATATTGGGCTGACTCAATAGAGGGATACAATGAAGATAGTGATGGGAGCTTGATCTAGCCCTGACCAACTTAGCCACCATGCTAGATCTTTTGTATCAATGGACAGGCCTAAATACTCAAAAATATAAATAGAAAAGCACTCTCTGCATATATTATGCATGTCAGAGACTAAACTACACACCAATTCTAATAAAAAATAGAACTAATGGATAAATATGGTTTCTTTAAATGTTCAATATTCTCCACAGCTTTTGCAGGAGTAGCTAGCTATTCTGATCAAAAAAATTTTTATGGCTCTCTTCATCCCAAATATTACACATAGACTTAATATATGGCAGGTTTAAATTCAATATAATATATCTATACATTCAGAAAGTCCCCATCATTCATACATAGAGTGATACATATAATCAATATAGCACTGACAACAAATCAATCTCTATTAATCCTGCTTGGAGACTTCAATCTAGCATATAGTAAATTCTATTCCAAATACATCCAGTTATTGAACAGGAAATTAATGTGTGAGGAAGGATTCTTTCCTTCAGGCATGTTTTCTTTTTAAACCATGAAATATGCCTCATTGATTGGTCTATTATACTACTTTCAAGATATACATTTTATGATGGATGCTGCACTTGTGCATGTTGTCTTCTCAGACCATCTACCTCTGGCAGGTAAAATCAATGCAGATGTGGAGTTTTCAGTGGAAGAGCATTATAATAAAACTATAAGAATGCTTGTTAACTTCTATACACCAGAATCAATAATTTCAGAAGCTTATTATTTACTTCCAAAAAATAATTATTATGGCAGCCCCAGCAGTTGAACCCTGATTTTTCTTTCCTGAAAATATTACAATCATTAATAAAGTATGACACATGCAAGACAATAGGACCAACAGGAATACTCAAAGATTTGGGAAGAGATTGATGACAGACTCAGGAGGTTCTCATATAATAGCCATAATATTAATACAATAATGAAACTAAAAGGATTATAGAGAGAGAGAAAGAAAGGACATTAGCAGAAAAAAATCACAGTAAAAAGGGCAAAAGTATTTCTGTCCAGCCAACACTTCTGGATGAAAAGCTATATCATATGGGTGGTGGGGGTAAAAAAAAACCACGCCATCATTGCTGTCAGTAAATGGAGAATACTATACTGGACCAATTATGCTTCAGAATATATATGCAAAATAAGGGCAAGGTAGAAAAACAGATATGGGAAGAATACAAAGAAAAGGAAGATCATGAGATATCACAAAAGATTATAATAGACAAATTGAGGTCCTTTCCAGAGAAAATTCATCCAAGACCTCATGTTATTCCCAGATTCTTACTCATGCACATAAGCAATTTTTTAGTTCTCATTATTCAGGGGATGATTGACCAATTGGCAGGGGGTAATGCAACATTGATAGGGTTGTATCCCATATCAGTAGTCCCCTTTAAAAAAAAAACAAATTATCCTCTATGAGATTTCTAACCTGAGACCTATATCAAGGACACCACTAATGATAAAAAAAAATGAATCAATAATTAAGGACAAAATTCAAGACAAAATCTTCACTCAAATATCTCAATCACAGTTTGCAAAAAAGGGTGTATCTGCCAATGCCATATGTCAATTTAAACTAATAATGTATCACGTGAGGGTATGATCAAAATCTTGTCCTATCACGGTCCAATGGAATATTTCAGCAACATTCAACTTGGTCAGGCCAGAAATCTTATTGGATATACTGAAAAAATATTCTGTACCAGATGTGTTCACCCATATTATAGGGAATTTATTATGCAATAGAAAAATATTTGTAATCTTGGGTGGGAGGATAGCACCCAGCTCCGAGCCAGAATTTTCAATTCCCCAGCAATCTCAACTAAGTGTGTTATATTTCATAGCATATATAAACCCACTGCTCATAGAAATAAAAGGAAATCTGCCAGGGATGTTTATACCCATGATAAATAAGAAAATTAACCACATATCATACATGGATGATATAGTAATATTCCTACCATGAAAGAGGTACATAGAAAAACCAGAAAGAATACTGGAACAGTACATAAAGGATTTTGGGTTACAATTTAACATGAACAAATCTGCAGCATAGAAGCTGGTCTGAGGTAAGAAAAACAAAAACTTCAAAATTTTTTGCAGACCCACAGAAGTTCTTAGGAACTCCAATTGCAAAACCTCTATCAGTGATGAGAAGGTATATTCAAGACTCTCTACTAGCTGCCACCCAAAAGATTACTAGCACTCTCTCTAAGGTGTACCTATCAATCCATGGGAAAGTCTCACTGTAATATATGTTAGTATTTCCCAGAATAGACTATTACCTACCTGGGATTAGCCTTACCTGAGGATTTGGAAAAAATATATATTTTTGCTCGAGGCTACTATGGGGAGGAAAAATAGTGGCTATCAGCATAAGGTAGATGCAAAAGCCAAGAAACCTAAATGGAATGTCTTTACCCTCAGTTTCAACATACTATTTCCAAAAAGCATTTAACTCAATACATAATTCCATCCAGAAATTTTCTAATGAGGTGCATATAACCCCTGTAATCCCCACATCACCCCCCCATAAACAAGGGTACATGGTTATCTCCAGAGCAGGCATACATCAGAAAATATATACAGCCCTCAGCTCTAATATTTGCTAAAGATCTCATATTGGGAGGCATTCAACATAATCATTGGGAAAATAGGGCTCACCCCTGGTATGCTTGAGCTAACCAATAAAGGGATTATCTCAATGTTCAGGTATTGAAATCTAGAAGCTAAATACTTGGACTTCATAGTCAAAATAACTTAGAGGTGCTCCCTACAAGTGCTTTTCTAGCATACAAGAGAGGACTCACTAAGGTGGACTCTATATGCCAAATTTTCAGAAGTGAAGAAGAGACCATAGGGCACATACTTTACATATGTTAAGGACAGAATATCCATAGAAATGTGATAAATGCCTATACAAAAACAAATAAGTACACCATTTCTTCCCCTAAGGACTATATTAAAAAGGGAATATACCCACTTATAAGAATCTCAACATACCTGGTCTTTTCCACTTGGAAAATTGGATATAAACTAATTCTTGTACAATCACAAAATAAAACTAAGCAACTACTAATAAACATTATTGAGAAAATCAAAAAGAGGGACAAATCAACAGTGCCAACAGAAATATTTAAGGCCACATGGGAATTATTTGATCTTCCAGATGCCAGTTAATCTTATTTGGAATCTCATCTCAGTTTGACTGAAGATATATATATTAGAATTAATAATATAGATATCTGATCTTACATTGCAAACATTTGTAACCACTAAATAAAATTTAAAACCTTTGAATAATAAAAGGAATGTTTAAAAAAAAGATGTCATAAAATGCAAGTTCAGAAAATAGCTGAAAAATCTTTGTAAATTTGTTTAGCATATTATAAGATTATTAGACCACTGACTGATCAGAATTTTTTTATAGGCTTTAGAACTTTTATTATTACTTTTCTTTTGTTGCTTATATATTATTAGGTGTTTATATAAATATTTTTGCTTATTTAATAACATTACACATGCACACACACACACACACACACAAGATTTTAATTTTTTACCAAGCTTGCCTTCACATGACACTTGCTAATAATATTTTTATAAACATCAAATATTTATTATTGTGAGATAAATTTCAATGCATCATATCTATGATAATTGTGGTATCTTACATGGTGCTAGTCTTTTTAAATATATAATGTGATTGTCTTTTATGTCATAATGATTTTATAGTAAATATTTTAATCATAAACATTCAATTAATATCAGACATTCATTTAAAATGCTTGTATAGATAGTTCAGATACAATGTCAGATTGTTTAATTCTTTGGTCATTGCCTATTTTTGGTTATCCCATTGTATGTGTCTATTTTTATATTAGACTTCTTAAATTTGTTGCATTGCATGTTAACTTTTTTGTTCGTTTTTATAATTATTTTTAGCTCAAGCCACTTCTTGTTTGCAGTTATTGTCTCTTACATGTTATGCAATTAAATATATTGTTGTTATAAAATAAACATTTTAATGATATCCAATCATTTTTTTCAAAAATGAACTACAGTAATTGACATTAAAATTTATATATAATATTTCTGTAGTTTTTTTTTTGTTTTTTTTTATTAATATGTACTATTCAATACAGAATAAAAAAATTCTTAATAGAAATAAATTATAATAGATTTAATTTTTTTAAAAAATTTAATACATTATGATTTGTCTGAGTTACATATATATAGTTTTTATTTATATTATTATTTTTTCAATATTAAGATGTTTTTGTCAATTATATTAATTTTTATTATTACTAAAATCTGCATAGTTCAAATCAATTTTTTTTTATAGTTAATTTTCATGTAAATGGGAATAACATTTTCAGCACAAGGATTTAGTTAAAATTGTTTATTTCCTATATATTCACTATTTTTAATCTTTTTACCATAGTTCAAACAACTGTTTTCTTTTTTTCTGTTTTAAGATATATTTTAATTTTGGGTATCGCTTTTATTTGAAAGGCTTTAACAACTAATGTTTGGTATGTAATTAAATAATCCAAAATTTTATTAAAGCGAAAATTAAATAAGTATCGATAACCAACTTGATCACTATGGAACGTCAGATATATAGCTGCACCCTATTTTTGACTGGCTTCAAATTTGATATTATTTTCCGCTGAGCTTTATAAATTTATATTTAAAAAGTAACTGATCAACATAATTTTTATTAAATAGAAATATCAATCATGAATACTTAAATAATTTAATAACTGTGAAATCTTCCACCCTAAATTACACTTATTTGCGTTTAATAATAAACAGTAGTCAAATTAATTGTCTGTGATACCTTTAAAAATATGTCATACACATCTGTATAAAAAGATACTATTTTACTTTAATTAATTTGCTTAGACGTTTCAAAAGACAAAATAAAATGAATGTGCATATCTTTTGAATATGGTTTTATATCTGCATCATTAGATCTTACTTTTATGCTAATTTTAGTGTTGTCATTAAGCATATGTATGAATATCTTGTTCTTACTATAACTATTAAATATAAGTTACATAAATAAAATTTTGTAAATGAAATGAAAGTATCTATTTTCCATTCAGTTATGTAATGTCAAAAATCGTGAAAAGACAGAATGATACCAATCTTGCTCTAAGTTCTGTTATTATATAAGCATTGTTTTGATGTACTTGGGAAATTATTGAGTGAATTTTATTTATTGTATTAATTTACCTACAGAGTAAATGGTAAGTTCTGAACCACATCAAAAATCAAAATCTAAACTTATATAACAACAGAGATTAAAGATAGAGTAATATCAATCTATCTTTTCATAGTTTGTGACATCATATAACAGGGAAAGTAGACATTTCCATTTCAATTACAAACACAGTTATGATTATTTATTATTACAGATCGATAAAATTATATAATACTGTATAGCTTATTTAGGAAATACACAAACAAAAGGCATCTGCAAAGGTAAATGAATAAATATTGCACTTGAAAAAAAATATATAATCATATCTAAAAAAAATGTCCACAGTGGATTATGTAAATACAAATCTGAATGTTATACTACTTTTTTTCTTTATAAAGCAAAAAAAAAAGAGATTTTTTTTAAGTTTATTTAATGAATTATAATATATTTGTAATAATTATATTTATAAAGCGCATACTCATTACTTAAAGTAAAGACTATAACCTTAAGAATATGTGCCTGAAAAAGTGACAGTAAGGACCTCTGAAAATCTTTAACTCTTGTCTTTTAAATAAATCTTGTGTTAAAGATTTGCAGAGGTCCCTACAGTCGTTTTTTCAGGCACATAGTCTTAAAGTTATAGTCTTAATAATATATTTGTAATAAAAAATATGGAAATTGTAAGCACCAAAGTTACTAGACATGGGAGTGCTTACAGATTGATAGGGATAAGAGAATGTACCTCGTTGTATAAATATCAAAAATAACTTCATCTTGATTTCAAAATTGAATTTGATATACATTAAAAAAATGTCTGAAATTTTAGATGATCTAAGATTAAACTCAATTTGGTATTTTAGAAATTCAAATTGAAAAAAATATGAAAGTTGGATCTCTAACTTTGGATAAGATTTAACTATATAATTAATAAAAAACAATTATGATGGGGAGGGTGTAAGAACATAGTAATGGCTATGATATTCCTGAATTGTGAAATCCAGCAGTGTAAAAACAAAACACATAACTGCTAAAAAGTTTGTTAAAAAGCATCAGAAAAAGTAATTTTAATTTGAATTTCCAAAACATTTGATAATATATGTTACTATTATGTCACATTTAATACATTTTTCAGACTATCATTTGCGATAACTATACATAATCAAATAGCAATATATATCAACCAATCATGTCTTTAGCAATGTTTAGAACAATTAAAGACTTTGCAAAATTCCTATATTTTGTATATATTCCTAAGCTTAAAAACAATAAATCATCAATATGGCAAATTACAAGATACTTAGTGAAAGTTTTTTAAGTAGCAGATAGAGATATTAAAATCCTTTTCCTAAAATAAAAGGTAGACTCTGAACTGGGTTAATAAACTTTTTATTTGGCTTCCATTTTATTTTTAGGTATTTATAACGTCTTTCATTGGGAACGTCTAACTTTTTTTTTTTTGCAAAAATAATTATTCTTAATATAAAAGTCAATTTTTCATTTAATTTCTAATTATCTTGTGTTAATTGTTTACTTATGTATAGTCTTTCTATACTACAGCTGTCTTATTTTTTTAAAAAAATAACCTTAAGACATAAAAATAAACTAGAATATGTCTTCTGGTAGGTATCATCTGATACATTCTGTCTATTAATAACTTACTTGCTGAAAACATAATTATATTCCGATATTATGACTTGATAGATTTGCATTTGTAATTCTAAATATTAAATAGTTTAAATCAATTGATTAGAACTTTTAACTTATCTCATTAACACATTTCAAAATAATTTTTAAAGTTAATATTTAAAAGAATTTGATGGGGAAGAAGTTTTAAGCAGATCTGTGAAAATAAAAAATACCAAAGATATTAATTTTATATCCATATTTCCTTCAATTTATTATCATCAACATAATATGCTAATAATTGTCCATAATATAATGACTATCAGTTAATAAATACACCTGGGTCTCATTTTCAGCAATAGATAGGTTTCTCAGAAAACACGCGCAAATGAAATCACGCAAAAATAGATGTAACTTACCTTGAAAAAGGGAGGGATATGGACTGTGATTTTTCAAAACTCACGTAAAAGCAAAGCACCAACGTAAAATTTACTTTAAAATTTGCACAAAAAAAAATAAGAAAATAAAATATTACTAATAAAATATTTCAAATTTGAAAAAAATTGATACAAGACAAACTTTTTTTAACTATAATATTTAATTTTATTCAAAATAATATATTTTTATGCATAATTTACAGTACAGTAATTTACATTTTTTATACACATTTTAATTATTATCGCTATTTGCTAATAAACAGTTTTGTTTGCAAACTGGTAAAAAAAAGATACTTCACAAGAGGAAATACAACTAGTGTCAAGTTCACACTCATATTGTGTTAATGGTTTTCTGTTGACAACATAATTAGTAATTAATCTTTGAGACAATGATTTTATTAATTGTTTATGAACTTAGACTTATGATAATAAAAAGACATTTATTAACCACTGCTGGAAAAAATTTAATTAAAACTAACAATTAAAAATTAAATTCTTATTTTTGTCTTTAATTTTTTAATTTTTAATTCTGTTTAAAAATCAAATTTCGTTTTACATCACATTAATTTCAAGTTGCCGTAAGTAATTTTTAAATTGTTAATTACAATTAAAAATCAGATTTTAATTTTTAATTGTCATATTTAATTATGCCCACTGCTATTACTCACTTTTTAAAAATAAACTTGCAGACACTAAATGATTAATAATTGATTATGTTCTTTTTTAAAAAGCAAAAACAGAATGTGATTTAAAATGCAAAATTAACATGCACAATGTTTGAACAAATTTACATTATAGTCAAAATAAGAGTCATAGATCAATTCATAGATCACATGACCCTATCTCTTAAGCTTGTAAGTTATAAACAGTGAGGATTGCCAATTCCTCTACAAGCTTTATGATAAATGCTTAGCCAGAGACAGCACTTAAAATATCTCTGTCAGGAACCCCTCCCCAAACCCCTGACCATGGTTTCATGCTTTGGCACTCCTCAGAGAGGTGTCAGGGTAGGTACAGACACTAGATCTAAAAATACCAACCCAAAGTTAAGCACTTAGCTAAAAGTTATCTATTGAGTGGAAAATCTGAAATTTTCAGACATCTACATGTCTTCAAACCCAGCTATCCAACTCAAATAGCTATATGGGGCTGATAGATCTTCAGCCATACCATATATTAGTAGTCATAGCAATATAAAATTGCATAAGACTTTTGGCAGAGACTATAAATAGTCAAAATAAGAGTCATAGATCACATGACCCTATCAAACTTGTAAGTTATAAACAGTGAGGATTGCCAATTCCTCTACAAGCTTTATGATGAATGCTTAGCCAGAGCCAGCACTTAAAATATCTCTGTCAGGAACCCCTCCCCAAACCCCTGACCTTGGTTTCGTGCTTTGGCACTCCTCAGAGAGGTGTCAGGGTAGGTTCAGACACTACATCTACCCTGACAACTCTCTGAGGAGTGCCAAAGCATGAAACCATGGTCAGGGGTTTGGGGAGGGGTTCCTGACAAGATATTTTAAGTGCTGGCTCTGGCTAAGTATTTATCATAAAATTTACATTATAATCTTGTAAAATTTAATGTGTGTATACATAAAATGTAGAAATCATGATTTTAATTTCATTATTGCATAAAATCTTACTATTGTAAAGCACTAAAAATATTGAAATTATGGTACTTACGGATAATTTGCCTGATGACGTATTTGACCCACTGGTTTCCCTTCCGGTAGGCATCGACGATCTTTGTATGACAACGTTGTCATGGCAACGAAGTGACTGGTGTGATTAATCCATCAGAGAGTCAATTTTTTTTTTTTAACCGCGAGATTTAAAATTCGGAGAGAGGTTTGGGAAATTTTTTGATTTTTCTGTCTATTGTGATTTTGCTATCCACTTGATCACAGTGATTTTTTTCAGCTCTTCCATTGCGTCCTTGATATTTTACTTTGTGATATGGCTGAAGCTCCAAGAACCTTGTTTAGTTTACCGAGTACGGAGGAAGAAGCGATCATCTTCTTACAAGACCGCGGTCTTCTCCCCAAAAGGAAATTATGCCAAAATGGGCATGAAATGAAAAAGTATATTCACAATTCCAAGAAACAATGGTGGTGTAACTTGAAGGATTGCCTGTCAGAAATTGCAATTAGAAAAGGCACGTGGTTTGTTGGCTCCAAAATGACTTTAGTGACCGCTATACGTTTCATCTATAGTTGGTCCAAAGAATTAACATCGATAACATTTTGTGCAGAGGAATTGAATATTTCGGACAAAACTGTTATCGATTGGAACAACTACCTCCGGGAAGTTTGTACCTGGAGATTGTTAAGAAATGAAAGGCGGAAAATCGGAGGTCCCAACACAATCGTTGAGATTGATGAAAGCCTCTTCACAAAATGCAAGAACAATGCCGGAAGAGTCCTACCAAAGCAATGGCTATTTGGTGGCATGTGCAGAGAGACTGAGGAATGCTTTATTGTAGCCATTCAAGATAGAAGTGCGTCTACTCTCATGCAAGAAATTTTGCAAAATGTACATGAAGGCTCGACTATCTACAGCAATTTCTGGAAGGGATACAAGAGCGAAGAGTTAGCTGGGGCTGGATACGAACACCATCGTGTTAATCACACATACAACTTCATAGACCCCACAACTGATGTACATACACAGAATGTTGAAAGGTTGTGGGGTTTGGTCAAATGGCGTAATAAAAAACACAGAGGGACAGCACGTCAGCACCTGGACTCATATTTGAGCGAGTTTATGTGGAGGCAGTTGTACAAAGCTGATCCTTTCGCTGCAATTTTAGAACATATATCCCAATTCACTCCTCCACAGTGAACGCTATTTGTAAGTAATTTTAATTTTTTTTATAATAATTATAATTTTAGAATTAATTATATTATTGAATAAAGACAATAAGTAATACAAATGCATGTAAAAGTAATGTCACCATTAATGCCATATTCGCATTAAATTGTTATTTTAAATGTACAAACAATTTTTGTTAATATTTCTTCAATTATCAAACTTCCACTTAATTACATTTAATTTGTAAATAATTTTTGTATTTTTGGGTTAATATTTCTACAAATATCAAATTATTTTTCGTAAATTCATTGGCTATACAGTACGCTTTTAAAATTAGCCAATGTATGTAAAAGTAGGGCATGTGATCGCGATTAATGGCACATTTTCAATAATTTTTTGTTTTTATATTTTGTATTGACCTTATTTTGTATTTCATGCATGTAAATTTTCACTAATTTGTTGGGTTTTTTTTTTGTATTTTTGGGTTAATATTTCTACAAATATCAAATTATTTTTCGTAAATTCATTGGCTATACAGTACGCTTTTAAAATTAGCCAATGTATGTAAAAGTAGGGCATGTGATTGCGATTAATGGCACATTTTTATGTGATCGCCATTAATGGCACATTTTCAATAATTTTTTGTTTTTATATTTTGTATTGACCTTATTTTGTATTTCATGCATGTAAATTTTCACTAATTTGTTGGGGTTTTTTTTGTATTTTTGGGTTAATATTTCTACAAATATCAAATTATTTTTCGTAAATTCATTGGCTATACAGTACGCTTTTAAAATTAGCCAATGTGATCACCATTAATGGCACATTTTCAATAATTTTTTGTTTTTATATTTTGTATTGACCTTATTTTGTATTTCATGCATGTAAATTTTCACTAATTTGTTGGGTTTTTTTTTGTATTTTTGGGTTAATATTTCTACAAATATCAAATTATTTTTCGTAGATTCATTGGCTATACAGTACGCTTTTAAAATTAGCCAATGTGATCGCCATTAATGGTACATTTTCAATAATTTTTTGTTTTTATATTTTGTATTGACCTTATTTTGTATTTCATGCATGTAAATTTTCACTAATTTGGTGGGTTTTTTTTTGTATTTTTGGGTTAATATTTCTACAAATATCAAATTATTTTTCGTAAATTACAGTACGCTTTTAAAATTAGCCAATGTGATCGCCATTAATGGCACATTTTCAATAATTTTTTTTTTTTATATTTTATATTGACCTTATTTTGTATTTCATGCATGTAAATTTTCACTAATTTGTTGGGTTTTTTTTTGTATTTTTGGGTTAATATTTCTACAAATATCAAATTATTTTTCATAAATTCATTGGCTATACAGTACGCTTTTAAAATTAGCCAATGTGATCGCCATTAATGGCACATTTTCAATAATTTTTTGTTTTTATATTTTGTATTGACCTTATTTTGTATTTCATGCATGTAAATTTTCACTAATTTGTTGGGGTTTTTTTTGTATTTTTGGATTAATACTTCTACAAATATCAAATTATTTTTCGTAAATTCATTGGCTATATTTTGTATTTTATATCTTGTACTACAAGCTTTGCTTGTCAAAAAACACAAAGGGCGCCCCCCCCCCAACAACTACAGCACTACGCGCTGTTATAATTGGCCACATTTTTAAGATTTTTGAATAGTTTTCATGCATGTACATTTTAAATAATTTCGTGTTACTATATTTTGTATTCACCGTATTAAATTTTCACTAATTTTTTTTTTTTGTATTTTTTTTCAGGACCAAGAAACATGCTGGTGTTCAGTCGGTGTGTATCACGTGACATTCCTTTTGTTTTTTATCACATGATAAACCGATGACGTATTACCCTGAAGGCATACCGATTTAATATTGCGCTTTTTAACATGACGTGTTCACGTGATATGCGGACACATCTTAGCGAGTAGATGTGTCTGCGGATCACTTGGAGACGTTATCTTAAAAATCGCAACATTACACCGGTATGCCTTCAGGGTAATACGTCATCAGGCAAATTATCCGTAAGTACCGAAATTACTAAGATGAAAGTCGAATTCCAATAATGTGCTATTACTTTCAATATAACATAAGTGTGTGAAATTTATTATTTAAAGTAATAGTGCATTATTGGAGTTTGACTTCTGGTGAAACATGAATCGCGTAACTTCAAAATCGTGTTAAATAAGTCCACGTAAAAAAAGACCTAGGTGTATTTTCATTGCTTTATATTGTTCTATCTTTTAGTAAAACATTTTATTATATAGTTCTCTATACTTCTTTCTAAAAAATAATCAGTAATTTTATTTACATGTAATTGATCTTATCATACCTATTATAATTTCCACTGTCGCTTAATTAAAATTCAAATCTGTAGATTCTTTTTATCAATTTTTAAACTTTTCTTAGAGCTGCAAATTTATTAGTCAAAATTAATTTTCTACTTTTTTATCTATTTAATGATTAAGTAGTTCTTCTAAGATCTTCTAATTATAACTTTCATCACTTAATAACCAATATCATGAGTGTTTATAGGAATAATTTCCTCTATACTTTAACATGTATTGTTTTTAACAACTCTTTCTACTTGTGGATGTGCTCTACATTGCTTAAATTTGTGGAGAAGTATTGGATTATAGAATTAAAGATCCAGGAATGTAACTCAATTCTGACACTTTCATTGTTATAAAGTGGATTAGCAACAAACCGGTTGACTATTTTTATTTCTTCTGGAGCTATACAGTATACTTTGTGATTTAAAAATGTATAAATATGTATGTTATTTGAGATTCAAGATTAATGTGTTTTATGTATATTGTTTGAGATTCAAGATTAATGTGTTTTATGTAACTATGTCCATGATGTGGAATTTAAATCAGGGCAAGTGAAATTCGATTAGTTGTTTCTCTTAGATGTGTTTGTGTATGTGTGTGTGTTTTAGCAAGATTAGTACAGTTTATAATATAATTATTAGAAAATAATCAGGGAAACTGACTACTTTTCACCCTTAAATTAGTCTCATTGAACAATTTTCTAGTGAGAGAAATAATGTTTTTTTTATTTCCACCCATCTTATTTGGATGGTAATTAGAGAGATGTTTGCTATGTACAGAACTATTTTCATTTTAATATATATATTATAATACCACCGATATCTTTTAAACCGCCATTGTAGGCTTTAACCCGTAGCTTCGAATGAAGATATTTGTGAGCATGGTTTGATTCCATCTCACGTGCCAATCTTACACGTGGATAAGAATTATCTCATCGAAAACGTAAATAAGGGTTCTGGTATGTATATCTATTTATGGTAGCGCACCAAACCAGCTCAATCTCAGGGTTTGGGGACGATAGTCTAACTAGAGAACAAAGCTAAAACAATACCTAACTAAGTCTTATATGTCTATTATTATGTACGATAGTTTATTTGTTATAAATCCATTAATCTAACCCGGATCTTATCATGAAATTTATTCTATTTATGGCTATACCCATTACCAATAAATCCCATTTATACACGCATATAAATATATCAATATTCAAGCGCACAGCCCATTTATTCTGATACACACATATATAATTCATACACGCATCAAAATAGTGCAATTATACATCAGAGCTGTTTATTTAATGTTGTTATTTTATTTAATTTTAAAAGAGACCTATTATAGTAATTAATATTGAGGTAACACTAGTTCTTTATTAAGACACATTCACTGAACATATATTTTTGTGCCACGTCAATTTACCTTAGTTCACGCGATCAAAGACAAGTCCGCATTTATAACTCTCCAAGAACACTGGTCTGGTAGATATAACGGATGGCAAACAGTTCCAATAGGGTATATCGAATAGCTTATCCCAGAGGTGGAGTAGGTGATTCACTCGCTTTATGACATGGTCCAATTTTCAAAGATCTTTCATCACCATTACACTTGATGAAACAAAATTTCTTTATTTTAATAACGCAGTTCGTAAGTCCGCTTCAGGTGAGTTCCACGACAAGTGTCCACTGGGCCGATTAACGAAACTCGCACTATAGAATTACCCCGACATTTTGGGTGGGAAAATATTAATGACTTCTTAAGAAAAAATTTACACGTCCACACAGTCTGTAGTTCAAGCCGCGTCTCCTTTTTTTTCTATCTATATCTCTCCTTTTGAGCACAACAAAAAGTTCTTTTGTTTTTCACTTTTAACTTTGTAAAATTTTCTCTGTGTATCCGTACGCCACTGACCAGTTCTTCCATTGTTCTTCAAAAATACCCACTTGACCAGTTTTCAGACTTCTCGACGCCAGTTATTGACTAAACTGCCTACAGCAATTGATTCATTTCTATTTCTGTCCTCATATGTTCAAGAGATTAATTAACAAAAGAAAAACACGTGTTACCGACAATATTATTAAAACTTTAAAAAAACACTTAACGGATAAAATATATATGAATAATCAATTACAATTTATACAGCTCTATATATAATTGATTGTAACCATCACCGATAATACATACGCATATTGTACCCTCACACATACAACTATATTTACATATGCATACACACATAACTTTCGCACTCCTTGTAACAGGGTTCGAATGACTATTTACATATATATCTTTTCGCATATAATCGCTCCATATCAACACTCTCAATTAGCACTATTGCCTTATCTCTTGTATTCGAACCCCATCTGTTACAATATATAATAAATAAAATGTTTGTTAATTAAAAACAAAATTGTAATTATAAATGAAATAATAAATTTAACAGTTTACAAACTATTACAAACAATCCTTAAATCCGCAGAAGTACTTTTGGTTAGTTTCTTCAACCTTCCTCAACTGCCATTAAATTCAAAATCAAAAGTAGAAGCAAATGTTATCACTTCAAATTCCACAAATCTCGTATTTTAATGTTAGCAGATTGTCGATTTATTAAATGCATTTTATTCCTGTTTATAAAAATTGCCTCTTTAATTTTTCTTTTGCAATGGTTTCTCTCTTCGTGAAGAATTTTTACATTTTCAAAATCAAATTTAAATTTATATTTACATGTTTTTTCGTGATCAAAGAAAACCAAAGGAGATATTAAATCACCATTATTTTTACTATTTTTACTTTTTACATGCTTATATAATAATTCATGCTCCTTCAATCTTTTCTCAATACTGCATCTAGATTCACCTATATATGATAGTATACAATCACAAAAAAATTGATATATGACATTACTTTTCTGTTTGACAGGTATTACATCCTTAGAATTATTGACTAATTTATTAATATTGTCTGGAATGTAGAATGAAACATTAAACACATTCTTATATAAATCCTTAAAAAATTTCACTTGTGGATTTGAAATAAATGGAATATATATGCATTGTTTACTATTAATCTTCATTTCCTTTAAATTATTATAACTTTTTTTAAATTGACATAAAGTATTGTTTATTTGTTCCATTTTATAACCAACATCAAGCAATTCCTTGGCAAAATTTCAATATTTTTCAGTTTATCACTTTGGTAATGACATAATTTTTCATTCTGAAACAAAAAAGATCTAAAACTTGACATCTTATGCATCATTGGTACTTTTGATTTACAATTTTCTTTTTTGCAGTGGCTTAATTATTAGTTTATAATTTAATATACTGTTATCTCTTGTAATCATTAAATCTAAATATTTAATATTATTGTCCTGTTCCTTTTCAATAGTCCATTTCAAGCCATTCAACTTATTTAATTCCTCTACAAGAAAATTTATACTATTAGTATTTCCACAAACAAAAACATCATCCACATATCTTTTTGTAAATTTTAATATCTCCAAAAGTACACATATTTAAAATACTACTCTCATATGTAGATAAAATGAAATTGCAAACTTGTGCAACTACAGGCAGACCCATAGGCCAACCTTTAGACATCTTATAATATTGACCTTCAAAAGATGCAACAATGTTATCATTAAAAAATTTTAAAGAATCAACAATAAATTTTATCATGTATTTACAAATACTTTTACTTTTTAATGCATGTTCAATTATTTTTATGGAATTCATTCTATCAATAGATCCATACATTTCTGTAACATCCAATGAAGCAATAACATCATTTTCATCAATCATCAAATTTTTAATACTATTTACAAAGTCAAATGATGAAGCAATAATATTTTCCCCAAGTCGTAAAAAATATTGTAGAAGTTTACCAATAAATTTAGAAGTCTGATACATGAATGAACCACCAAAATCTATCATAACTCACAAAGGATTACCTTCTTTATGTAATTTTATATTTGCAAAAATACAAGGACATATAGCACAAGAAGGATATATCATATAGTATACATTATTACTTAAAACTTTATTTTTAGCACTTTTTTAAAATATTGTTAATAAATTTTACTTTTGACCATGCATATTATAATCTTCAATCAAAAAGAAACCAAGTTTGTCCATTTGCATTTTAACTTTATCAGTATATTGACATTTCGTCAACAAGCACATACGCAAAACCCTTGTCCTCTTTCAAACAAATCATATTATCATTCTTCAATCTCCGTTTAAATTCCAAAATAGCCAATTGCCATGATTTATCATAAGCATTGTATTAAATTTATTACAATTAATTTTCTTAATAATATCATCAGCAAAATTATCATTACCAGGAATCATTTCAAATGAATTTTGAACAGCTGCAATTAGTTCTAAATTATAATCATTCCAGTTACCACTGATGACGTATTTAGCTCCGTGACTTAAAACGTATTTCTGAATCAAATGTATCCTATTATTTGATAAATTATTAAAGTTTAACTTATTATAAGCATGTGGATATCGCTTATTAAATAAAAACAACTTTTTCTCAAATTTATTATATAATTTACGTTCAATTAATTTAAATCCATTTTCACAAACAATTTTATATTCGTTCCAAGTACACCATTCATTTAAAATTATATATATATTGGCCTGAACATTTTCGCAGATAAAGAAAACCTAAAACTATATTACGAATTTGTCCCTTTATATAAATTGATTATCATCAACGTCACATCGATGTTCACCATCTACGTCACAGAAGGTATTCAAATAATATGACGCTAAGAATTGGAAACTAATTTTCTGATTTCCACTTTCTACAATATCGACTTGGAAGACCTCTGACATCAGACAATCATAGGAATGATCTGTCTGAAACATTAAGATACTGTTGACATTATAACAATTAGAAACTTCCTAATATCCAAATGTATGTTTACATACATATATAATAAATAAATCTCTAGCTGCATCAAAGTTTTAAACATTAAATAATAAATTGATTGAAGAAGTCTTTCAATTACTGCTAGATGATTGTTATCAAACTGCATAACAATATGTGACAGTAATTGAAAACGCTTCTTAATTTATTACTTATTTAATGTTTAAAACTTTAATGTTATCTGTAATTTATTTATATATATATATATATATTAGTTGCGTTTTATACTGATTATATATGTACATAAATTACATGGATGGATGAAATAAAAAAAGTTTGATGCAAAAATGGAGAAAAAATAGGATAAGAGAAAATGAATTATTAAGTTAAGAAAGACATTTATTTTGCAATGAATTGGTAATTGTTTCTAGTATGATAAATATATGCAAATTACATATTGCCATGTAATTAGTAGTAGTAATAATTCAAGTCATTTAAAATTCTATATATTTCTGGGGCATTTAATTGCCCTTTTTGTCACTATATAGTAGCACTAAACATATTATTCCTGGACCTACAATCATCACATATATCATCCAAACTATCAATTCAGTTCTTATTACAAACCAACACCTGACTATATTATATAGATCATCTCCATTTGGTTTATCCAACATTTATAAATAAATGTCTTAATTTTTTAAACTCCCCACTAATGAGTGTCCAGGGTTTTCTACCATTGGGTTTAATCACTTTTCACAACAACAGGCATGCCACACTCATCAACCTATGTTTTAATCTCCAATGTTGTATCACTTAATATAACTTAATATTAATACCAATCCATTATTAGACTACTCTGATCAAGCATTTGCACTTAATCTTAATAAACTCCAGTCAACATCCCGTCAATTACATAAAATAATTCATTTGATTTTTTTTCCATCATTTATTACTGAGTTCATATTATTGACCCAGTTCAGCAGTATCTTGCTTTTATACATATATTATCATTTAATGTACAACTCTTAACATGACAGTTTCCTTCACTTGTGCATCTTCTAGCTTTCGCTGATGAGTTGCATAAGCAAATCACCACTCCAAACCTACCAACCAAACATAGCAACAGTTAATCACACAAATACAAATTCACCATCATATCTCCAAATGGTTGAAGGGCTACCTTGCATGTGGCCAAGAGCATACATTCACTGAACATTGAGTTACCTATTCTCATCAAATGTTTCTATGGCACTTCCAACTGGCACAGATATATGTACTGGACATAATATGTCCATCCTATGTACCCTGCATTTTAAAAATAAACCTTAGACTCATGATATATTCACTTTATCAGCACACTATTTTGGACCACCAAACCTACTGTAGCTTTTCAAACCAGCCAATCTGCCACCGAACTTGCCACTATATAAATGTAATCCTGGGCCTCATGAAATTCTAACATTTATTTTGAGTCATCTTAGTTATTTCATTATACTGTATATTTGTGATCTGTCCAATGTCCTATTCCAGAGAATATATATAGTGTAAAAGCTTTGTATCTAATTACTATAGTGCCTTTCACTAAAATACCTGAGGATTCATCTGATTTAACCAACATCATTCCTATCTTCATGGGCCCACTAGCCATTAAAATACATGAAAAAGTAACCAAGGACCAAATTGAACAACATATTATTCCATTACTATCATTTCTACAGTGTACCAAAAAAGGCACCTCCACCAGCCAAACACCACTCACATTTAAGACAATTCTATGCTCAGTTTAAAAAATAAAATAAAAATAACGCAGTCCATTGCAATCCATCTTGGCATCCAATCAGCTTCTGATTCCACCTCAATTTGTATACTTATTCAAGTACTCACTAGCAGCACCATTCTGCCTACACCATTATACCACTATGAGTTGCACATCACTCTTAATGGTAGAATTTCTCCATCCTTCAAACCCATTCAATCAATTTCACAATAACCACACCTAATCTCATTACATTTTACACTCTACATAAATCTATTTTTATGACAAATAGAATATACGATTATCAGAATTCAAATACCACACACCCAGCAATATATTTCCTGCATAGCATATCAATGACATCACTGTCTTTCTGCCTTAACACCGTCCCATTTTATAAATCATTCTTAATGACTACACAGCAACCTATGACTCCAATTCAATGCCAAAAATCTCCTGCATGGATTTTTCCAAGAAAAATCCATTCAATCTTAGGCCATTCAATCTTAGGCTTTTCTTTAAACAAAGGCACCCTTGGTGTGAAATTCTCAATACAAACTAAGTCACATGATACTCTACTGCAAATTTCCAACTCACCTTCTAAGTCATATCTATCAATTTACTCCAAGATAAACCTATTTAATTCTATTCCTATGACAAAATTGCATAATATGACCGATTATAAAATTTTTAAAGAGATTCATCTGTGATACATTTTTCTGGAGCCACAAGACAGTATCAATATCCATAAATGGCTCAACTGCTAATGGTTGCACGACAACCTAGGCTTGTGCAGAACTTAGGTGTTATACCAGTTATTACAAACAAGTTACACACCTCCAAAACTTGCTGAATGTAACTCCTACAGATAAACTTCATTTTCAACACCATATCTCACAGATATTACCCATGAAATCATTGGTACTACCAACCAGATCGGCCTATCACACAATTCTAAGTACACTTACTGGAAAAATTATAGCCTGTATTATCCAGATCCTAGCAATGATTAAACCCTTGTCATGTTTGGAATAAATAACCATTGCCTTCTTTGCCAATTTTATATAATGACACTAGAACTGAAGTTTTTTGACTTTCTATTTAGAATCAACCTGCACATGTTTCCAACATCTTTTTTCCACAGTACTGTCATATGTATACAAATACCCAACCCATTCTGTAAGTTATGCCATGAAACATAAAAGACAACAACATCTATTCAATGACTGCTGAGCACCAAACTCCAGATGACAAATTATGTTAAATGCATACAGGCATCCTGCTACTTCCATCCACCACATAACTTAGTCCTTCCAAGGATTACACATTCCTGCACTATGGGCAGCTACACTTACTCTGTTTGCCTTCAGGTGTATCTGTTGCATCTTCTTGTTAGTTAACAACACCAGGAGGTATCTATCCATACTTATCAATAAATTATTCCAACTAAAAGCATAGAATAACAACATAGCCCCCCTCAGACATTTTTGTGGTGGCCTAGTTATTCATTAGAAAGCTGTTCGACCTATAAGTGGCTACAACCATAGTAAACAGTGCTAACAACTTTCTTGGACATTGTATCTTTCAAAATAAACTTCATTTAAACTATTCAAAATACAAATCTTAATTGAGTATAGTGCAAATAGTTAATCCAGATTTGCACAGCATAGATAAATTGTGTGTATAATTTACAGGGAATTGAAACATATTACACTAAATAAAGAATACAACATATGATGCTATTAAGCAAATCCATAATGGCTATGAAACTGCTTGGCAAAAGACAATTCAATACATTATAGAGCTATATAATTTGGAAAGACCAATGGGTATATGAAAAACCATGAACTAGACACTCATTGTGATAATTCCATACTACAGAAAGCTCAAAGCAAGTGAATCTTTATTCAAAGGTTATGACCACTTTTTTCATACATCCAATACTATATTACACAAAAAATGCCATTAACAGCAATCATGTATAATCAACAATGTTCACATAATTGTACTGTAATCAGCAATGTTAATCAATTTCATTTAATAACTAACAACCATTATACTTGCAATGTCTTTGTAACCCTGTCAAAACCCTTGTAAAACATTTGTGACTTATGTAACAGATCTTTTTATCAATAAAACATATTGTTGAAACATCATCATTATCATCATCATCATCATCATCATCATAATAATAATAATAATAATAATAATTAGCTTAATCTTTCAATGTACTGACTGTTTTTTATATAAATAAATAGAGGGATTTTAAGATTTTTTAGTCTATACTCATCCTCCATTCTATTTCAAACAAAAGACACACATAACCACATACATGCAAAAAGATAGATGATCTCTGATATATGTATTTTATTCAGAAGCCACACTCTGCAGTTGGCCAGATGATAGTTTCCCACACATACATAATATCTACATGAATATGACTGGATATGAAATCCACCAAGGGCTAGCAGTGTTTTATCTTTGGTTTTTCAATAAAATGGTCAGTTGAATGGTTGGAATGGTGATAATATTGAAGCCTGTTCATTACAATTTAAGGAATTGTTATGTTAATAAAAGTTAAGAACTGATTGTATATATGTGTGAGAGATTATGATAAGGCCCAACAAATAAGTGCTTGTTCTGCCCAAAATATGTATATTGGGATCATCTAGCCCTTTCCTATGTATATGATCATGTGTATTGGTAGTTTGAGATGGAGTGGAGGATAAATATAGGCTGAAAAATCCTAAGTTCAAATTCCTTTCATTAATAATAATAGTTAATAAATTTGGTATATTTTGGGTAACTGTAATATATTTATTACTGTATGTTATTCTGAAATCTTAATAGATTTTACATTCTCTCCTGTAATTAAACAAGATAAAATTCAGAAAGTCTAATTTATGGAACAAATTTTGAAACAGAAAATCTTTTACTAGGGTAAAGTTTTGATAGAAAAATTGATAGGTAGATTAATGACATTTACCATTAAAAATGGGGTAATTTAATGCAGATCATATGCACGTATAAAAAGAATAGTTGCAAATATAAAAACAATAGCTGAATATGGAATGGCACTGTTGCAATAACAAGGTATCATGTTTAGAAACTAATAATGATGATGATTTAATATTTTATAATACAAGTAACCTTTGAAATATTTCTAGTTAGTGAAGAAGACATCAAAACATTTTTTAATTTAGAACAAACAAAATTGAACAAAACTTTCACAAATCATTAATAATCAAAAAGCCAAAGTTAGAAATAAAAAGTAGAAAAATACTACTGATTAATATGAACTTGGATGCAGAAATTAATCAGTATTGATTAACATTTGGTAAACTGGATTCTATTTATTTTTTTAATGTATTTCCTATACTTTGTAATAGGAAGTCTACCTAATTGGATAGAGGTTACAGCAAGCAAATTCTTAGTTTAATGAGAAAAGTTTAGTTATGATATTAAAATATGATCAAAGTAGTTTGTTAGACAGATCTTAATTTATACATATATCAAGTTTAGGAACAACATAAGAATGATAACATAAAAAAAAATCATGAAGCTCTTTCAATATTCTAAATGGTAACCTAAAGAATGTAATAATTGCATAAAAAGATTTAAAAAATAACTGTAGTTATATATGCAATTAATGACAATTAAAATTGCTGTTGATAAAAGTGATAATAAGCATACAATTAATAATAGTATATAAAAAAGTTTATTAAAATATCCCAATAAAAGAATTGTTAAAAATATTCAGAAAAGTCATAAGAATAAGTCATATTTATAATATGTATATTCCCTTGCTGTTCAGATAGATATATAAGTAAATAGTCACATGATTTCATTACTCAGGATGTCCAGAAATACCTGAAGTGGAATCTAATGGATGAAGTTACATGTGTTGGATGTCATCACATGCCAGAATATGACACTCAACCACCCAAGACAGATAATCATTCTTGCCATTTTACTAATTCTAAAGACAGCTAAATTTACAATCGCTGAACTTGAGATGTTTATCAAAGACCCTTATATACAAAGCAACTATAGAATATTAAATAACTAGAAAAAAATAAAGGTATTTCTGTACAAACCTGCAATGTGTAAGATATGTTACACCTTTTCACATTCATATCAATCTTCTGATAACTTTCTAATTTTGTGGTCCGACCAAATAATGTGTATACTTGGATTTTGTACAAACTTAAAATGATACATTTGTCAACACTGACCAGCATACAAGATAATTTTGCAAGATTTACAAATCGGCCATCTGAATACATATGTGAAAAGGCATAGCAGTTATAATATATGACAGAAATGGCAGCAGACTAAATCTAACAATACTAGAAATGGTAATTTCACACAAAAATAAATCTGAAAAGGTACATTTTTAACAATACTAAAACTGATGAATTGTACATTGGTTATTTTAAATAATAAAATTCTGGTTGTGTTTAATAAGAAGAAAAAAGACATTTTTTGTTAAAAAAATAATTGATTTAAGATGTATTTATAGTATGAATAATTGATTCAATAGTTAATGAACCAACTCAACCCTACTCTTCATTCAACATCTCTACCACAGGATCAAACTGTAGTGGTAGAATGATCTCAGAATCAAAAGTATCTAGATTAAACATTATTTTTGTCTACTTTGGTGCTCAAATTTGAGTGAATTGATGGAGTAAAGAACTAATAGTCAAAGGTATTGGAATCAAAACTCTATTGATTCAATGTCATACCTCTGGTGAAAAGATAGCTCATGTTATAAATGATTCCTGGTTTAATATACGTTCATTATAAATAAAAAAATAATTATGGGTCAATGTAATTAAAAACAATAAAATAAAAAATTAATAGAATGTTTCATTGCTTTGTAATTCATAAACAATTCTTGCATCCAAGTGTCCAAGCTAATCTTCTGGAATAATAACAAGATAGATCAATTGATATATTTAAATGTATTAAAGTAAGCACAAAGAAATGATATCCTAATTTGAATTACCATATTAGTTCAAAACAGTTTATAGTTAAATATAAATTTAGCAGAATTTATCTTTTCCAAGGTATATATAATATGTGTGTTAGTATATGAAGACAGTTAAAATAACCAAACATAAAATTTAATGCATTCAGTTTATCAATGCCCTTTATTACAACATCGAAATTTTAGATCGATATAACTTAACACAAAAATCGTACTTAGTATTTAACATTTTTGGTCATAAACATCATATCTATATGAAACCGAAAATATGTATTCAAGATTTCTTACTAAACTTTTTTTTTCTCATGTTTCATAGCATCAGCCGGAAAGCGAACCCGCTAAGCCGGGACAACTGCTTGTAAAGCAGCTAACGCTGACCTCTCGACCACCAATGCTAAAGTTTTGTTTATTATATTTTCCAACATTAAAAGTTTTTATGAAAAGGCCATTATTTTATCTATATAATTACTAATTATTGGCAATTGTTTTTTTTTGTTTTTTTTTTTTTATGTTAAAGATCTTAAAATAATTCTGGTATCACGGAGCTACAAAAGTTTGACATCAGTATATTATATATACAGTATATAATTCATTTATTTTATGTTCACAATAAATGTTGCTGCAAATAAAACAAGTTTTAAAAATATAATTTCAATCTATATATTGTTTCCTATAATATTTTAGAAATTTATTTCCGTGAAATTTTCTTGATTATGCCCTGCAATACATTTTATATCATGCAGAGGTTTCTAAGATATTAACAATTAAGAAGTGTAAAATCCTTTGAAATGTATCCTATGGTGATCTTTATTTAAATTATAAATATAAACCGTGGATAGAAAATAATAATCTAAGTAAATAATTACTAATCGCTCTATTTACAAATTATTGCCTGAAGTTTTAATGTAATTGTGATAAGAAACACAAAATACAATAAATCATCTAGCTTAGCAGAATCGGTCAATATATATATATATATAATCAGAAAATAATAAATTATTTACAATAGCTATATAAATATCAATTTTTTTAATATACGTAAAAAGTCACCAACCAAGGTAACGGTTGGTGACTGAAGGCAGAGGGTGCTAAGAATCCCCTGATTGTGGAATCAGGCTGCCATTTGATGACAACTATTTATTTAGGTACTTACAACTGCTGATCACTTTCAAGTGAATGAAGATTGCAAGAATTAGAAGAAGAACTCTCTTATATTAAATGGGACATTGTTGGACTTTGTGAAGTTAGAAGAAAAGGTGAAGAGACAATTGATTTAAAAAGTGGACATATACTCTATTATAAAGGCACAAATATTGGAAAGACAAGTGGAGTTGGATTCATTATAAATAAAAAGTGGAAGAACAATATTGTGGAGATTGATGGTGTATTGGACAGAGTAGCAAGATTAGTTATACAACTTAATAGCAGATATCAAATGCAGATAATTCAGGTTTATGCCCCAACAAGTTCTCATAGTGATGAAGTAGTAGAAGATTTTTATATGGATGTACAAAAGGCTTTTGATCAGAGTAAACAACATTTTAAAATTGTTATGGGAGATTTTAATGCTAGAATTGGTAAACAAATAAAAGATGAAAGTGCTGTAGGTAATTTTGGTTATGGTAATAGACATGAGAGAGGACATAGACTTGTGAAGTTTGCTGAAAAAGAAAAACTTTATATTATGAATTCTTTTTTTGAGAAAAATGTTAAAAAGAAATGGACATGGAAGCATCCAAATGAAGGTACAGCAGAATTGGTTTATATTTTGACTAACAGGAAATACATATTTCAAGATTGTAATGTTCTTAATAAATTTAACACAGGAAGTGATCATCGATTAGTAAGGTGTAAGATACGTGTTAATGTGAAACTAGAGAGACAAAAATTATTAAGAAAAACAATATTTACAGTTGATATTCCTAATCTTCAGAAACATTCTAATGAATTTAAATTAGAACTTACAAATCAGTTTCAAGTATTAGTAAATTTTGAATATGATTCCGATTCGAATGAAATTAATATGAAAATAACTGATACACTTTTAGAAACTGCAACAAAGATAGCTGGTAGAAAAAAGCAGCAATTTACCAATAAAATTTCTACTGAGACTAGAGAATTTATGAAGAAAAGAAGGAATATGAAGATATACAAAAATGATGCATTAAAAAGAATTGAACATCTCGAATTTTGTAAAATGGTGCAGAAAAGAGTTGAAAATGATATAAGAAAGTATAACTGTGAACTAGCAAGGAAAGCTGTAGAAGACAATAAAAGTCTTAAGAATGTAAAACAACATTTTGGTATTGGGAGGAAACTTATATCTGCAATAAGAAAAAAAGATGGAATTGTTACTAAAAAAAAAGATGACATCATGAAATTGGTAGATGATTTTTATCAAGAATTATATAGTAATAAAGAACAAGTACCTCCTATATCTATTACATCTTTCGAATTGCCCAGAATTTTAAATGAAGAAGTGAGACACACAATTAAATGTATGAAGAAAGAAAAGGCTCCAGGTAATGATGGAATTATAATTGATATATTAAAAGAAGCAGGTGAAGAAATAGAAAATTTTTTAGCAAAGGTATATACCAAATGTCTAAATGATAAAGATGTAGCGGATGATTGGAAGAATGCAGTAATAATATTAATATTTAAAAAATGTGATAAAGAAGATATTAGAAATTACAGACCTATTAGCCCTTTATCAGTTTTATATAAAAAAAATTACAATGATAATTACAACTCGTCTACAGAGAACATTGGATTTCTACCAACCAAGAGAACAAGCTGGATTTAAAAGTGGTTTTAGTGCAGTAGATCATATTCAGGTATTGAGAGAAGTTATAGAAAGGACAAATGAATATGAGTTGTCATCATGTTTTGGATTTGTAGATTATGAAAAGGCATTTGATTCTATAAACATTTCTTCAATGATTAAAGCATTGGATCATCAAGGTATAGATCGAGGATATTGCCATATTTTGAAGAATATTTATAAAATTGCAACAGCAACAATTATATTACATATTGATATTGGTAAAGTTAACATTGAAAAAGGTGTAAGACAAGATGACTCCATATCTCCAAAACTTTTTACAGCAGTGCTGCAAGAAATATTTTGTGGATTAAAATGGGAAACTAAAGGAGTGAAAGTAAATGGAGATTATTTAACTCATTTAGATTTCGTAGATGATGTAGTTGTTTTTGAAAATAATGCTTCAGAGCTGCAGGATAGGTTGCAGGAATTATCAGATGAAAGTAGGAAAGTAGGAGTAAAGATAAATGTTAAAAAGACTAAAGTAATGTTTAATCGATTTGCTCAAAATATGAAAATAAAGATTGATTATGATGAATTGGAAGTTAACAGTTACAAATACCTTGGTCAAATTATTAATACAGATGGAAACATAATTTAAGAAATTAATCATAGAATTAAGCTTGGTTGGAGTGCTTTCGGTAGAAATAACTTGATACTAAAATGAAATATGCCTATGTGTTTGAAAAGGAAGGTTTTTAACAAATGTGTTTTACCAGTTCTTACTTATGGATCTGAGACTTAGACACTTAATAGAAGAGCAATACAGAGACTTCAGACCACTCAAAGAAGTATGGAGAGATGTATGTTGGGAGTAACAAGAAGAGATTGAAAACACAATGTATGGGTAAGAGAACAAACTGGTGTTAGTGACCTCATTAAAAAAATTAAAAGATTAAAGTATAGTTGGGCTAGACATATTTCTAGCAGAGGTGATAATAGATAGACAATTGAAATTTTAAACTGGATTCCAAGAGATTGTAAAAGACCCAGAAAGAGACCACGTGTGTGATGAATGAATGAAATAAGAATGTGGTGTGCAGGGGTGATGTGGAGAAGAGAAGCTAAAGATCGGAGAAGATGGATTAAACTTGGAGAGACCTTCATCCTGCAGTGAATTGATAATGGTTGATAATGATGATGATGATGATGATATATTAAATGTCAGGAATTTAATAAACAAAAAATACACTGTTTATCACACCAATACACTATTAATTTACATAGCCCTATTTAGGCGTTAACCTTTGGGGTATTGTTCTTTTATAATTTTGGAGGATGGTCTCATAATTAAATTTTCTATAGTTAAATTTATATATATTTGTAGATTGAGTTAATCATATGCTAGTGTCAAAGATTTTCCCTATAGAATATTAAATGTTAATAATTAAAAGTTTAAAAACATTAATGTAATACTTACTCCTATAAATTTATAGATTTTCATTACAAGTAAAAATGACGTATAAATAATTGACTTTAATTTATAATGTATTATTTTATCATCTTTAGGTATTATAAATTTATGTATTTATACAATATAAAACGATATATCGTTCCATTCCTTTATCTATTCATCTCCATTTGGCTCCAAACTTGCTTAAAATGTAAAAATATTATTTTTCTAATTATTTACGCTAAATAATATATAACTAATATATTTAATAATTTAATAAAAGAAGCTAGATGTAGAACATAGTAATACAAAAGTTAGTTACATTTCGTTAACTCCATTTTGTGAAATAATAATTATCTGTATTTCTTATTTACCAAAATTTTGCTAAGATGAAATATGATAAAGACAGTGAATTTTTATAAAATGAGAAAATGAGAGAAAAATAATATATCTTATTGCAGAGGTTATTGACATGTAATCTTCAAATTGTGATATAATTATCTTAAATAGATTTTTGTTTATCATATTTTACTAGCAGTTTTAAATATTCAAGTCTAAATTAAAATGAGTAAAAATAATACTAAAATAAAGACTGTTTAAGCAAATGGGAAGGTAGCTTTATTATAATGAATTATCGTAAATTTCTTATGTGGTTAAATTCCGTGATGGGATGATGGATTCTGCTAATCAATACTGAACTTTTTATAAATTCTGAGTAATAAACTATTCCATTATTTATTTCCCTTTTTAATAATAAATATATAATACAGTTTACTGCTTGTGTACAAAATTTTAAAATTCATAATTATATGTTGGAAATATATTCCCAAAAATACAATACTACAAACTGGAAAAATGAATATATATTCTTTTTTTTCCCATTTCCACTTTGCACATATTTCTTTCAATTAGCTCATATATTTGCAGATATTCAAAATCTTTAAAGCATTCACTTATGCTTAAATATTTATAAATTTGGATAGTTTTATAATTATAATATAATTTTTATCTTGTGAATAAAAATGTTGATATCCAGTAGTTTTGAGTACTTTGAAAATGTTTTCATTTAAATTTTTTTTGAGCTGCATTAGCTTAAAAGCTGCTAATTTTGGTGCATTATTTTGTCACTGGTATTGCTTTGACCTTTGTTCACTATTTGATAGTTATCTATAATATTATTCTACTGGCACACATTTTTGTATGTGTGTGTAGAACTCATAATTATTAGTTTAAAAAAAATGTGAAACTGCCTGTATTATAGAGATCTAATACAAATATTACTTAAATTTTAATATAAAAGCAGGCTGTCATTACCACGATTGGTTGTATTATAATATCACATGATCACCATTTCTTATGCTGTTATTAAAACAGGCAAAACTCTCTATACATATTGCCACTCAGTGGAAACCAGATTAATCAAGCTCAGAAACTAGTCTGGGGATATTGGATGAATAGGCACGAGATGGGGATTTTATGCACAAGCCTTCTGGCATCCATTGATTACTGTGGCTTGCACTGAGTAGCAATATATATATATTGTACCAATCGGAATGTAAGTGAAGATCGAATCTAACCGCAAAAACAATATCTGCACTACAAGGGCGCCATCTAGGCATTTGAGCCTAGAAAAATTTATAGAGTAGGTAGATACGCGCTGTTAAGATTCCACTTTATTTAAATATTCTGATCGTTAGCCCAAGTCACTAGCTCAGTGGAGATGCAGAGATAAAAATCTATATCTTAATTTATATCTTAAATATCAAAGAGTAAAAGCCACTGCCAGAAATTAACATATAAAAATATTTCTTTACGCACATATAAAATAATATTTAAATTTTGAGGAATAAGTTTAACATTTTAGATTTTTATATTAACTTTTAATTTTACATTTAACTAATTTCAATGAGTTTAATTATTATTTAGATAGTCAAGTATGAATAGACTACATAGATCTGCATTGGAAAAGAAAATATTCTTCCCTGATTTAACCTTAGGCAACAAATTTTGCAACCAAATTGGCGCCAATCCATCTGATACATTCATGTATTCAATGTAGCATGATACGACAACACAAAATACTATATTGTCAGGAATGTACATCTGAACAATAAGTAGAAATAGAGAAGACATTGACTCTTCACCAACAGGAATGTGACATCTATTGTCAAGTAGAACAATAAACAAAAAAACTCCATAGGAATGGAGTGCGGTCTTCTGCCGACTTACAAACCCATCCATAGGCAAACAGAGGGTGTGTGGCGTATATCTATGATCCTGCCCATAGCGGACCTCATACTACATCTACTAATTACACAAATATATCCAATCCATTGAACCAATTCAACTACAAAATGAATAACCTAAGATTACCCTCCCTTAATACAACTTTACAAAACTATATAGCCATTCACGCCCGACTTAATTTTAACATTTAAATACGTTCGCACAGATTTGTTTAAAAATGTTGGGTATAGATCGATTACATAGATTCCACGGTCAAAAACATTTCAAAATAAACATAAACGATCAAAATACAAAATTATTGATACCGACAATCGCAGAGGGAAACTTATAAGTAACCCAATAGTATTCACCATAAGATACTTGCGTTGTCACCAATAACTTAAAAGACATCCGAATAAATACATTTTAGATACTCACTGTAAGGTATCATTACTTATTGAATGTCTATATATTTTGATCAAATATGAAAACCAAAATATAATTAACCGCAAACGAATCCATGCAAGCATCTATAAACAACTTAAATTTCATACATTTAAATAATCTTTACAATAAGAAAAAGAAAAAAAAATGGAAATGATGTTTATCAATCGGAAAACATATACAATTAAACATTATTAATTTGATTTAAAAACTTACAAAAGTCAGATAAAAGTCCGTTTTAACATTTCAGTTGGCTTGTTTATCAATTTGTAAAACTTGACGAAAGTTCTTAATTGATTTTAACAATTGTTCATTTCATATAGTTTATAGTAGAAGAGTCCCTGTTCCCGTTGGCAATTCCCACACAGACTTTCCTGGAAGACCGGTCTGATATTTTGGAGGTAGCATTAGCTGGTTCTGTTCTGGTATCACAGTCTTTTCATTTTTCCTTTTTAAATAGAGAGTGTGGTATGTGCATCCTACCACCTCTCAAACACACAACGCTGGAACTCTCTGAAAAAAAACTGTATTTCCCTTTTTATATTATCCACAAGGATTCAATGAACAAAATGTCACTAGTCTATCACTTCCGTTAGGGTCTGAGCCAAGGCTTAGTGCTTCCATTGGTCAAGCTAAAATTTCTTTCTTCTCTTATCTAACTTTTCATCTGACTTTTTAATTACACAGCTTTTAGATAATTAATAAACAATCATTTCCATTTACAGATTACAGGAATTAATTAATACCTGTTTTTACTTTAACTTACATTATTTTTTTATTAAAATATTTTTATATTTCAATCTGGCATTTTTTTATTAAAAAAAATACGTTCAGATACTTTTTTTTTTTTGTTTATGAAAAAAATATTTTTAAAGTTTAGCATCTGTGCAAATGTATATACGTATAACAAACATTTTTAATTTTAGCATTTAGTTTTTTACTCTTATTTGCGAACTTGTAAGTTTTTATTTTAAATTAATGTAACGACATATTTATGTATCATTACAATATATATATATATATAGAGAGAGAGAGAGAGAGCTTTGCCTGTTTGAATTATAATACAAAGTAACTAACAACATCATTGATTGGTAGATTATTTGACTGCAGGCATTTTAGAATGTGCTTTATTGTTTTAGCATTTCTGAAACAAAATGTAATTTTCAGCAATTTATTTACATAGTTATGCTTACTTATGCCATATATTTATAAAACAAAATGGTTTAAATAAAAAGTTAACATGAATACAATCAGATATTATTTAAAAATATGTGTTTTAAGAAGGCAAATCACAAAAAACATAATTAGAACAAAGTGGAAAATATTTTTGCTGACTAACAAGGATTGCTTTCATAAATATCAAGTAAAAAATACATTCTTTTTATAATAATAAGTTTAGTTTGGGTTTTAAGATTTATTTTCATTCATTTATGATATCTCAACTAAAATGTGCTTCCATTTATAAATGTAATTTAAATACATATTTCATTTAATAATGTTTATGAATAGAAAATATTAAAGTCCAATATGAAATGAGATAATATGACAAAAATTTTCATTAAGGTCTTTCACATAGAAACAGGAGTAGTTAGACTTTTAAACAAATTAATGGATAAATCCCTTTGGTATAAGTTTAAAAAATAATTTTAAGAAGTTATTCATCTCATTTAATTTAAGGGAGAGACATCATCTTTATTTTTAAAGTATACAAATGCAGTATAATTTTATTTGAAATAAATGAAAATATATATTTGTTCTTACTATAAACATTGTGCTTACTTATCTGATTGGCTGTCATATAAGCATTTTTAAGGCACTTCTGTCAAATGTTTCAGCCTTTCACATTATTATTATATCATCTGCTTGTGCTTAATAAATTAATATATTTACATTTGTTACTATCAATTCATTGGAGTTGAAAATTACTTCATAGCAAATTGAAAGACTTCACATTGTTTGTTTATATATAATATTTAGTGAATTAAATGTGAAGGTATTTAAAGCTTCATGTTCTCATTTCAAAATTCTTAAGACTGACCTATTTATATATAAATTTAAGTAGAGTGGAAGGTGGAAACCATCTTTTTCTCATAAAATCTCTGTCTTGTGTTTTGACTTGAGAGTTTCTTATACAGTCATTATTATATCTAATTGGCTGTCATATAAGTATTTTTAAGGCGATTCTGTCAAAGGTTTCAGCCTCTCATGTTATTATTATATCATCTGCTTGTGCTTAATATATTTATATATAGTTAAATATGTTCCTTTTTTAAAAAAAAATATTATATAAAAATTCAGTATTGTATTTTGAAAAAAATATCTTACATAGATTGGAAACTGTAATGATATTAGTTTTTTAAAAAATATTATCAAATATAAATCAACAAAAATATCATTTCATTTTGCTCTAAGATTTGTTTTATTTAAATCTTTTTTTTTTTAAAAAAAAAAAGCAATAGTTTTATCTATCTTGTTTTATTTTGTAATTATTTGTAAATACAAAGGGATAGTTTTTACAATATATATATATATATATACATAATAGATATTACCGCAAACAGACTCCATTTATTATTATTTAAAAAAGCTATTTAAGACTTTTAAAATCTAAGAAAGACATTTTTCAGTATTAAAAAAAGATACATTTAATGAATGATAGTTTTTTCAACGATATTATCCACTAAGTAAAGAAAAGAATTTTTTTAACTAAACAAATATAATGCTTTAATTTATTGATTTCCTTGTAATAGTTTTACATTAGCTTTTTCGGTCTCGATTAAAAAGAAAAATTAGATAATGGTTGAATAAAAGTAAAAGAATATATATTGATATAAGTTAAAGCAAAGAAAGATCTTATTTTTAAATAATAATATAAATAAATATAATAATTAAAACCAATCATGACAATTATTGTTTAAAATGTTTATAAATTACTAAAAATATTAAATTGTCTGCTATAAAACTGTTTCTTTTTTCTCATGTGTCATAGCATCAGCCGGGAAGCGAACCCGCTAACCCGGGACAACTGCTTGTAAAGCAGCTGTCGCTGACCTCTCGACCACCAATGCTTGACTATCAAACTGGTTTAACTTTATAATTCCATCAAATACATTCAACTGGGAAGCAGCTTCACATTTTGTATAGCTAATTGGTTCCAAAGAAATACATTGAACCATTTTAGAAAAAAAACCAAGAAAGCATGCTGTCATACGATCAATATAAAAGAAGTGAATTATGTCTGTAACAATAAAATTGGAGTAGTTTATTGTTACTTATTAATATCAATGTTTTCCAGTTACTGCATATATGTGCATTTTTTATAACCATTTTTTATTTACGTGAAAATATATTTGTGTAAATGAAGTAACAGATAAACATTGATATTGACATAATCTAAGCTTTCTTAATATTAATTAAATAATTTGAAGATTGAAATATGTTATATTTTCAATGATAGTCATGCAATCAAATAATTACATTTGTTTGATATTTATTTTAATACCTGAATCAGCAATATTTGTTAAATTTTTATAGTTTTAAATCAGTTAGAAGTTGGTTATTTTAGTTTTAGCCATTTTATCTATATGCTGATAATAATCTTGATCAATGTTAGAGAGAAATATCGGTAATAATAAAAATATATTTATAAGTTTCAATAATATGAGTTGATTTGTGCTGATATTTCACAGTATTTGATAATTGTTAATAGAAAAATAAGTAGTTTTAATTATTTGCTTACTTTTTAACTGTTTAATAATATTATGTATCTTTTAAAGATGATATTATAAAAATGACTTAATATATCATCGTAAAAAATATAATAAATATTCCAGAAACGTAATATAAAATAATAAAACTTAGGAAATACAATAATTAATATGTTACATTTAGATAGTTTTTTAAATAATATATTGTAATATTCTAACATGCTCTACAAAAGATAGAAAAAATTAATATAAATGTTTTTACTAGAGATTTTTAATAAAAATGTTTTCTTGTAAATACAAATTCTTAACGTTTTCTGCAAAATTTGAAAAAGACTTATGACTTCTTATATGCATTTAATGGATCTTTATTTTTTTAAAAATTAAATATTAATTGCTAATCATTTGTTATAAAGTATTTATATTATTCTGACATTAATAAGGTTTGAAAATACAAAATATGATACTTAAATAAACTTTATCAATTTATACACTTTCACATATTTTATAATATATATATAAAATGTGTAGTTACAACTATAATTATCTAATATAACTCAAACACTATAAAAAATTAATTGGCTTCATTTTTATACTTAAGCAAATATATTAATCACTATCATTGGTTAAATAGCAAACAATAAATCAATATCATGTCCAAAAATCTCTCAGAATCATGCCTAAGATAAAAATATAATTTTATAAAAGATTTTAAAATGTCTTCTCCAAGTAGATTTTCTAATAAACACTTATATAAAAATATGTAGGTTTGCATTTTTATAATTTTTCTTATTAGGGAAAAATGCTACGTTATTGCATAAGCAAATATAGATACACACACATAAAACAAATATTTTGATTAAAAATATAGATCAT